>OX101753.1:106527654-107127654 GCA_944452675.1 Tachina lurida | reverse complement strand
GGTTTACTCAGAAGGAATTCACTTTACGATAATTACTAACGGTAATTCTCTTACAATGACCTTAAACAAAAAGCAAGTAAATCCAAGAATTGCAAGATGGGCCTTGGAATTAGAAAATTATAATTATTCTATTAAGCATCGTGGAAGTGCATCCATGGCGCACGTAGATGTATTAAGTCGATGTTTGAAGGAAAACAAGTGTAATTACATTACTAAACGTAATTTGATAGCAGCTGTAGATTGTAATGATCTTGATACAAATTTACAACTTGGAAGAGATTGTACTGTAGGAAAATTTATCAGAAAATTGGAGTTAGAGGAAGTAAATGGATATAAGCTTCTGGGTGGTATTTTATTTCGTTAGGATAATTCAGATAAATTGATGCTTTATGTACCAAAGGAAATGGAGGAAAACGTGATTAGAATGATTCACGAAAAAATTGGTCATCTTGGCGCTGAAAAATACTACGACCAAATTCGTTTTAATTATTGGTTTCCAGATATGAAAACCAAGATTACTGCTTATATAAAAAAGTGTATAAAATGTATAGTATATTCAACTCCATCCCGGGTGAATTGTCATAATTTGTATAGTATTCCCAAAAATTCAGCACCTTTCGATACTATTCATATTGACCATTTTGGACCACTTCCGGCATTAAAATCTAAACGTAAGCACATACGAGTACTTGTAGTAATAGATGCTTTCACAAAATTTGTAAGACTATATCCTGTTAATTCCACCAGCACTAAGGTTTGTTGCGCTTTAGAGAAGTACTTTGATTACTATAGCAGGCAGATAGAGGTTCCTGTTTTACATCTAATGAGTTTGCAGAGTTTGTTTTAAAAAACAACATAGGACATATTAAAGTAGCCGTTGCATCCCCCAAGCTAATGGCCAAGTAGAATGCGTGAATCGTGCAATAAAAGCTATATTAAGTAAAATAAGTGATCCAATTGATCACTCCGATTGGTCCTTAAAATTGTCTCAAGTAGAATATGCCATAAATAATTCAGTTCACAGTTCTACCAAAAATACACCTAGCACATTATTATTTGGTGTAAGACAGCGAGGTAAGATAGTTGCCGCGACTTGAAGTCAGAGCGACTAAAAGCTTTAAATGAGATCGAACGTTCTCAAAACCGGAACGAGAACTATTTTTATAAATATAATGCACGTGCAGAACAATATTTGGTAGGAGATTATGTCGTAGTAATGAATATAGATAATACTGTTGGTAAAAATAAAAAGTTTATCGAGAAATACCGTGGGCCTTATATTAGACAAAGTATTGTCAAATGATCGTTACGTTATTAAAGATATTGACAACTGTCAGTTTTCTCAAATTCCTTACAAATGCATTCTTGAAGCTAAACATCTAAAGAAATGGGTGACACCAAATTAATTTCTAAATAATATTTGCCACACTAGTTTATATATTATATTGTTTTGGTTGTTTCAGTGCTTGATTGAGGTCAATCAAATTGTCAGATTGGGGGAACTGTAGTGCATATCTTGTTTAATAACTTGTTATTATTATATACTTTGCTAATTATTTAATATTTTAATCAATCTTTGAGCTTTTGTAGTTGCCAAACACAATAAAAATAAAGTTTCAGTTTTAAAAAAGCAATATTACGCATTTTCTGTGTAGAGCGCACACAGTGTATCCTGTAAGATACAACTTTACATGCCGACCTCAAATTCTATTGCCTGCACAAGATATTAGCGTGTGGACCATATGTATATGTGTTCAAATATACATATATTCAGCAACAAATGTTAAAATACATTGCTGAGCAATAATGTCTTAACACATGCTGTCAAATACGAGTACAAATTATATTTAATTTTTCTCAACGTAAAAGTTGAAAACAAAAGTGTTAAGTACATAAAACCAATAAAAGTGCAACTTAAAATAAGAAATTTTTTTTTTTTAATGCATGATTTTTTATTTATTGTATCTTCATATATGAACTAACAATAAGTATTCAAATCTTAAATCTAAAAAATATAATTAGGCCCGACCAGTGTCGGACATAAGCTAGTAATAGTTATATATAATACCAAAGAATATAAATCATATAGAATGCGCATCTCATACAAGCTAAAATTTTCTATGCGGGTATTTCCAGTAGAACCCAGCGATGCCAACTTAGCTATTTTGGAGCTAGACTTAGCTCTTTTTGATTGCTTCTAACTCGAAATTTTTCCCTTTAGCTCTTTTTTTAAGAAAAGAGCTAACACTGCTCTTTTCAATTTTAAAAACGGCACGTTTAGCACTTTTCGCATCTTATAGTAAATTTTCTCGTTTTTACCCCATTGTTTCGTCTTTGAGGCATTTACATTTTTGGAAAATATGTTTTGTTGCAAATGCAGATTAAAGGGTTGCATTTGTATACTTATAAGTATAGACAAACCACATACACCATGGTATGTACCATGTAATTGTGGTGAGAGCGAGAGAACTTGTATAACAGTTCTTGTGTGTGTTTGCATTTCGAAATGGCAATACAAGTAAAACAGATAACAATTGCTTGTTGTATTGCTGCTTAGGAACTGTTTGTATATGTTTTTGCTCACAAAAACATATTGTAACACATGTATATGAAAATAAACACTGGTACAACAAATAAATGATGAGCAGCAGAAAGCCATAGGAAATATTTCTTACGCTTTGTTCACATTATGAACATACACATTTACTATGTAAAATGACACTTTTTTGTACACATAATATTTTATATTGTATATGCAAAAAATGGTTTTAATTTTACAAAATATGCATAGAAAATTCAAGTTAATTGGATTTAGTCAGTATTTTTAATAATTTGTGTAATTTGTGCATGTTATTAACACTTGCCAAGTAAATAATTATTACAATTATTTTTGGTTTGTTTTTTTTACGCAGATATTTGAAGCTTTTCTTGATTAATTAAGATGTACAACAGTGAAAGGAACACTGAACACAATAGAACCTACTTGACAGTATAGGTTCTATTATACTATCAAAGGTTAATAAAACTATGTATATACTCAATTAGTGATTTTGGTGACCTACTTTATGGGCCTCCATAGACTTAGAAAATCAATACACGCTCAAGTTTTTGCCCAACAGCTAATTCAGGCTTGGTGGTAGTACTTATATACATATGTGACTATACATACCATAATGTAGCTAAGAGTTCACTAAAGGCCAAACCCACGATGTCGACAACGTTCGATTTGTCACACATTTACATTCAAAACAAAAACAAATGTAACAAGTCGACCTTGTCGATATCGTGGGTCAAGCCCTAAATGTTAATATATTACGAAAAAAATAATTTCTATTTGCCTTTTTTTTAGAATAACAAACAGGGACTTTTAACGTATTGCTAACAGTATTTGACAAAGTTGTAACTAAGTTAGACCTGAACTAGTTTTATAAACATATCAGTATAACCTGAACGTGTCTAGGCAATTTTGTAATCAATTGCAAGTTTAAAAAATTGCGAAAAAAATATTTTATTTTTACAACCTACAGATATTTTATATACAACCTATAGATAAGACTGATTCTAACAAAAATTTAATTGAAAGGGAAGTTAATAAATATAAAAATACTATTATACACCTACAGTGTGATTTAAATATTTTGAAATGGTGGGATGATTGAAAAAATGAGTTTCCGCTGTTATATAAGCTAAGCTGCCGAATATTCTCTATACCAGCATCTAGTGCTCCTTCCGAAAGGATATTTTCTATAGCTCGGGCACTAATAACAAATAAACGATCACAAATTGGTACTAATGAAAAATCATTCAATGAAATTTTATTTGTGAATATAAATTCAAAGAACCGAATTTCGTTTAAGCCTATCATATACATATGTATGTATATATGTACATATGTACATACCGATACCTTAATGTAGAAAGCTCTAACTCATTTTTGCAAACGAGACTTAAATTTTGCGATTCATTAGAAGTTCTTCTATGAAATATGCATACAAGAAACTCGATATAATATATATGTATATGCATAAATATATGTATGGATATGCATATGTAGATATATGTATGTACATACATATATTTTTGTATTGCGTAATTAATCTACTTTATATTATATGCTTATCTTGAATAATTGATTTTTGAATTTAATGATGTACCTATGTCTAAATTAAAAAATTTAATAGTTTTTGTTGCTTAATTTTTTAATTATATCACATTAATTTTTGTTATATTATTATTGAATAATTGATTTTTTACTACATAAAGTATGTTTAAATTCAAAAGACAATAATTATTGTTACCTGATTTTTTTTTTAAATTCGTATGTACCTGTGAATATTTATTTTTTATATATGTACATAAGTACAAAAAAGAATTACTTTTGTTACCTTATTTTATTAAATTATTTTAATTTTTTGGTGAAACTCATGAATGATTTATGAGTTTTTTATTTAATGGGTAAATTGAATAACAAAAGCATTTGCTTTTTACTTAAATTAAAAAAAAACACATTATTTTTATTTAAAATATTTGTGTTTAACTTCAAAGCACTCAATTAGTTTTTTTAAACAAATTATATTAAATAAACGTTATGAAACAAAAAATCAAAGTAGCATAAAGCAGTCTTTCATTCATCAACAATGGTAATTTTTTCAATACACCATGTTGTACTTATGTTAAAAGCAGTTTTACGTATTTGATTGGTTTCAAAAAAACAGATCCAAACAAACATGTTATTCTCATTTGCTCATTATACAACCACACAACAACAGTTTTGAAAAACAACCATACCTACTAGAGACAGAAACGCTAATTAACATAGCTAAACATATCAGAACCAATACACACGCAAAACTGTTGTGAACAGTTCCAACTGTGCAACCCTTTAATGCAGATACTTTTTTGAAACTATGTAAGATATATTTATATATTTAGTGTGTTCGTTTCTGAATAATTAGAAAATGTTTGACAAATTATTGAAATGGATTCTTACTGCCAAAATTTTGAACTGCGAAATATTTTGATTTAGTTCGCCGTTCGGAGACTCGAAAGCATAAAAACTGTATGGCTCCATTTCACGATATTGTGCTATCCTAGCCAGATATATCAGAAAATCCAACACAAACGCAAATTGCGCAAGCAAATCTTGCATTACGAGGGCGGTTCGGAAACTTCTTAGCCTAGCACAAAAAGCGCGGTATAAACAGAAAAAAGTTAAGTGTTTTGGAAACTTCAATCTCTGCTATGAACACATGTTAAATTTTGTTTCGATCTGGCAACTCCTTCATATAGAAACAGGTGTTCACAAAAGACGCATCCGCGATTTTTTAACAATGGAAAAATTAGAAATGCGTGGTGTCATTAAATATTTACATAAAAAAGGTTTATCGGGACAAGAAATTCATAATGATATGGTGAATGTGTTAGGTGAAAGTGCTTCTTCATATGCAACAGTAGAAAATTGAGTTGCTGAATTTAAACGTGGTCGTACAAGCATTGAAGATGAACCACGTAGTGGACGTCCAAAAACAGCAACAACAACAGAATGTAGCCAAAGTGCATGATATGGTATTAAATGATCGACGAATAAAAGTGCGTGAAATAGCTAATATCATGGGCATCTCAAATGATCGAGTCCATTTAATTTTGCATTAAAAACTACAGATGAAAAAGCTTTCTGCAAGATGGGTGCCGCATTTGTTAACAGTCGACCAAAAACGCAGAAGAATGAACATTTCTCAAGCTTGTTTGGATCGTTTTAAGCGAAACAAAATGGATTTTAAGCGTCGTTTCATAACTGTTGATGAGACATTGATCCACCACTATACTCCAGAGACAAAAGAACAATCCAAACAATAGACTGAAGCTGGAGGAAGTGCCCCAAAGAAGGCAAAAACAATTCAATCGGCTGGTAAGGTTATGGCAACGGTTTTTTTGGACTTCAAAGGTATTTTATTGATTGACTATCTGCAAAAGGGTGAAACAATAAATTCAGAGTACTATTGCAACCTTTTGGATCAATTAAATGTAAAAATTCGAGAAAAACATCCTGCCTTATAACACAAAAAAATAATTTTTCATCAAGACAACGCACCAGCGCACAAGAGTGTTTTAACAATGGCTAAAATCAACGAATTAAAGTACGAGTTGCTTGACCACTCACCTTATTCTCCTGATTTGGCTCCCAGTGACTTTTACCTGTTCCCAAATCTAAAAAAATTCCTTGCTGGCAAGCGTTTTACCTCAAATGAAGATGCAATTACAGTTGTAAGCCACTATTTTGAAGACCTTGAGGAAAACTATTTTAATCAAGGGATAGAATTGCTAGAAAAGCGTTGGACTAAGTGTATTGAAGTTTCAGGAGATTATATTGAAAAATAAAAATATTTTTGAAAAACTAACTATTCTCTTTCCTTGATAGGTTAAGAAGTTTCCGAACCGCCCTCGTATATGCTGCAGTACATATAAACACCGTTTTTAGCAATTGATCTTTAATTTTTTCTTACTGTTATTTTTATTAATGTTAAAAAATCTTGAAGTTCAAATTGAATAATAAATACATTCATAGATTTAAAACGGAAAAATCTCAAATTTTCAAATTTAGCTCTTTTTGACTACTCGGTTGGCTCGTTTTGCCTCTGAATTGTTGGCATCACTGGTAGAACCCGTCAGTGTATGCTGCGCTCGCATTGCTGAGAGCGAAAGCATGTTTGCATTTAGTATGTTTGATTTTTATTATTTTGCTTTTTTACAGTCTCGTAGACAGCGTATGCACTGATCAGCGTTGCCGTTTTAGTTACTTGTAACCAAAATTCAGTGATGCCAACAATTCAGAGGCAAAACGAGCCAACCGAGTAGTCAAAAAGAGCTAAAAAGAGCTAAATTTAAAAATTAGATATTTTTCCGTTTTAAATCTATGAATGTATTTATTATTCAATTTGTACTTCAAGATTTTTTAACATTAATAAAAACTAATAGTAAGAAAAAATAAAAGATCCATTGCTAAAAACGGTGTATGTACTGCAGCATATAATTCAAGATTTGTTTGCGCAATTTACGTTTGTGTTGGAACTTCTGATATATCTGGCTAGGATAGCACAATATCGTTAAATGGAGCCATACATTTTTTATGCTGTCGAGTCTCCGATCGGCGAACTAAATCAAAATATGTCGCTCTTATAATTAATTTGCAACATTTGCACAAAGCTTAACATTGATCTTTTGTTGGTTTAATCGATTTTTTAAACGAGGAATTTGATTCCCAAGTTTTCCTGCTTTGCAGTAAGAATCCATTTCAATAATTTGTCAAAAAATTTCTAATTATTCAGAAACGAACACACTAAATACATAAATATATCTTACATAGTTTCAAAAAAGTATCTGAATTTGCAACAAAACATATTTACCAAAAATGTAAATACCTCAAAGACGAAACAATAGGGTAAAAACGAGAAAATTAACTATAAGATGCGAAAAGTGCTAAACGTGCCGTTTTTAAAATTGAAAAGAGCTGTGTTAGCTCTTTTTTTAAAAAAAGAGCTAAAGGGAAAAATTTCGAGTTAAAAGCAATCAAAAAGAGCTAAATCTAGCTCTAAAATAGCTAAGTTGGCATCGCTGCCAAAATTGGTTACTTTTTTTCCAATGTGTACTTGTGTACTTTTTTCCATTTTGGTTACTTTTTTTAACACAAAATTAACAATTTTTATATGGTATTTAAATTAGAAGAGAAGATTAATTTTATAATATTCAAATTTGTTTCACATAATTAATTTTCGCTTACGATAAAATTTTACAGCCCGTACTCGTATCTTAAAAGTTATAAAATATTTGGCATTTTGATAATTCTTAACTATGGATAGGCCCATAAAATTTTAATTTAAATAAAAAGGTATATTTTCAATTAAATCTCACTTACGATAAATATCGAAAATAAAGCTCAATACAAATATGAAACTGAATTACAAATTTAAATGTAATAGCTTAAAAACATTGCATCTGAAACAAACAATGTGTGTATTTCTCACTATCAAACATAAATTTGTTTAATTTTCTTCCCGTTTTTTACATTCACTGCGAATCAATAGCGGGAACAAACGTTCCCATGAAGTTCCCGATAGCAAACTTCCCCTCATGAGGAATGAAAATTTCATGGGTTCAAAAATTTCACATTTTATTCACGATAGGGGTGAATGTTTACAACGTCAAGCACTGGTGCCAGAAAATTTTACAAAAAATCTGGAAAAATTGGCTAAAAAATCTGAAAAATCTGCAAAATTATTTAAAAAAATCGGAAAAAAATCTGCAACAATAAAAACACCTATATTTAGAACTGTTTTTCATTTTGTTTTTGAATTATTAACCGTCTTCAATTAAGGAGGAGGTTATATGTTTGTCATGTATGCATTTTTTATTTAATTTGCGAATTAAGATAAATTATCTTGCTGTATAAAAAAAACATATGCCGATATTACAAATTCTTTAAAATAATGGGACATATGCGTGACTGTTTATGATTTAGTGTGCGATATGTATATATGTATGTATATTCATACATCTTTGCACAGATTAGCTAGTTTCTTTTTACCATTGTTATGTTGGTGGTATGGTTACTGCAAAATTAAACGTCAAACACTACTTATTTGTTAGTGTTTCTTATGTGTATGTTTCTGACAGTGACACCATGGTTATTTCTGTTACGGAGTAAAGAAAAACATTAAATATTGATGTTATACAAGCATTTCAGAAAATCTGCAAATTTCATTTTATAATTTTTTCAATGAAAAATCAGCAAATTGCAGAGAAATCTGCAAAACTGGCAACAGTGACGACAAGCTGTAGCAGAACTCGAAGCTCTGTCGCTGTATTGTACAGTGTGACCGTTTGATCGACTACAGTGGCAAATTGCCACTTTTTCGATTGCCTTCCCTCTTTTTGTCCCCCTTTTTCTAAAGTAAATATAATAATACATTAAAAATAAGAACTTTAATGTAGTTGTGTCGATTTTTTTAATGTTGCCCCTTTTTTTTGATAAATCCTCCCCTATTTGGTGCAACTTTTTGAAAAATGTCATCGGTCACCCTGGAAGCAAATGCTCTCTCTGTCTGCGTGTTTGCTTGCGCTTAATACTTTCCCCCCGCATCAATAACGAAACCAAAAAATGTTTAATTTTTTAGCTCTGATGCGCATTCTATATAATTTATGTATATTCTTTGATAATACATAAGTAGTGATAGTCATAAGGAAAAAAATAAAAGTATTTTCAAGAAGTCCCATCTGGAGTGCTATGAATAAGAGCCCTTGTGTCCCTCTTCTTTAGGCGGATGTGTCCAGTAAAGTTCAAAATATTACGGGCAAGCGGATTAGGATGCGACTCGAGTTTTGTTAAATATTTGCCAGAGTATTTTGCAATTTCTTCAGTCACTAGTGGCATATTTAAATCACGATGTATATTTGAATTTTTTATATACCATGGAGCCAATGTTATTAACCGTAAAATTTTGTTTTGCCTTCGTTGGATTCTCTCGACATTAGAAGCTGAAGTAGTGCCCCATAACTGTATTCCGTAGCACCATATTGGTTTCAAAATCGACTTGTATATTAAAAGTTTACAATCTAGACTGAGTGTTGAATTTCTACCAATCAGCCAATGTATCTGAGTTAATTTCAGTTTAATTTGTGTTAGCTTTGAGTCAATATGGGGCTTCCATGTAAGCCGTCGATCAAGGTGTATACCAAGGTATTTTACGTGTGAATGTTGAAGAACAACTTGATTGTTGATTCGAATTGGCGAACAAGTATCTCTTCGCAGGGTAAATGTTACCTGGACACACTTTTGCTCGTTTACTTTGATTCTCCATAAATTTAACCATAGTTCCAGTTGTGTAATATGTTCTTGTAGATATCGGGAAGCTTCGTGAGGGTTTTCGTGCATACTAAGGCAGGCTGTATCATCGGCAAACGTAGATGTATGGATATTGCTGCTCAAAGGCATATCACAAGTGTAATTCAAATACAAAACTGGCCCCAGTATGCTCCCCTGTGGCACACCGGATGATATAGATTCAGGCACACTCATGAAGTCTCCTTCCACAACCGTAAACTTCCGGGTAGTAATATAACTTTCTAATAGTTTCACAAAATTTGTTGGTAAATATGATTTCAATTTTAAAATAAGACCTTCATGCCACACTTTATCAAATGCCTGAGAAACGTTGATAAACAGCGCAGAACAATACTTCTTCTCTTCAAATGTTCTTCTTATAAATTGAACCAATCTATGAGTTTCTTCGATAGTGCTATGCTGACTTCTAAAACCAAATTGATGGTCCGGTATGCACCCACTACTAACTAGAATTGGGGACAATTTTGTCATTAGCAGTTTTTCGAAAAGTTTTGACATTGTTGATAGCAGACTTATTGGCCTGTATGACTCAGCCTTGGTAAGGTCTTTGCCCGGTTTTGTAAATATATTTAAATATACGTGTTCACCACCTCTAAATGCATTGTTGAACACAAGCAATTTGCCGTCATCATTCTGCCGGCGTTATTGATTGTGTTAAGACACATGAAAATGCTTGTGTGCTTGTAGTTTTAATAAAATTGCAAAACATACAATACAATACATACATTTGGGGTATTCACCCCAGTGTCTTAAGTGTCCAAAAGAGCTTTAAGTTTTTCACACTCATACATTTTTTTATTTAAAATTAATTAAAAATCGGTCTACCTATTTTCCATTTGACTTTAACCAAAATGTTATTTAATTTTAAATATTAAAATTTTAACTGACTTAAAACAGTAAAAAACTACATATATTTCCTTTTATTTTTTAATTTAACTCACAAAAAAAAAATAAACGAGAAAATGTGAATGACTTTTTCTATAATCGGATCAATTTAACTTTCACAGAACAAATCTCGACTTCCGTAGAAAGCAACATGTTTCCCTTATCTCTGTAATTTTTCTGTCAAATAATCAACATCAAATTCAATATAAACAAATAAGTTTTGTTTTATTTTTCATAATTTATCTCTCAAAATAATTAAAAAAGTTTAGTATTTTATTTTATTTTAGTCAAAATAAAGTAAAAGTTATAGGAAAAAAGATTTTGTTCTAATAAACAATGGAAAATACGAAATGCAATGAAAATATGTATAAATGAATGTTAGAAGCAATTAAAAATAAAAATAGTTGTTGTACCCCCTCCGACATCCCTGAGCTGGTCTGGCAGAGCAAAAGCTATTCATGGTTTGGCAAGCAAGGAGTTTATTTTTAATGTTTGATGACCAAAGTAGGGTCATAGTAAGAAACATTAACAAGAAGGTTACAAAATAATATTATTTACGAAGCATTTCGTACCGTAAAAACAACGAATATTTTCCTCAAATGAACCACATTTTTCGTTTATTTTACCTATAAAATATTTTGAGTGCAGGTAAGTTAGGTTAATATTTAAGTTCAGTCAAATTCCGATAATTCGTACCCCGATAAATCGTAATTCCCGATAATTCGTAATAAACTGTCGGTCCCTTCAAAAAATCTCGTTAATTCGTAAAATTTCTATACATTTTGGTCCCTTCGCTAATTCGTATTTCTTTTTCAAATAAAATCTTCTTTACCTCTTATGAATCGTAATTTTTTGCTAACTACCACTTATAATTCGTAATAAAAACAACAAAAACATGAAAAGAATGATGAAATGAAATGTCAGTTTTATTTTTATTTTATTGTTTTTTGTTTGCTATTAAAATTACACATATTTTACGCTAAGTAAATGAATTTGCTATTTTACTTTATGTATTTATTTTGTATTTTATTTTTGATAATTGTTTTTTATGTTCATTTTTTATAGTTTTAGTAAAACCCCCGTTAATTCGTATTTATTTTATCTTAACCCCGCTAAATCGAAACCCCGCTAAATCAAAAACCCCTATAATTCGTAAGAAATGGCCGGTCCCTTACGATTATGAATTATCGGGATTTGACTGTATATTGGAGTCATATTGGAACGACCAATTAACATTATTTTTCTTTTACGACTTTCAAAAATATCGTTCTTTGTGAATTCTCAAATAGTTTTTGAAAGTCTGTGCATAAGATAAGTGGTTTGTGCACAGAGAAAACAGTGCATATTAAATACCTCATAAAATAGAACAAAATTAATAAGAAATCTCTATGGTTTTTTCCCCTAAGGAAATCTTATTAATTTCATAGAGAAAACCTTTTTGAAAAAATCAAGAAGAAATCTTGTAGTTTTTATGAGGTTATCTTATTCTCTGTACTTATGTATTTTCATTTAAATTCTATACCATATACATATGTATAGTATATTGTAGTTGTTATTTATTTATACATAATGGGTGTTTTTTATTGAGGTATAGAACTTTAAGTTGGCATCACTTTTTTAACTGGCGGCCATTTTGTCAGCTGTCAAGTGATTAATATTTAGTTTGGTTTGCCATTTCATCATGAACAGGTTGACAAAAGAACAACGCTTGCAAATCGTGCAAATTTATTTCGAAAATAATGGTTCAGTTCGCGAAGTTTACCGCAAGCTCCGTCCATTTTATGGTCGACATAATCGTCCATCAGAGCAATTAATTCGGTTAACCATGGATCGTTTTCGCACTACGTTTACTCTATGTGATAATACGCATCCGCAGAGACGTCGAACAGTGCGCACCGAAGAAACAATTGCCGCTGTAGAGCAAAGTGTTGAAGAGGACCCGAATGAATCGATTCGCCACCGTGCACAGCAATTGGAGCTTTGTCCATCAACTTTATGGAAGATTTTACGCAAAGATCTTGGCTTGCGACCTTACAAGATCCAGCTTGTGCAAGAATTAAAGCCGCGAGACCATGCAATGCGTCGTGATTTTGGTGTATGGGCCGAAAATGAAATTGATCTCGATGCTGATTTTCATCGCAAAATTTTGTTCAGTGATGAGGCTCATTTTTGGTTGAATGGCTACGTCAACAAGCAAAATTGCCGCATTGGGAGTGAAGAGAATCCACGTGAGACCCTTGAGACGCCATTACATCCACAAAAACTGACTGTTTGCTGTGCTCTATGGGCTGGTGGAGTCATTGGGCCATACTTCTTCCGAAATAATGCTGGAGAGTCAGTTACCGTTAATGGAGACCGGTATAGAGCCATGATAACCGACTATTTTGTTCCCGAATTGGATGACATGAATGTGGATGAGTTGTGGTTCCAACAAGACGGCGCTACATGCCACACAGCGCATGTCACAATCGATTTATTGAAGGAAACATTCGATGAGCGCATAATTTCGCGGAATGGACCTGTCAATTGGCCACCAAGATCGTGTGATTTGACACCATTGGATTATTTTCTTTGGGGATATGTGAAGTCGCTCGTCTACGCCAACAAACCAGAAACGTTAGGGGACTTGGAAGCCAACATTCGTGGCGTTATTGCCAACATACGGCCCCATATGCTCGAAAAAAGTGGTTGAAAATTGGACCTGTAGAATTGGCTTTATTCGAGCCAGCCGCGGCGGCCACATGCCCGAAATCATATTTAAACATTAATGGCATAAAATTATCCTTCCAATAAAGCCAAATTGATGGACATTAAAACGATTTTCTTGTGTTTTATTTCAATTCGAAGTTCTATACCTCTAAAAAAACACCCTGTACATACATACACATTATGTTATTTTCTTAACTTACTTACTCACCATGTATTGAACCAGCAAACTTCTACCTGATAGACAAGCACTCTAACCAATATGCTAACAAGCAGCCTGAATAACCATTGAAATTATTGTGCATACATTCTTATACAAAAATGAAAAAGATCATGAAAAAAATTGTCTCTATGTCTATTTATAGAAACGAAATAACAAGACATCTCATAAAATCAAGAAGATTTCCTTATTAAAAAAATTAATAAGGCAACCTAATAAAATCTAGAAGAAACCCTTATTGAAAAAATCAATAAGGCAACCTAATAAAATCAAGAAAACCTTTTTAAAAAAATCAAGAAGGCAGCCTAATAAAATCAATAAGAAATCCCTATAGTTTACAATTTATAAGAAAACCTAATACGAGTACAATCAAGAAGTTTTTCGTTATGGATAGTTTTTTTGGTGCCAAAAATAACGGAAATTGAGTAAAAAAAGTTGTGAATAATAAGGTTTCTTGATTTTATGTGGTTTTCATCTTGACAAAATTAATAAGATTTACCACATAAAAACAATAAGGAATCTCTATGAAAAAATCTTCGCTTCTTTTTGCTGGGATACCCCTTAGCCTTAATTCTATGAGGCATTTTTCTCTGTGTGACTATTAAAAATGTGTGGTTGAAGTCTACTGATGATTTGTTACAGCAACAATGAAATGCATATAGACATATATACAGCAAATAAATTTCAAATTAAAATTTATTTTTAAGTATTTTAAATTTAGTGCAAAATCAGGAATTTAGTTGAAAACAATAAAAAAAAACCTATCGATTTTCATTAAAATCACGTTTTCAAGAAACTTTCCTTTTTAAATTTATCTTCTATAAAATTATGCAAAAAACCATTAACACATTAACCTTTCATTCTAAAGTAAGAAAAAAAGTTTTTTTTATTATTTATCCAGAAAATTGTTTCGCATGAAAATTTAATAAAAACCTCCCTAAAATAAATGACTGTTTTTTGTATCTCCTGCAATAAACTTATATTTATTTACTCGGTGCGAGATGTGTTTGATATGAGAATAAATTTCAACTTGACATTTTATTTCTGATGTTGTTTTAACATTCGGATTAATGTTTGCTCTTAATTTATTTCAGAGTATTTGTGTTTGTCATTCGTATACACACACACATGCACTTCGGTATAGTAATAGTGAGGATGAGTGTGATTTTTCATCATATCCTTTGCGAAAATTTTCTTTGAAAGAAACGTGTTTGACATTAATTCTAGTCCTTTTCCCTTTATATGCATGTGATAAGTTTCATTAATGTATAATCTTCTGTATTCGTTAACATTTTTCCTATTGACTTCTTTAAGTTAATTTCAATTGTTTACTGTGGGAATTAGCGTTAATTTATCTTTAGTTTTTGCTGACATTTCTTTCATAGTGAAGTCATTCGCCCTAAAACGTGAAGGGAACACGAAGTTTCCGTTACGTTAGAAAAATTCACTAATTTTGGCTTTAAAGGACATTAACCCAGCAAAATTACAATGTGCAAAGAAGTTGGTAGTATCCAGTTATTGGCATACGATAAAATAGTGTAAATCGCTTCTCTATGATCTATTTTTTCTCGGATTTAGAGTTATGTTTAATAAAAAGAAATACTTTTATTATTATTAATATTTATCAACCGAGAAAAACTTCCATTCTATTTTACTGCAATACGTGCAAGTGTGATACTCTGAACGCAAAATGTCATCAAAGTGGCAAATAATACGATAAAAATTTTGACATCCCATAAGACTTTTTCGTTTTTAGAAAATTTTCTAAACGATAATACTTTTCATTAGATAACGGTTGCATTTTCACACAAACCAAATTTCTAAGTCGGCTGTTTCGCCGCCGATAACGTGTCGTCATTGATGTAATGTTTTGTCATATGTATATCGGCTCAAAAATTTTAATAAGTATGGAAGTATATTTCGTTGACGTAATATTTTAACTTTTCTTAAATTTTTTCTGTTATATATATCGAAAATTTTTAGCTGCTGAATTTTTTCAAGTGCCGGCACGTCGCCGCCTACATGAAACCGCTTTGCCACCCCTAGTCAATGAATAGCACAGACATTTTCATTGAAAAGCTGTTTTGTTTTCTGCTTGTATTACACATTTTATTTGAAGTGTGATGGTCTGAACACAACATGTGATTTTACGTTAGATTTTTTGACAGTCGCAACGAATGTATTTAAGGGCCACTCAGGTCAGTGGAAGCTGGGATAATAAAATTTATTTTTTTTGCTAAAGGGGTAAAATTGGTGTCTTTGTATCTCGGAAACTACACTAAATAGACTAAAAATTCTAAAAAGATAATAATGCTGGTAAAAAGCAAGCCCAAATGCGTTTGGTACTTTTTAAATATATGTACTTTTATGAGTTAAAAGGGGATAAAAACTCAATTTTTGTACTTTTTTTACATATGACATATCTTTTAAATTATTGTACGTATCATTGGCATTAAAAAGTTAAAAAGTACTTTTTTGGAAAAAAGATACTTTTTTTGGAAGAGTACTTTTTAGAAATAGGTACCTTTTGGAAAAAGTATTTTTTTGAAAAGGTGCTTTTTGGGAAAAGTAAATTTTAGATGTACTTTTTAGAGAAACGTGCTTTTTGCTTATGCAAACAAAAAACATAAAATAACAGGGGAACTAATTCATACATTCGTTCAGGATATCACCAGCAAGTAGGAATTTTGTTTGTCTTTTCTATTAAATACATATCGCACACTAAATCATAAAGAGTCACAACTCAAAATTATAAAAGTGCTTTTGCTTTTTTATAAACCAGTTAATTGAAGAAATCTATAACGACCTCGACAATTTCTTTTGCAATACAGTCTTCTTGAAGAATATAAAATACCGTTATGCTTGTTTTTATGTCACAATACTTGTCTCATTTGTACATTATCAACAGTTGTTTGCAACTACTCAGCATCTGAAATTTTTTGAGTTGTGACTCTTTATGATTTAGTGTGCGATATACTTATGTAAATCAAAAATTCCATGTTTCGCTGAATTAGTAAAGTCAAACACTTACGTATGAATCTGCAAATGTGACAAATCTTTAACTGATGGCACAAACTCTTCCATAGGGTCAAACAAGAATTTCCATAATTGGCACCTTTCACTTAAAATTTTTTAATTTTCAAAAATATTTTTTATATTATTTTTGTGTAATTTTTCTAATTATTGTTTAATACGTTTACATTAATCTTTTAATTTGATTTCTTAAACTAATTTTAATAAACTTTTAAATTTTGCTTGACGTCATTTTTATTTTCAACAAATCAATAAAAATTAAGAAGAATCATATTTGTGTGTATTTGAAAAAATATTTTCTACAATATTAATAGACGCTCCGTTGACAATGTCACCAAAATAATCGACAAAGATGGTGGCTTGGGGACACTTAACCCCACGTTTCCTTCAGGGTACCCTCCAGAAAATTGGAGTAGTCAAATTGTAATGATTTACTAGTGACATGGTCAGTAGTACTACTGACCAGGTGTACCCCAGCCAATGTAATTATCTAGCTTGTCATTGAAAATCCACCACTAGACTGTAGCAATACTAACTAAGTAGTTCTTTTGGGACCACATCGAGACATTGGCACCAAAGATTCACTAGTAAGTTTTAGGGGCTCTAGTCTACAATATCGATATTTCCACGCGCGATGTCAATATGTAAAATTGTAGTCATTTACTAGTGACATTGTCAATAGTACAACTGAATAGGTGTACCGCAGCCTGTGTAATTGCCTATTGACATATGTATGTATAACATAAGGTTGTCATTGAAAATCTACCAGTAGACTTTAGCACTATTCTTTTACGACCATATGGAAACATTTTAACTAAAGATTCACTAGTACATTTTAGTGACCCTCGTCTACAATTTTATAAGGGTTGGGGCAACAAACTTAAATACATACATATGTACGTATATACATATGTACGTAAGTTTTTAACATTATTGCATATCATAATAAAAAAAATATTGACGCGTTCATTGACAACGTCACCAGAAATACACTAGAACTGATGTCTCTAATGTATCTCTAGTCGCGCATAAAAGGAAAATTGTCGACATTCCAACTAGTGCAATTGTCGCTAGAGAAAAGAGTGTTGACATAGAGACATATGGTTCTAGGCTGACTAGAAGGTAGCTACACGCGTATACACATACACATAAAAGTGCTAGCACATATGGCAGCAACCCTGCATTCAGTGTTGCCAGAATTTCTAAGCATAAAATCTGCAAAATGTAAAAATTTTTAACGAAAGAATCTGTAAAATCTGCATTTTAGTTTTAAAAAATTCAAAACAATTTTTAAAACAATTTCTTACAAAAAATCTTTCAGCAAATTAAAATACGATGAATCAAAACAATTCACATATTCCATTTGCATAAAATTACGTATATAAAGCAGAAATCTACATCAACTGACACCACACACAGTGGACCAAGCACAAAAGAACGCTGACGGCCTTCCAAAACGGCTAATTGTTCCGTTCAAGTATGTGTTGTTAGTCAGCTTATTTACAACAAACTTTGGTGTTATTTGTTGATTAATAATTATCACATGTAATTTGGCTTACAAAGTGATACGAACTTTAGCCCGTTCAGATCATAAATATAGAAACAAATGAAGTTCGAACAATAATAATTAAATTGCTTGGATCTTGTTTCGTGGCAGCTGGTGACTACAATGCAAAACATACGTACTGGGGCTCGCGTCTTGTTACACCTAGAGGTCGAGCGTTGTGTAATACAATTTCAAAAATGGGCTTAGATGTCATTTCGAGTGGGGAGCCTACTTATTGGTCTACTGACGTAAGAAAAATTCCAGATGCTATAGATTTTGGCGTCATAAAAAATATCCATAGGGACTTAATTCACGTGGAGGCCTCTTTAGATCTGTTTTCCCACTAACGAGTGATTTAACTAACTCATATGTAAAAATGATTAATGGGGTCAACTGGGTAGGATTAAAAAAATATCTTAGTAGTCACTGCGTAGAAAACATTCAGCTAAGATCACCTGATGATATTGAATTTAACATTGCTAATCTGAACGGAAATATTAAACAGGCTGCTGAACATGCCACTACCTCCTATCAGCAGACTGGATTTAATAGAATTTATTCTACGGAAATTGAACGTCTTGTATGTGAAAAAAGGATAGCTAGAAGAGAATGGAAGCAACACAGATCACCCCTAAATAAAATCAGACTTAAAGAATATACTAGACGACTAAAAGAGCTGCTATCGTTGTAAAATACTGCATTACTGTAAAAGTATTTAGAAGGTCTTGATGTAACGTCAGCATCTAATTACTCTTTATGGCGCGCTACTAGAAATCTTAAAAAATCTAACGCTGCGTGAAAAAATAATTGCTGAGCTCGACCCGAAGAACACTCCAAGTATTGATGGCATTAGTAATAAGATGGTGATGAACTTGCCTCATATTGCAATATGAATCTTGCTATTTATTTTTAATGCCATTTTACGAATGCAGTATTTTCCACATATGTAACTGGAAACTTACCAAGATCAAAATGATTCCAAAGCCGGAAAAAGATCTTACCAAAGTTGAGTCATATAGGTCTTTAAGCTTACTATCAACAATCTCAAAGGTTTTTGAAAAGTTACTCATGATAAAACTGTCCCCAATTCTAACTGATAATAAGTGCATACCGGATCATCAATTTGGATTTAGAAGTCAGCATAGCACCATTGAACAAACGCATATATTGGTCTAAGTTGTAAGAAGCAGGGAAGGAAAATGACTTCTTGGATGTGAAAACAAAATGTACTTTTTTTAACATTACGGTACCATTTTTTTTAATATCTATTAATAAGATAGGAAACGTAAAAAAATGTGTAAAAATTCAGAAGTAAACAATAAAAAACAGAAACTTAAGAAAAATATGTACAAAAATTCAGTAAAAAAATAAAAAATTACATAAAAAAATATTAATTATTACATTCATAAGGGTACATTCGTAGATTAGACTTGTTAGAGATCGGTTATTTTACAAATTTTTATTAACAGGCCTGTTATTTTCATGCACTATAAAATCTAAGTTATGCGCATAAAAAATTCGCAATAAAACCTAAAATACACTATTGAAGTAAAGGAGCGATATGTTGTTAACAAAAATAAATATAACCACAGCCAATGCGAGTTCATGTACGAGTTGCTGTCAATTTAAGAGGTACAGTTAAAGTAATACATAGACAGATGTTTTTGTTGCAGACACCACCTGGTACATGAATTTGCATTGACAACAGCATTGCATCAAAAACAGAGACGCTGACCGCCTAAAATAGAACACACACAAAAAAATTAAAGACAACATAGGCAAAATTAATGTTACCACATAGTGAAACATGGGCAATTTTAAATTGTACCAAGTAACTAAGTAACTCGCGGTAGTACCACGGTACCAACGATGTTAAAAATGTACCATAAAAAGTACAATTATACCATGATTTTCATCCGTGGTAAGAAGTACATTTGAAAAAAAGAAGTATGGTTCTGCCCTCTTTGCTGATATTTCTCAGCCATTTGATAAAGTATGCCACGAAGGTCTAGTTTTAAAATTGAAGACATACCTACCAATAAAAACACAAAAGCTTTTGGAAAGTTATATTATTAATAGGAAGTTCACTGTTGCGGAAGGAGAATTCACGAGTGTGCCCGAATCTATATCTTCCGGTGTGCCGGGGGACCAGTTTTGTATTTAATATATGCTTGTGATATGTCTGTGAGCAATAATATCCACACTTCTACATTTGCCGATGATACAACCTGTATCATCGGCAAACCCCGATGGGGCATCCCGCAATCTCCAAGAACATATTACCCAGCTTGAAATATGGTTAAACTTATGGAGAATTAAGGTAAATGAACAAAAGTGTGTCCATATAACGTTTACCCTAAGAAGAGATACTTGTTCCCCCATTCGAATCAACAATAAAAGTATTCCTCAACATTCCCAAGTGAAATATTCCTTGATCGAAGGCTTACATGGAAATATCATATTGACTCTAAGTTAACCCAAATGAAACTTAAATTAACGCAAATATGTTGGTTAATTGGCAGAAATTCTACACTTCAACCCCCAGTCTTGATTGCAAACTTTTGATATACAAGCCAATATGGCCCTATGGAATTCAGCTATGGGGCACTGCTTCAGCTTCAAATGTTTAGAAAATCCAACGAAGGCAAAACAAAATTTTACGTTTGATAACATCGGCTCCATGGTACATCAAAAATTCAAATATACATCGTGGTTTAAATATGCCATTAGTGACTGAAGTAATTGCAAAATACGCAGGCAAATATTTAGCAAAACTCGAGTCACATCCTAATACGCTTGGTCGTAATATTATGAACTTTACTGGACCCATCCGCTTATTGATTTCTTTTCTGACAAATATGTTGCATATATGTTACATGTTTTACATTTAAGTGTTCGTTTGTACAAAAAATACAGCATTGGGAAACATTTTCAGTTTCTTTTCTGAATATGTTGCATGAAAATCATGTTAATATGTTACATATTTTACCCTCACTTTATTCAAGGTGTACCATACTGCCATTTTTCCTACTGTGGTAACGAAGTTTTTATTTTGCATGTCATGCTTGTAATTTCGAGAGAAGGTTTCTTAAATAGAAAATATACAAATTATTATTACAAAAATTAATATAAATGAATATTTATTTAAATATTATGACTGTGTTGGTTTTTTTCAGACATACATTTCAGACATACATTAGTGATGTCAATATGTATATAAAAATCATAATACTGTGCGAAAAACCTCTCAAATAGCCTTAAAATCGCTAATGAAGTACATTAATGTTAAAATGTAACCTTTGTAAATAAAATCAGCTAATAACAGAATATGTAGCACATTGAGTGATTCTAGTTAACATTTAAAACCATTTAGTAAATATAATTTTTGTAAAAGCACTTTTTTAAGTGAAATTTGAAACATTGATAAACCGCGTAAAGATTTAAAGCAACAACTGGAAAACTTCCATGGGAAATCATGAAAAGAATAATTTGTTTCTATGGTAGTGGCTATAGCATTATGGCAATTCACCTATAATAAAATACAGTGTTAGTTAATTATTATTTTTCGAACTGTATTTGTTTCTTAAATTCTTATGAATTGAATTAGGCTACTGTTCGTAACGCTTTTTAAGCCAAATTAAATGTGATAATTATTAATGAACAAATAACATCCAAGTTAGTTGTAAATATTCTGACAACAACACATAGTTGAACGGAACAGCCAGCCGTTTTCGAAGGCCACTAAACCTTCCTCGTCAGCGTTATTCTGTGTTTTGGTCCACTGTGTGTGGTGTCAGTTTATGTAGATGTCTGCCTTATATACTAAACTTTATTGCAAATGGAATATGTGAATTGGTTTGATTCATTGCATTTTTCAATTTGCTCATATATATGTTTGGTAATGAAGGCTCAAAATTTACCATCTTCCATATACTCAAAATTTACCATCTTCCACATTGGTAACTAAGCACATACATATGTACATAAAAATTACTTGCCGTTTTTTTTACCGGGCATGTTCCTATGTGCTTAGTACCAGCATTACTGCCACCAACTTCAAACGGCACTGTAGGTAACATATATAAAAATCTTTTATTTAACTAGATCTATATTATTTGTAGCATTTTAGTGCTTATTTTTGAAGTCGGTTTAATTTTTTTTTTAAGTTTTATTTGTAGCTTTTTAGTGCTTATTTAGAAATATGGTCCAGTTTCGTAAAAATCAATTAAATAAAAACACGTGAAATATAGCATTAAATTTTATGGGGCGTGGCTACGCCTACTTTTTTAAAACAAGATTGTGTATTTTTAAGAGTTCAAGGTGTGTGCCAAGTTTCGTAAATATTGGTTAAGTACAACCACATGAAATATTATACTAAAATTTAATGGGCGTGCCCCACCCACTTTTTTGAACACAATTTTGTGGCTTTATTAAAGTTTAAGGTGTGTGCCAAGTTTCGTAAAAATCGGTGAAATAGAACCCTGTGAAATATAATATAAAATTTTAATGGGCGTGACCCCACCCATTTTTTTAAAAGAAGATTGTGTCTATTTCAGAGCTCAAGGTGTGTGCTAAGTTTTGTAAAAATCGATTAAGTAGAACCAGTGTAATGTTATAATACATTTTATTGGGCGTAGCCCCGCCCATTTTTTCAACTTCAAAATATTGTTATTACAAGAACCAAAGATGTTTGCTAGGTTTTACAGTAATCAAATGAGTACAAGATCACAAAATCAAATTTAAAAAATTGTGGGCGTGACCCCGCCCATTTTTTTCAAATGGGACCAATGGGAAGCTATACCCTCTCAGACAACAAAAAAAATTTTACAATCGGTCAAAAATGCACCGAGTTATGAACCTATATATCTAAAAAAAAATTTTACACGAATTGTTAACCTCCTTCTTTTTTTGAAGTCGGTTAAAAAGTTGTGTAAATTATGCAAATGCTAAATGCCACTATATGTATCTTTAAAACCAGAGCTGCTAGAGAAAAATTAATTAATTAATTGTAATCCACAAATAAAAATACATAAGGATCGGTTGCTTTTATTTAAACAAGAAAATCGCTGTACCGCTGGTTATTTTTTAAATTTTTGGGATTTATTTTTAATTTATAGGTCAATATTGTTCTGTTTATATATTTATAACTAGGGAAAGGCTTTTCATGTAAATACATGTTTTTTTGTCGTTGGTCGTAGTTCAACGTAAATAAAATATCTTTGCGAATCAACAAATTTGCGACAAAATGGCATCGATTTGTTAGTGCATATTTTTGCATATTTTAAAATAAATATATATTTTTGCATATTTCATTATAAATGCATATTTTTAATCAATTTTTACTTTTTTTCATACTACAAAAGAAATTTTGGTGTTTTTTGATTAGTTGCAAAGAAAAAAAAGCAATGTGAGTCCTATCACAGGGGAGATGTGTAAACATCTAGTAATGAAATTTTTTTTTTAAGTTGGAAGTTCTTATGTTTTTAGTATATTTTTTTAAATTAATCAATTAAAAATATCAAAACTTTCAATATTGTAAATACATAGGAATTTGCTGGTTTTTGTTCGTTTTATTTAACTTATTTGGTTAGTAAATGGGCACACTACAGTATATATGTACTGCATTAAAAATCGCAGTAAGCAGTAAATTTACTGATTACTGAAAAAATTTAGTAAATTTTTAGTGATAATGAAATTTAATTTGCATTACCAATAAAATCGTACGGCCGTATTCATAATAAAATTGTAGCAAGTGGCAAAGTTTTTTTTATTCAAATTTTTTAATTTTTGTATGAAAAAAATTTAGCCACTTGGTGGAATTTCATTATGAATACGGGCATTACCAATTACTGAAAATTCAATGCACCTCATCATATAATAAATCATTTAGGCACTTTATAAAAATTGTAGAAAAAAATATTAGTAATCAGTAAAAATTTACTGGTTAAAAAATTATTTTTACTGAAATTTTAGTAGTACTGCAAAATGCCCGTCTATGGTAAATGCCTTTACTTTTACTTTTTAATTTTTAATTCATGTTGTTCATCATTTAGTTGTTGCTGTTCTTGTTGTTCTGTACGCATTGCAATTAAAATACAAAATTATCAAGTTAAATAAAACAAACAAAAACCAGCAAATTCCTATGTATTTACAATATTTTAAATAAGTTTGTGTTGCTTCTTTCAAACACTAATACACTCATACTTCATAAAGTGGTGTGATGATGATCTTTCTCAAAATTTGTGATTGTATTGTGAAAAAGAGTTTTACCCCCTAGCGTATAGACATTTACACATCAAAACCACAACGTCTTCGCATGTATGCTGGCATTAACAAAAATTTGACTATGGCTCTGCCGACGGTTTGTTAGTTGTTATGATAAATTTTTATCAGGTATAGACGCTATATATGAATCAAGGCACATTTACTACAGGTACATGCATTAGAGAAAACACTGTGGCAACTCTGTGCTTCTCACATAGTTTGATAAGCCTTGGTATGAATGACAATCTCAAAGACCTTCTCACATAGTTTGATATGCCTTGGTATGAATGAGAATCTCAAAGACGAAGAATACTTTTAGTTTAGTGTAAAGAATTATAAAATATAACTTGAAAACGCTGCGTGGTCCAATTTGTCTAGTTTCTGAACTACATATGAAGCCAATAAAATAAAAAATGATAATCAAATAATAACAGAAATGCAATTCATTCCTGTTTGTCTAAAGATATAATTCAGTTGGGATCTTCGGAACTAATACACTCATACATATGTAAATCACACAGATTTGATAACGCGGTGTGAATCTTACTCAAAATTTGTGATTGTATTGTGAAAAAGATTTTCACCCCCTAGCGTATAGATGTTTAGACATCAAAAACTGCAGTTTTCACGACTGTGTAAGAACAAAATATAAGAAAACGAATACAATTTCAATAAATTGGCTTAAATCAAAGTCACCAACACCATAGAAAAAATTATGGGATAAGACCACACATTTAAATACACACAAAGAAAAATATTCAGGGATACGACTACCCCCACCCACAGCCTTTATTAATTAGAGGGAGCGTCGAAATAATATATTTCTATTAACAAAGTTCAGGAAATTTTAAAGAAAAAAACTTAAGCACCGAATTGATATTTGTACACACATAGTATGGTTTTCTTGTTGACACTATAGCCCAATTATATGATTTTGATTATTTAACTGAAGTTGAGGTAATTGAAGATGCGGTAATAAAAATTTGTGCTCTGAAAGGCAGAATAAATGAAGAAATTAAAAATAAATTAAATAAAGTTATAAGAAAAAGTTATACGAGTATTATTGTTTTAAAAATTTTTGAATTATTGTCTACCTTTTTTTGCAATGAATGTCAAGATTTTTCACTGTTTGGGTCCGGCAAGCCTACGTGGAACGTTAATATTATATTGTATAAAAGTTTTTTCAGAAAAAATCGTCAAATTACAAAAACTTTTACTTCATTTACGTAAATTAAGTTCGACTTAACTTTACTTTGTATTCCATGTTATTTGAAAAAATTTTTGTTAAAAAAGCAATGAAGCTGATTTTTACAATTTTTAATGTTGAAAAAAGAGTAAATTAATGCATATTTTATTAGTTTTAAGTACATATTTTTTTATTTTTAATGTATATTTTATGTACATAAAACGCTATTTTAAATGCAGGCAAATCCTTTCCCTATTTATAACAAACTTCGTTAGATACATTATGATTTAAGTGAATAGGAAGTTTTGTTTGTAGAATTTAGTAGCACATACATACATATATCTAACTCGAGTTTATCTTAATTCGACTTCTGCGGTTATCATTTTTAGCAAAGGTATATAAAAAGGCTTAAACTCAAAAGTAATGGACGAAATTTTTGTGGAAAAGGAAAAAGATTTTATTTGAATTTTAAATTGTTTGGCCAATAATGTTTATGTGTGTGTTCCAATTGTTTGAGCTAATAAGGCCTAAGTTATTTCTAACGTTAAGATAACGACTTTATGAAATTTTTTCCCAACGTTTCGTCAATTGTTTGTTGACTTCTTCAGGGGATTTTTTCGTAATAATTGTTTATTTTTTACATGTTTAAGGACCAATTTTTTAAAAACTAGAAATGACAAAACATGAAACAAATTATTAAACACGGTTTAGATTTACTTTATTGCAGCAATGTGAAAAAGATTTAACTCAAGTGTCATATATGTCCGGTGACCATTGGTCCTTTTTTTAAGAGGACAGTCCTTTTTTTAACACAACGTCCTTTTAATTTTTTTTAAATAAGTGTCCTTTTTTAATATATTGTCCTCAATTGTCCTTTTTTTAATTACCATTTAAACTACAAAATTATAATTTTTATTTTCATAAACCCGAAAATGTTAACATCAATACAATAGAAATTATAATCATCCAAAGCTGGTATTACCTGGCAACACTGAAAAGAGTGCATATCGCACACTAAGTGCCAAATTTATAGTCATTACTTAATTATTAGTAAATTAAAATGATAACTATTGTTTAACGAATACTTCATATTCACAGTGCTCTTTTTAACTAAAGTTCTTAATATGAGCAAAGAAGGGTAACCCTTTCAAACAATTAAGTTTCACTATTGGCAGCTCTGCTATAGCAAATGATTTTTGCTTACATTTGTTATATTATTTTTTAAAATGGATAAAACAGTTCTCGCTCGCCTAACTTTATCGTGCAAGATATTGAATTAGTGCTGAAATTGGTTCGGAAAAACCAAAAAAATAAAAATAATGTGTTACAGCTAAGTACAAAGAATTTGCTTGACAACGTTTGTGTGAAATATGAACAGCGTGACCATATTAGCTTATTTTGAGCTAAATTTAGCTTATTTGTTTCAGATTTAGCCTTAAAATTTTCATTTAGCTCTTAGCTTATTTTTTAGCTTTTTTTAAAAACTTATTTAGCTTTTTTAGCCTTTTTTTAGTCTAAATTGCGTGTTCTCTAAAAATATATTAAAAACATAAACAACTCATAAAAATTATAATTTTTTAGCATTGTAAAATAGTTTACAAAAAATACAAAATGTAAATTATACGACAATTTTATAACATAAATGGAAAGAAGAAAAATAGTAGATAATGGCAGAATGGTTAGAATTCCAATGGAAAAAGTTAAATTCATATTAGTGGCCAAAACACTTTTTGAGTTTTTTGGGTATAAAATTATTTGACTTGAGTTGAACGTTCATTCAGCGGCATCAATTAACTTAAAACAAAAACCTGAAATAGCCTTAAGCCTGGATAACACTATGTACCGATTTTCGTCGGGCCACCTCAGTAAAGTCATAAGTAATAAGCCAAAATGGCATTATTACTCAATTAATTCTGGAATAAGTCTATATGGGCTTATTACCAATGAAGTGTGGCGCAATTGTGTCCTTATATTTCAAGTAGTCGATAAATTAGAGCAAAATCTTTACTTATGACTTTATTTCACTGATCTGACGAAACTCGGTACATTGTGCTGATAGTGTGATCCATGCTTTACCTGCAATTAATTCACTTAAAACCCTTTTTTTTTGTTCTTCATTGAATCTAAAATATAATAATTAATAAATAATTTCATTAAGCAAATATTCTATATTATACATATATAAACATATAAAAAAATATGTTTGTGTAATATTTAATGTTAGTTTAGCAATAAGAAACTATTGAAAAGTGATCAAAGAAGTGGAAAAAAGTTTAGCTTTATTTTCTAGCCTAAAATGTAACTTTTTAGCTTATTTTAGCTTTTTTTCAAACGTGATTTAGCTTAATATTATTTTAAAATCTGGTCACACTGAATATGAATAATATGAATATGAATGAACATGAATATGAATCTAACTATTTGTAAACCAATGACATTTGCCGGTTTAAGTAATGGTAAACAAAGATCTGTGAATCAAATATTATTGGTTAAACTATTGCTATTAGTTAACTAATGACTGTGAATTTGGGCCTAAATAAATCATAAGCAGTAACAATTAAAAAATCTTTGATGTTGAGGAGTGGCAAAATTCTGTTTACACTGTACAAATAACGCAAGTAAGCAACAGAAAAACAGGCATAGCGGTATTTTATATTGTTCAGGAAGACTGTGTTGCAAAAGAAATTTTCCAAGTCATTGGAAATTCGTTCAGTGAACTGAACTGGTGTGGATTTCGATGGGTTTCGCCTAAGTAGTATTTTTTTTTCGATTTTTCATATTGAATCTAGCAACTTTTGTTAAAGAGAAGTAACAATCGGTTTGGTGGTTGCTTGACTCTCTCCAAAATACTGGAATTGAAAAATCGAAACAGATCTTCTTGCCATTTGACCACTTGAATAAAACAGTTATGCAACTATTGCAAACTATTGTCGGTGTCCACGGTTTGTTCAAGTATCTGACAGCAAAACCAAAATAATGCAAATATGCATATTTTAATGATTCTGATATTGCATATCCTTTTTTTCCAACCAAATATTCACCACAAAAAGCATAAATAGCTTGAATCGGTAACACACGATCTCCCTGACATGCTTTAACGCTACTATTTGAAGATTTATTTATTTAATTTTTTTATATTTATGTTTCTTGCAGAAATGTCAAACACCATACAAAACTGAATATAACCCAAATAAAAACATATTTTTAGGATTACAATCCAATTTTGGCATTTGCCTTGGCTAAAATACATCATCCTCTTAGCTAAGTGCAGTCAACTTTTTTATGCGCCTTGATTTAATTTTTATTTCATTTCTAACAGGTGTATTCTGACACAGTAATAATAGTCACCATGGTTATAATTTGTAACCAAAGTTATCAAAATAGAAAATTGGTATTCTGATAAGTTTTTATCGTAACAAAAAAATCATCAAACTGTTACCTACAAAAAAGTAGGTAACAAAAATTAATTTTAAAAATTTGTAATTCAATTTGATATTAAAGTTCGCGAAAAATTGCAAACGAATCCTTAACATTGCTCAAATCAATTTTATTGCAAAAATAGCAAAAATTCGCGAAAAATTGTACATTTGCAAGCAAGCTCTACAATTGCTTAACATTATCTAATATTGCAAGGATTGCAAAAAATTCGGAAAAAACGTGAAATATATGAAAATTCACGAAAACTTTCTAAGATTAAAAACAGTGCGAAGTAAGATCGTGCCTTATAATATTTGCCATTGTTAAGCAATTGTTGGGCTCGTTTTCAATTTTGCAGTTTTTCGCAATTGATAACTCTTTTTGCGATTTTTAGCAAATTCTTGGCTTTTTTGCAGTTTTACCGACTTTTTATCACTACAGGACTTGTCCATCTCTTTAATAATTACAAGTTTTTGCGAAGTTTTGTATTTTGCACGATTTTTTCCGTTCTTTTTAACAATTTGAGATATCGTAAAACAATTTTAGGGTTTGTTCTCACTTTTGCAATTTTTCGCAAATTTTCACTATTTTTAATGTAAAAGTGATCTTGGATTTTATAATTTTGCATTAATAAATAAATTTAACATTTTGCATTCAGCAATCTATTTTTATATTAAATTTTATTAAAAAATATATGAAAATTTTTTCACCATATTTGTTCAATTATTTTTTGATTACCTTTTCATAGGAATACCGGAAAAAAAAATTAAAATAAAGCATTAAACATATAGACCACAGCAGGCTACATGGCTACACGACTAGAAGTGCCGCTGGCAACAAATGTTGCCTAGTAGCCAGCTAGTTAATTATTTTTAAGACGGCAGCAGCACCATAAATTTGTATTTCAGTGGCGCCGCTTTCAAATATTTCACATTTATAAAAATAAAATGGTTTAGTCTAAACACAATGTGTGCGGTGCGGTGCGGTGCGATTTCTCGTTGCGGGAGAAAACAATAAACATAATACAACGGAAGACGGCTACGGCAATACTTGTCAGTGTTTGTTTAAATTTTTATTAATTTTTTTGTGGATACATTTTTATAAATTTTTTTAAAAAATTTACTATTTGTTTAATATTTTGTAATGGAGGACCTATGCTATATATATACATACATATATAATATTTTGTAATGGCATTAATCAAAAACAAGAAATTATTAACATTTTATACATTGGCAGATATATATAATATATTTTTTAAACTTTTATATTTTATGACAAAAGTTTTTGAACTTCAAAATCATTTTTTTGTTCACAATAATGTTGTGAACACCGCCAATTATTCAAAAACTATGGCAACATCAGAAAGAGAAAGAGAGTCAAAAATTGAGAAAATAAGGAAGTTCGCGGGGAAAATAAAATAGATTTTAATTTTATACCGTTCCGCACTGCGGGTTTTTACTTCAAAATCGTATAAAAAACCGCACCGCAATAAATTATCGTTGCATTGTGTTTAGACTCTTATTCAAAAATATAAAAACAATTAAGTTTATTTCTTTGCAAATTTTTTTTGTGGCGATTTTTACTATTTATAGGTTTAGTAATTTCTTCAATAGTTTTAGCAATTTTTCAATCTGTATATATTTTCAATGACTTTCGTAATTTTCGCGATTTTTGCAGAATTTTTCGCATTCCTCAAAGTTTTAACGATTTTGAATCAATATTGTGGCTTGTTTAAAATTTCGCAAATTTTCGCGATTTTTGCAAACTTCGCAATAAAAGCCACCCTTTGTGTGTTTTTAACTTCCTAAAAGTTTTGAAGATTTTTACACATTTTGTTATGATCCCGCTGTTAGTAACATTTTGCTTTTATTCTTAATTTTTCCAAATTTTTGCGTTCCTTTCAGTTTTAGCGATTTTTAATCAATATTAAATTTTTTTTTTAAATTTTGCAACTTTTCACGAACTATAACTTTTTTCGCTTTGCAAAAATATATTAATTTTGTAATTAACATTAAAATTTTATAATTTTTTTTTTTATTTTGTAATAAAAAATATTGCTTGGCACTAATTTGATTTGCATACATATGTATTTTGGTATATTTTCAACACTGTTTTTGGTTTGCAGCCATAAAAAATACAAATTAGTTTAATTCGACTACAACGACAAATGTAGCACAGACAACAACCTGTAGCTTGTTGCCTTGTTGCCATCAAAATAATCATTCTCATATAAACATGCGTATTCTATTTTTCACATTTTGTAGTCGGTAGCTTGCTGTGGTGAATGTGTTTAATGCTTAAGGTAACAAAAATTCGGTTAGAAGTTTATTATTACCAAATTGCAAGAATAAGGCTGTAAATGTCCTTTATTTTTTGATGAAAAATATGGACACCGTACATATATGACATGTTTCTTCGACTTTCGAGTTTGAACACATTAGAGATGAATAAGTAGTTGGTGAATTAATTTAAAATAAAACTCTGTACTTATTCATGATGTAAATAAATATTTAAGAAAATGTCTTCATCTTCATTTTATCTTCCTAACGATATTTTGGCGATATCTACCTATATTCTTATTAGTGCTTATCTGGCGATATTGCTTATTTATCATCTAGAAGAGTCGCTTTTTTATTACTTAGAAGTATTACCATCGAGACACGTCTCTTCCTTCCCTCCGGAAATTCGAAATCGATTATTGTCGCAATAATATTTTTCATGCCGACAATACGTTTGGCAAAAGAAGTGGTGTATTTCTGTTTTAGTTGGGAAAAATTAGTAGCAATAATAATGCTCAGCAGCCGCATTCTCTAATGCGCTAAAGCTGAATCTCTATCGCTAAAAATCCATAAAGTTGATTTAGCGATTTTTGGCTGTGATTGCAATTCTGTAACGTGCGTTGCTAAATTTGGCAATCCCACAAAGATTGAATTCGCCGCAATTTTAGCATTTCATGCGATCGCCAAAATGTTTAAATTTTGTATTCTCTAACGCCAATAAGTAGTTGTTGCTCTCAAAAACACTGAATTTTTAGCAGCCTAAAATTCTAAGGCGCTAAAAAGTAAGTAAAATATAAATGTTTTTTAATTTGATGTTCTTGTAAAAAATATTAATTTTAATAGTATAATGAAAGAAATATTAAAAAGGGTGACAAAGGAGCAAAAATATGTGTATGCTCATTCAGTATTTGGAGGTAAAAAATTATCTACAACTTTGTCAAGTAACATGTAAAAATTCACTTTTTTAAGATTTGTGAATTCCGCTCAATTTTTTGTGTACATAAAGTAAGCAAACATAAATAAACAAAGTGATGCCATATACTGAAAAATTGCCTATAATTTCCGCATTTAATGGTGTCATGAAAAAATATGTGTGTAAATGATCCACTCTTAAGTGTTACTCAAATACATATTTGGCAAAAACTGAATAAATTTAGAGTAGAGCTTTTAAAATAACTTTTTAACATTAAGATTTTAGATCATATTTTAAGAACTCATTGAAGAAAAGTGTTAAGAATTTTTACACAGAGAAAACAGATTCGTTGAGACAACCGAATTTGTTGCCAATCGAATTTTGGCGGTTGCACCAACTATCATATAATTCTGGTATGACGACTGCAATTTGATTGTGGTACCCTATATTTTAATTATAACCCTTAACCAAATAGTTGCAGCAACAGAAAAAATTGGTTACCAGTATGGATTTTGAAATAAAAGTTATTCTTGCTACCGAAAATGTTGTTAGTATAACTGAAAAAATATCATAATTGGTACCTGTGAAAGAAAAATTGGCCTTCCTTGCTGAAATAAAATAAGCAATAAACGCAAATAAAAATATACAATTTAAGAAATTTATTATTTAACATATTGTCATAAGTTATTTTTAATTGAAATTTATTTATTTCAACCACACATTTTGAACAGCCACAAACCTGTTATCTTATGCACAGACTTTCAAAAACCATTTGAGAATTCATAAATCATAATAACTTTGAAATTCACAAAAGTTAATTTTTAGGGTTCCGTACACCAAAGGTGAAAATGGAACCCGTCCGTCTGTCCGTCTGGCCGTCTGTCCGTCACAGGGTATTTTCTCGAGAACCGTAAGAGCTACGGACCTGAAATTTCGACAGAGTGTGTAGACCCTTGGCCGCTACAACAACAAATACATGAGAGTTGGAAATTAAAGGGTGTGCCAAAACGAGCAACGAAAAATTTTAAAATCCCATGTAATATACATACAATTGTATGTATATGCACTTGAAATTTGAAAAGTTAGTGTATTTTTATACAGACTACAACAATTAACACTAAAATTTAAAAAATTTTAATTAAAGGGTGTATCATCAGTTAATGTAATTTCGACTATGTAGTTTTGATAACTTGCTGTATCTTGGAAACCGTAAGAGCAAACTTCTTGAAATTTTCAAAAACGGTAAAACAAAAAAATCTCAAAATTATAAAATCGCCAAACCCAAAAAAAATCGCCAAAATAAAAAAAATCGCCAAAACGAAAAAAAGCACCAAATTAAAAAAAATTTCTAAATCGAAAATAAATCGCGGAAAACCGGAAAATCGCCAAAATAAAAAAATTGCCAAAACGAAAAAAATCGCCAAAATGAAAAAAACGCCAAAATTAAAAAAATCGCCAAAATGAAAAAAATTGCCAAAATAAAAAAAAAACCGCCAAATTGAAAAAAATCGCCAAAATGAAAAAAATCGCCAAAATTTAAAAAATCGCCAAAACGAGAAAAAAGCGAAATATAATCAAAAAAACACTGTATTAAAAAAATGCTCAAAGCCCAACGTACGGAACCCTTCGTGCGCGAGTCAAAGTCGCACTTTACTGAATTTATTAATTTGCTGCAACGAGTATAAACTATGATAGTAAGCTCAACCTATAGTTAGTTGCAGCAACTGATAGAAAGTGCTTATTTCAACCTTAATATAGAACAACAATTTTTTAGTTGCCAATACCAAAAGTTGGTAGTAAAATCCAATTCATAATATTTTATTCGGTTGTGTTAACCAATCAGTTAATTAGTCATTACAAAAGCATACGCTCGGTTGATGCAATCAATTTAAGAATTGTGGGAATCATATCTTTATTACAATTATGCCCTTATGGCAATAAACATGGATTGTTTTTTGGATTAACAGAAAATTGATTGCGTGAACTGAAATATAGTTTATGCAAATGATATTTTATTGGACTAACCATTTTCCAACCAATCTTTTTTCTGGGTGTAAGGAAAACAAGCTATAAAGTAAAGTAACTCTATATTGAATTCTCTAATAAGAAACACATTATGTTTGTCTCTTTTTTGCAGTAGTTCACTAAAGTTCACACTAAATGCTAAAACATTTGCCCAACATTTTTTAGCATTTTAGCGATCAATATTTAGCTTTAGCTAAGCTACTTACAGAATACGGCTGCAGCAATACTAAAAAATAAGAAAAACAAAACTCTGTCTACAGACAAACGGTACATACTACTATGTGATTTTTTTGCTTTATGATATCTAAACACTCACAGGGCAGAACTTTTGAAATAAGTAGACAGAAACAAATAGTAAATTCACTTATTTTCAAATCAGAAAAAACAAAACAATCAAACAACAGTAAGAACTTTTATTGATTTTTACTAACAACACTTAAAAAAAGAGAGTGAGTTAATGATAGTCAGTTGTTAGAGAGGCAACACTGCAAGTAATATCATTAGTACATACTGATGTTAAAAAAACAAAACAGAAGCATTGTAATAGTGAGTGCAGTGCGAAAGTGAATCAACTCATGTTGTACAACAGAAAATTGTTATTTTTTACACCATTGCAATGAATTTTTAGGACGAGTCATATTTGTGTGAAATATAGGGCCTTTTTACTTGTGGCCATCGATATGTATGTACAGGGTGGCCCAAATGAGACCAGCTGATGTGAAACACAAATAACTTTTTTTATTTTTTAACATAATTTATTTTTTTTGCAGATTATAACTAAACTGTTGGAAATTTAAAATGAATACGTACAGTCCACAACAACGCATTAAAATGATCGATTTTTATTATTCTTCTCAAAGATTAATTGTTCTGACGCATCGAAATTATCGCCGTTTTTTTAACGTAAGATCAGCGCCCATATCTTCCATGATTACAAGTTTAGTTCGCCGTTTTGAGGAACTGGGTTCAGTTGCCAACCGTCCAGGAAGAGGTGCTCATCGAAATATTCGTACTGTAGACAACGTGGAAGCTGTACAGCAGAGTTTTGCAAATGATCCATGTCTCAGCTCGTCGCCGTTCCGGCCAATTGGGTACACCCAAAGCAACATTACAGAGAATTTTAAAGTTGGATCTTAAGATGTATCCATACAAAGTTCAAATTGTGCAACAGCTTCTACCGCAAGACCCCCAACAATGACTAAAATACGCATCACTAGGTCTCATTTGGGCCACCCTGTATATCTTTTTAGAAAATTAACAATTTCGGAAACATTCAGACGAGTATTTTTTCAACTAGTTTTAGTAACAAGTTTGCCTAATTCACTTAACTAAAAACAAGAGCAAATCCCAGTTATAAAAAAACAAGTTGCTGCATTTTTAAAATTCTATTAATATTTTTATAATATACAAACAAATTCAGTTATTTATCTTTAAAAATATATTTTTAGAAAATTATTTTATCTGATGGTTTTTTTGGAATTTCATTGTTTTCATTATGCAATAACAAAAATTTTTGGACTTTTTTATATACTTTTTAATTCTATTAAACAGTTTGTATGAATTTAATTTTTTTTAGTGTAACAAAGTTTAATTTTTTCATAATTCATTAAAAAAATATTTAGAACTTATAAACTATTAGTTATTTATTCTTATTTTTTAGGCAACATTGGCGTTGCTTTTTGCCATTTAAAGGTTACCCCACCGCAAACTCCTACACCAATATGGTTCTAAAAACAACTCAACATTAAAGTTTAAAATCTATAACGACCAACTAATATTGGTCACAAAGAAACATATTCCCATCACCTTTTTTTGACGAAAAATGCATACACATGGTTTGTTTGTACATATGTATGTATGTCCATATGTATGAAGTATGCACGTATGTATATACAAAACGGAATAACATTGCAAAAATGCCGAAGTTTAGCAACGCATTCCTTTTAATGTGTTACGCTTTAGAAATGTGGTAAAAGCCTCAGCCAGTGTTCCCAGTTAAGGGGATTTGTCCCCAAATTGGGCATTTTTTTCGCGATTGAGGATGAACATTTCGTATTGGGGATCTAGGGATTTGTTGGGGATGTAACCAAATTTGAGGGGATTTTTGGGGGATATTTTTTTTATAACTGATGGTCAAACAAGAATGATTTTTGAACTAAGAAATATGCGTCTGGGAAGTCTAAACATGTGTGTTACTATTCATAGTGTATGGTTTCTAATAAAGAATAAGTATCAAGGCATATTAACCAATAATGAACACTACCAAAACAAAAATACGCAAAAAAATGCAATAAGACTTTTTGGAAGCACTTCTTAGAATAAGCACACAATTTAAAAATAATTTAATTTGTTGTTTAATTCTTCTGCTGAAATGCTTAAACTTTTTAATACAAGTACTATGTACAACAAAGTTTCTGAGGCTGAGGGATCAGAAGATTTCGATTCTGAAGTTTTTGAAATGGTAAATTTTGGTTAAAAAATTTTTTATACTTGTGTATATTAAACTTTTTGGGGATGAGAAATCAAAAATTGGGGATAAGATATAGAAAAAAACTGGCAACACTGGCCTCAGCAGCAACAAAAGAAGAGGGAAAAAAAGATTTGAACTGAAAATGTCATTAAAATTGCTCTTCATAAATCACTTGGATAAAAAAACATGTTGCAATATAACCTCATTTCACGGTCCATGAACCTTTACATTAAAACATTCATCCACAAACCATTTATGCACAAAACAAGTTAGAGTGGTATATTCGGCTGTGTCAAATCTTATATACCCTTTACCAACGTATGCATATGTAGTATACAGATTCATACATACATAAGTACATACATACATATGTACATATTTGCTTTGTGATAAAATTTATAATTTTTTGTTATAGTAAAATTTTTACTAAGTGTCCTCTTGGTTTTCGACTAAAGATTTTACTTGATTAAAGATCTTCCTAAAACATAAAATATGTACATATGTTTAACCGAAAAAAATAATAATTTTTAAAATTTTAATTTTTCTGGTTTTAATACGAGTATTAATTTATTTATTTCTAAAATATAGAATATATTTAATTACCAAGGAAATAACTAAATTTATTTAATTAGTTTTATATATCAAAAAAAGTGTACTTTTCCCAACTCTGGAATCATTATTTTATATTTTTTTGATCCCTTATGCCATACATGTTCTTTAAAAAATATATAAAATATGTTAAGTGAACAAAGAACAAAAGAAATAAGGAAAATATCTTATTTATTTAGTAACTTTAATATCAAAAAGAGTTTAAATTTTCCAGCTGTGGAGCTGTGGTCTTTCTAATTTTTTATTCCCAACTTTTCTTTCCAAAACATAAAATAGATATATATATATATATATATATATATATATATATATATATATATATATATATATATATATGTGTGTGTGTGTGTGTGACGCGCATAATAGAAAGGGACCTAAGGGTAAAAACCGGTTTTGTTCAGGAGAGCCATTTTAAAGATTTAAATACGTGTATCTTTGGTGTACCATCAATTTCATAAAACGCGCATATCTTTGGGAGGGAACACTTTTGGGGCATGGGATCGGTCTCATTCGATGCTCAGATGTTGTCCACATCAAAAAAAAAGAAAGTGAAAATTTATTTTTTTAACCTTAGCTCCCTTTCTCTATGCGCTGTCACATATATATATGTATATATATATATATATATATATATATATATATATATATATATATATATATATACAGCCAAACACACAACATCACGCATACTTTGTGCGAAGTATACATGTGTCACCATAACGTCGACTGCGCAAGCCCATGGGCTTGCAAATAAAATTTTGCGTGGCTATGATATATATGTATATAAATTAAAATATAAAACAAAAAAATTATCAGACCTAGCTAATTTTATATATCACAAAAAGTGTAAGTTTCCCAACCCTGGAATCATATATTAAAATTTTTCTGATTTCTTACACCAATCTTTTTCTTTTAAGAATGTAAGACATTTTAAATTTGAAGATAAAAAGGAAAAATTAGTTTTAGTAGGTTATTTTTATATAACAAAAAAGTTAAAGTTCCCAACCCTGTAAACACCTTTTTTATTTTTATTTTTAATACAAAATTTATTCGTACTGAAATATAAAATAAGTTTATTTAACAAAAAAATTAAAATATTTGTGTTATCTAGGTACTTTTATATGGCAAAATCAAGTTTAAGTTTTCCAGCTCTGAAACCGTCTGCTTGATTTCGCTGATTTTCAATACCAATCTATTTTGGACCATTTCTAATACACCAGTCTCATACCGAAGTCTCTAGCTTTTCTGTAAGCTGCGGAAAACCGATTTCACGTCCTCCAGACGGACATCGCTTATTCGTGTTCCCTGTTCATAAGGACCCAGAATATACATATTTTATGGGTCGCATATGAATATTATGGAAATTACACACGGACTGACAAACCTATATATACCCTTTTCCATTTTTGGTAAAGGGTATACAAATACAAACTGCTTTTTGTTCACTGAACGTTTATCAGCCGTGTAGTAGAGAGTAACTGATTGTGTAGCAGCAAGTAAGCAGTAAATGCAACATGCTACAGTTTTTGGCTTATGGGTTTAAGATGCGTGCCTGACTGTCTGCCTCAAAAGAATGAAAATATTTAAGTAAGTATGAACGTATGCGTTTTGCATTTTTTACTGTTTATTGTCTAAAATATGTATGTTCACATTGGTTGTTGCAAAAATACAAAAAGCTAAAATAATCTCTTTTTTTCCAAATTTCAAAAGTATTGCAGGAAAATATTTATTGGAATCCCACAAAAAAAGAAAACTTAGAATATCTAAATGGAGTGCAGTGGTAACATGAGGGTTTTTCATTCTTTTTGTTATAGGTACTTCAGTTTGTTTTAGCATCTCATATACAGTAGTTCACGGATAAATGCGTTTGTGAAAATGTCTAAAGCACAACGCATTTAAACGATAAACGCTTTTAAAAAAACACGGTTAAGTGCGTTACCGGCGCATTTAAAAGAATAATGGTTATTTGCACTACTAACGCATTTAACAAAATTCTCTCTGAAGTCCGTGCTTCAAAACCAAAATTCGATCCCTTTTCATTTTTACTAAAATAAAACGAAAATATGTTTAAATATTAGAGATCATCGTTTTCCAATTTGTTATTCAATTCAATAAAACGAAAAATTAAATTATTTTAAAGTAAAACATAACAATTCAAGCAAAACATCTTAAAAACTAATAATGAAATTTAAGGCAACAGATTTAAGTTCATTTGCGTGTAACATATCTACATTATACGTAAAAAAAACGTACATACATACGTATGTATGTATGCTACATACACATGCATAAATTTTACATGAAATTTAGAAATTTCTTGCATTTCTGCACAAATCTGAAGTTTTTGTTTCAACGATAGTTTCACTTTCTTCGTAGACATTGTAGACAAATAAAATAGGCTTGCGAAATTTGATGATTTATTTTCATTTTGGCGTTTTTTTCTGTTAGTTTATTAATTTTAATGTATGGGATTTTTAAAGAAACAATTTCCAAGGTTGACAATTTTAAATTCAGTTTGTGCATTTAACCGTGAAAGTCTGCATGATAAATAATTTATTTTTATGAAATATACGACCTATATATGAGTGAAACGCAGTAAAGCGGGATTCATTTAACAGAAAAATATGTGCACAAATTAAATAGATCGAGAAAAATGTTGGTTTTGACAACTATTTAAGCGTGAAACTCTCTTAAGCGTGGCGCATTTATCCGTGAACTACTGTATTTGCATCATTTCATTTGGGAATCAAACTTCATATGAATGCATTTTGTTGCTGTTGGCTTCAATTCTTTATTTTTTTCAGCTTTCAAAGCGATTTGTTTCAAATTGTGTTCTTCATTTATTTTCGTATTTATTTCGATTTGTAAAATGTGTTAAAAATGATACAATTCGAAATGTAGTACGCATCTACATATATGTAGCACTTAGACTTTAACACACACATGAGTAAGTTTTTTACAGTAAATAACAACTAGAGATGCTAAACGGGAAATCCCGAGCCCGGAAATCCCGGGCTTTTCGGGACTATGCAAATCCCGGAGCCCGGGATTTTTTAATTTTAAAGCCCGGGATTTTCGGGATTATCTGAATCCCGATTTTTAGCATAAATAATGTTTTTGGCGGTCATCTTCTATATTAAAAATTATTAGAAACTCCTTGTTAAAATAAAAAATTTGCTTTGAATAAATATTTTCGTAGATAATATTAAATGGTATATATCTGTGGAAATAAATAATAATGGATTAAGTTGACATAAGTGCTTTTTCATTTTATTACATATTCTTATTCTCTTCTTCAAAATCTATCACTCAGCTAAATTCAATTTTAAAATGTCATTAATATTAAAACTATACGCATTTATATTTTAGCTTAAGTCTTCATGGAAAATAATACATAAGCCATAACATCTTATCTCAACTTAATCTTTTTTAAGGTAGCTTTAATATTATTAATATTAAAATGTTTGAGCATTAAAACTTGTATACATTTAAGTTCAATAACTTCCAGCCCATTCAAAATATTCCTCATAAGAAAAAAACTTGTATTTAAATTTAATTTAATTTGAAAACTTATTTAAAAAATATCTATACATTATCTCAGGTTTTCCGCAATTTTCAATTTAATTTAAAGCGACTTACTATCAAAACAAATTATTTTGCATTTCAATATAATAGCTTAAGTGCACTTTAGTTTTTATTTTTCTGCCAATGGATTTTTTCAAAACTTAACTAAAAAGCAACGAATACAAATAAACTAATAAAACGTTTTCTTTTTTTTTATAAAATTAACAGTTTTGTTCCAAGTAAATGTGCATCTTTTTCGGCGGCTAAAAATTTTATATAAAAACTAAACACAATTTAGACAAGTAGTAGGGAACTGGGGCTCCTGGCGCCGATTAAAATTGTGAAATTTGGGTAATTAAAATTTGAAATTTGAGAATTTCAGTACAAAATTTTAAAATTTGGGTAATTAAAATTTTAAAATTTTAAAATTCTTGGAAATTTGTGAAATTTGATACCCTACGAGGGTGGATCAATAAGTCCGTCCAACTTTTTGTTTACATAAGGAATTTTTTGTTTACATTAGGAGTTTTTTTTTTTTTGTTTACATTAACCCTTGTGGGAACGGGTGATTTTTTTTTTGGGGGTTACATTAATTGTGTGAACGGGTGATTTTGTTTTTTGTGGGAATACGTTAAGTGGGTTCATAGGTTGGAGGTTTTTCTTTTTGTAATGTATGTATGTATATGACGACGGGAAAATCATGAATATGATTTTTCCTATTACTAATGGGGGGTGAAATAGTGAAAATTATTTTTTCCTAATGCCGACGGCAATGCATGAATATTTTTCCTAATGCCGACGGCAAAACATGATTATTATTTTTTTCAAATGCCGACGGGAAAATGATTTTTCATAATTCCGACGGGAAAAACATAAAAGTTATTTCTAATGCTAATACAGGAGTTTAAGGCTGACCGTGATTTGGGTGGGTGGGGTTGTTGTCGTAATATATAACTGAGGGAGTTTATGGATGTGTCTGTCTGTCTGTTGTGCGAGGCTGTGATTAGCCGGGGGAGCGTGGTGTAGTTGAGGTAGATAGATTCGGTGTATGTGTGTATACCTGTCTGTTGGAATTTGTGTGAGGGTATGATTGACAGGGGGCGGGGTGTAGTTGAGGTAGATCGACTGCGTGTATGCAGGTGTTGCAAGTCTGTAGGAATTTAAGGCTTATAGTGATTTGGGGTAGGTGAGGATGTTGTTGTACGAGTAGTATGTATCCATGGGAATTTGTGGATGTGTCTGTCCGGAGGAATTTAAGCGAGGCTGTTATTGGGAGTGGGTGTGGTGTAGTTGAGGTTGATCAACTGCGTGTATGTATGTCTATATGTTTGTAGGAGCTTAAGGCTGATCGTGATTTAGGAGAGGTGAGGGTGTTGTTGTAATATGTATACGTAGGAATCTGTATGTATGTATGTCTGTAAAAAATTAAGGCTGATCATGATTTAGGGTAGGTGAGGTTGGTGTAGTAATATGTCTGTGTGTATGTACATATGTTTGTAGAAGTTTAATGCTATTAGTGATTTGAGGATAGGCGAGGGTGTTGTCGTACGAGTGATATGTACCCGTGGGAATCTGTATGCATGTTCGTAGGAGTTTAAGGCTGATCGTGATTTGTGTTGTTGTCAGTGTTGTTTGTAGGAATGACCGTGAGAATTTTTGTATGCATATCTGTAGGAATTTAAGGTTGGCCGTGTTTTGTGAGGGGTGGTGTGTTGTTGAAATAATTTGAATTTTTCTTAGATGAAATCTGGTATATATGTGTGTGTGTGTGTGTGTGCGTGTGTGTGCGTATGATTTTCTCACGCTAGTAGTTTTATGTACGTAGAAATAAATTGTATTCAATATCGAGATTTGGTTCTATAAAATATTTTCATATATCTGATACATATACATAAGTATATTTTCATACTCAAGGTTGCTGGGTATTTTTTCATGCTTAAAATTGTGTATATTTTCATACTCAAGGTTGCTGGGTATTTTGTCATGCTTAAAATTGTCCAGCTTTAAAGTCTGCCTACGAGAAATTTGTTTATATTACAGATTTTGTTTATTTAACTACGTCCGGCTTCTTTCCCTGAACTTCTTTTCATACGATCATGGGAATTTATAGTTTCTCTGTCCATAATAAGGTCGTTTAGCTTGGGCATGTGCTCTGACTGAATGGTTTGCGTTATTCATATATTTTTATGATGTAGATATGTAAGTGTTATTGTCAAGATCTAATAAATATTTGAGTATTGATAAGAAATTTGATATTATGTGTACATACATATCTACAAATTGATTTTATGTATGTATGTACATATGTATGTACATACAAATAAGTGTTTGCCTCCGTGTTTGAATACATTTTTTTTGTTTTTGTTGTTGTTCTAAATATTCGCCTGGTCTTTTATATATAGATGTCAAATATCTTCATAGTTTTTTTTTTTTTATTTGAAATTAAAAAACGTTGATTTAATTTTTATCTGTATTTACTTCAAAGTTTGTGAGGATTTGCTGTTTTAAGTAAAACTAAATTCCTTAAGATACATACTTTAGAATAATAGTAACTATAATAGAAATATTTCCTATATTTAATTTACATTTGTTTAAAGTTGATGCAGCTTATCTTCATTCTTAGAAATATTTTGATATAAAATTTTTTCCAGCCGTAGGCTTTTTTCATCACCTTTTACATTTATTTTAGAATATCTTGCATTGCCTTTTATACATTTATAAACATTTTTAAATGAAACTGATCCAGCAGTCCAGCTTATGTAATGATAGTTTTTTGTTAGCCAGCTTGCTTCTTTTTTTTATTTTTTATTGATTATTGAGTTTTATAATGAAATTATTATATTCGTAATTGTTGAAAACAATCGCTACTTCTTTTGCGATGAAATCATTTGAATTACTTTTGAAACATTGTACGTTTATAAAAATTATGTTGTTTTCCATATTACTCAATTTATAAGACTTTTCGAACTTGTCCTTTGAGGGGTATATACATATGTATTCTATTATACGATCATGAATAAGAATACAGTAAGCTGATTTCTTTGCTTACTATTTCAAATTAAAATTTTATTCAATTGCCCCGCTATTGAATAAAAGGAGCTTTTATCTTAAACTCTGGTACAGGTAGAAACGCATGAGATTCTTTCATATACTACCTTTGCTGGAATCTTAGATACATATAATAACTATATAGAATTGCATTACGTTTATTTTTAAATTTTATGTTAGGATTATCATCATATGGATATGAGACTGAACTTAAATGTACTTTTAAATTAGTTAAGTCATAATGAATAATCTTATTTTCTTCTTGAATAGCGAACAACAGAAAACGAAGTCGTTTTCTTACAATTTAGGTCTAACCTCTCAACTGGTCCTCTAGTATACAATATGACTTTATATGTCAACATTTCTGTCTCCTCTTTGTCAGCGTTAGGGATAATTAAATTTTAAACTTTTTATTCTTCAAATTGTGTTACTTCATACTGATAATATGTTTAAGTACATTAATAATGTACGAGTATATGTTTATTTTATGACGGGTCCCTATGGCTTTTATTTGATGTTCTAGATGAAGTGATTTTTTTTTTTTTCTAATTTTATTAAAGTTTAGCGTATTGCGTATATATTTCTAATATATTTAAGTGAGCTTTTTGTACCTGTCAGACAGAGTGTACGTATCAGTTGATCAGTCAGTCTCTCTTTTTATTTTATTAATTTTTTCTTCTAATGTGTCACTACTATTTTTTCAGATTTTACTACTTGAAATAGAAAATATTTATATAATTTTAAAAGTATTAATATATACATACATATAGGTAAATATATGTATGTACGTAAAAATTAGTTCATATACAAAGAAATACATCTTTAATAATCAACTATTCTAGAAAATCGATCTAAAATAACACATTTACCTCCATCATCATTTCACCGTCAGTGTTTTCATAAAGTGTTAGAAACATTGGAATATCTATGTTTAGGAGAATTTTTACTTCAAGTGTTTCTATATAAGATGTGGTGTTTGACCCCTTGACGTTATTGTAGTTAACGTATTCTACGTTGTATCGCATTCAGATGTAATAATTTCTCACTTAGAAAAGGTCCTCATTACCATCAATCATACCTGTATATAATACATTCATGAGTTGAGTTGATTTAGATACAATTGCTGTCTACAAATTAATGATTAGAAAAAAGCTTTCTCATCACATTCTAACAGGTTTTAATATTTTGCTAGCATGCATGCTTTAGCATGCTATTCTATCAATAGTGAGGCGAGAGTCCGACATATAGTGGTGTTTCAATTAAAAATCTATACAATTAGAATTACGAATTCACTCTTTTGAATTTTTGACAAAGTAGATACATATGTATGTATGTATTTCACTTGCCACAAACTCTTAAAATTTCTGTACTTATAAAAATATGATGTCAGGAATTTTTTTAAATCATACATGCTTCGGCATGCTTCCAATATTTTTCTCGGTAAATTTATTTCATACTCATACAGATACAGATATAAAGTAAGATCTGTTTACATTCCATTTTACAATTTATGCATGCTTCAGCATGATTCTAGTTGAAGTCTGTATTTATTTAGTAAGTTTGTTTGATACCCATTCATACACATATTCATTGTTAAAGATTGGATATCAAAATCCAATTTTCTTAGTTTATCTAGAAATGAACAAAGTGAATATCTTTTATAATAACCATATTCACACTTTAAAATTTTGTGTGCTAGAGCTTTCGAAATGGAAAATGTACACCTTTTACTACAAAAATTGATAATATGATGTGTTGCTGAATATTTTGAACTCTTAAGTTTTCACAATATTTCATACAGACCATCAAGTTTAGAGAATTGTAGTATATTAAGCTATTTATCTTCCCTGAGACCTAACATTCCTAATCAATCCTTCAAAAAACCAATACAAACTAGATTTTTCCTTTTTAATTTTATTTATATTTTCATTGAATTTCAACATTTTGTACCTCTTCAAATTACTGTATACTGTATTTTGCACCTTTTTCTCATTCGTTGAGTTAACTTTAATCGCAAATATTTCAATGATGAGATGAACTTTTCTATTGTAGGCATTAAGTAAATCTTTGTGTATATCAATCCACTTATATGAACCATTATACCTAAATTCTTAACACATAATTCCTTTTAATGATCTATTAATTTATTCTACTATTGATGCTTTCATATTATGAAATTTTTAATCCTCTGTTTATGCATGAATTTTGCAATGTTTATTAAAAATTCTTTACCAACATCTATATGTATTTTTTTTGTTTTGATACTCATATCATTTCAAAAATATTTTCCATTGCCTTGTTTTTTTTTTCGAGTACAGCTTTTATTTTCAACGATACTCACAATATAAATTTTGAGAATGTGTCAGTTACAGTCAGCAAAAAATCAATAATTTCTATTTTCTCTAGAATAGCTACCCAGTTCACCTAAATCAGCTCCATAAAAGATCATCTATTCCATTCATTACATCACTACAATACACAAACAATTTTATAAATTTATTATGGATTACGTTTACTAAATTTCTTTTTAAGGACATTGAGTTGTTTTACAGTTTTTTGGCGAGTGTTGTGATCTACTTGATACATTTTCAGCTATTTATACTAAAATGTAGTTAATTTTCCGATCTATAAATTTTATCGCTCAGCTGTTCAATTTGTTTGTCAAAAGATGATTTAATTTTTAGAATGTCTTTTTCAATTTTATACCTATCTTCTATCGTTAATTTTATTTCGCACTCCACTCCATTAATGCCTTAAGCTTTATTATTAATTCATCCTTTAGTTTCTAGATTTGAGTTTCCAGAAACAATTTACTGATAACATTATTCTCCGTCAGTGAATGATGATGATTCTCTATGTATGCATTGGTAGAAATTATATATTTTATTTAGTTTTCAAAATCAAACTTGTCATAGTATTTTCACGTTTTATCAATCACTAAAGAAAATAAACCCACTTTTAAACTCCATATTTGACCATCAACTTGTATTTTATCTTTATTCAGTTTTAGATTTCTATCACCAAATTCCCATTCATTATTGAAATCTTTAGGTGAGTCATAGTTTGTATCTAATTCATTTCTTCCTTTCAAGACTAATAAGTTAATATAAGTATCTTCGGTGTTGGAAAGCTGTGGGTAAAAATCATCTTCTTCATCATCATAATCATTCACAGTATTAGCATCATTAAATAAGATGGTATTATCAAATATTGTTCCTTTTGAAAGTTTCTTTAACTTCTTTCTATCTTGACTGATGGTTTCTGAGGCTTTAATACTTATACTATTTTCAGATTCTATATTGTTTTTACTTTGTTCCTTCTTGTGTATTCTTTCAATATTTTTAGAACTATTCATGAATTCTTTGAGAGGTTCTGTTTTAGGATCAAATATACATATCTCTTAGTTGTTCACGTGTATCTATTTCACCAGTTTTTATACTACGAAGCTTTTTCTTCAAGACGCTTCTTATCAACACCAACTGTTTAAAATTTTCTCATACATGTTTAATAATAGCAAATAAGAGGTATCAGCTATTAGATCAGGTACCACCTATTAGATCAGCTATCAGATCAGCTTATCAGGAGCTGGTCTGGTTTTCAGATCAGCTTATCAGGAGCTGGTCTGGTTTTCAGATCAGCTTATCAGGAGCTGGTCTGGTTTTCAGATCAGCTTATCAGGACCTGATCTGGTTTTCAGATCAGCTTATCAGGACCTGATCTGGTTTTCAGATCAGCTTATCAGGAGCTGGTCTGGTTTTCAGATCAGCTTATCAGGACCTGATCTGGTTTTCAGATCAGCTTATCAGAAGCTGGTCTGGTTTTCAGATCAGCTTATCAGGACCTGATCTGGTTTTCAGATCAGCTTATCAGGACCTGATCTGGGTTTCAGATCAGCTTATCAGGAGCTGGTCTGGTTTTACGATCAGCTTATCAGGAGCTGGTCTAGTTTTCAGATCAGGTTATCAGGTATCAAATCAGATTATCTGTTTAAGATTGGGTTATCAGTTTACAAGTAGCTGAACACTTATAACATCTAGATGAAGGAAGTTTAAGGTCAGATAAAATGTGAAAAACTATACTGTTATGTAGTCAAGTTATTTTCTAAGACGATCGTCACTTAATTCAGTATCTTTGCTTATAATCAAAATTCCATATTTTTAATACCAACAAGATTTATATTTTTCTCACATTACTTAAACATTCTAACTACATTATGATTATTTCCTATCAAATGTATGGTGATTCTGGTATAAATTTGATATTAGTAGAATGCATCAACATTCTTTTCTTACCCCATACAAAAATATGCTTCTCACAACATGGTTAAATATCATATTGGTATTACTTCTAGCTTTCTTAAAAGAAATAACAGATTCATTATCTCTAAATGTGTAATACCTTTGACTTTCATTAATGAAATTAATTTCTACAGCAATTCATATTTAGATTGTCTTTGAGTATAAATATGAAGATGATTTCAAGTTTTACTCCATCAAAACTTTCTAGCCAGCCAATCATAACATTATTATTATTTTTTTATTTATTTTTTTTTCGCAATTTGACAGACCAACTATTCTTGCACGAATAGAAATTGATAGAAGGGAACTATGATTTATTTTTGAGCTATCGTTTGATGACTCATCAAAATTTCGTATCATCCTATATTTAGGTTGTTTTACTAACCGCTTTTGTGTAACTAAATACATTTTATAAATATTATCTCTTATTATACAAAAAGTAAAATAATACAGCTTTTCGATTTCAGAAAATATTTTCTAAAATCGTGTAGCTGCATTATTTTATTTTTTTATAATAACAGATAATGCTGCATACTCACAATCAAAACAACATAAAAATATTATTTGTTTTGAGTATGAGTATGCGTCAATATTTATGAAATGCATTTAGTTACAAAAAATGTGGTTAGTAAAACAAAGTATATTTTAACAGTTTAAAATCAGTATTTTGTACGACAATACTGGTTTTAAACTCTTAAAATATACTTTGTTTTGACTATGAGTAGGAACCATTATCTCTTATTATAGGAAAAATAAAATAATATAGCCATATGATATCAGAAAATATTTTCCGATATCGTATAGCTACATTATTTTATTTTTTCTATAATAAGAGATAATATTTATGAAATACATTTCATAAATATTGGTACATACTCATAGTCAAAACAACCTAAAAATAGGATGGTACGAAATATTGATGAATCATCAAAATTTCATACCAAGGTATATTTATGTTGTTTTACTAACCGCATTTTGTAACTAAATGCATTTTATAAATATTATATATTACTATAGAAAAAATAGTATGGTCATATGATAACAGAAAACATAATTTCTGATATCATATAATCATACTATTTTTTCTATAATAAGAGATAATGAGCCATACTCATACTCAAAACAAAGGATATTTTGAGTATGAGTATGCTTCAATATTTATGAAATGCATTCAGTTACAAAATGAGGTTAGTAAAACAAAGTATATTTTAAGAGTTTAAAACCACCATTTTTATGGTAATACTGGTTTTAAACACTTAAAGCATACTTTGTTTTGACTATGTGCATGCACTAATATTTAGGAAAGGGATTTCATAAATATTGACCCATACTCATAGTCAAAACAACATAAAAATACCTTGGTATGAAATTTTGATGAGTCATCAAACGATAGCTCAAAAATAAATCATAGTTCCCTTCTATCAATTTCTATTCGTGCAAGAATAGTTGGTCTGTCAAATTGCAAAAAAAAAATAAATAAAAAAATAATAATAATGTTATGATTGGCTGGCTAGAAAGTTTTGATGGAGTAAAACTTGAAATCATCTTCATATTTATACTCAAAGACAATCTAAATATGAATTGCTGTAGAAATTAATTTCATTAATGAAAGTCAAAGGTATTACACATTTAGAGATAATGAATCTGTTATTTCTTTTAAGAAAGCTAGAAGTAATACCAATATGATATTTAACCATGTTGTGAGAAGCATATTTTTGTATGGGGTAAGAAAAGAATGTTGATGCATTCTACTAATATCAAATTTATACCAGAATCACCATACATTTGATAGGAAATAATCATAATGTAGTTAGAATGTTTAAGTAATGTGAGAAAAATATAAATCTTGTTGGTATTAAAAATATGGAATTTTGATTATAAGCAAAGATACTGAATTAAGTGACGATCGTCTTAGAAAATAACTTGACTACATAACAGTATAGTTTTTCACATTTTATCTGACCTTAAACTTCCTTCATCTAGATGTTATAAGTGTTCAGCTACTTGTAAACTGATAACCCAATCTTAAACAGATAATCTGATTTGATACCTGATAACCTGATCTGAAAACTAGACCAGCTCCTGATAAGCTGATCGTAAAACCAGACCAGCTCCTGATAAGCTGATCTGAAACCCAGATCAGGTCCTGATAAGCTGATCTGAAAACCAGATCAGGTCCTGATAAGCTGATCTGAAAACCAGACCAGCTTCTGATAAGCTGATCTGAAAACCAGATCAGGTCCTGATAAGCTGATCTGAAAACCAGACCAGCTCCTGATAAGCTGATCTGAAAACCAGATCAGGTCCTGATAAGCTGATCTGAAAACCAGATCAGGTCCTGATAAGCTGATCTGAAAACCAGACCAGCTCCTGATAAGCTGATCTGAAAACCAGACCAGCTCCTGATAAGCTGATCTGAAAACCAGACCAGCTCCTGATAAGCTGATCTGATAGCTGATCTAATAGGTGGTACCTGATCTAATAGCTGATACCTCTTATTTGCTATTATTAAACATGTATGAGAAAATTTTAAACAGTTGGTGTTGATAAGAAGCGTCTTGAAGAAAAAGCTTCGTAGTATAAAAACTGGTGAAATAGATACACGTGAACAACTAAGAGATATGTATATTTGATCCTAAAACAGAACCTCTCAAAGAATTCATGAATAGTTCTAAAAATATTGAAAGAATACACAAGAAGGAACAAAGTAAAAACAATATAGAATCTGAAAATAGTATAAGTATTAAAGCCTCAGAAACCATCAGTCAAGATAGAAAGAAGTTAAAGAAACTTTCAAAAGGAACAATATTTGATAATACCATCTTATTTAATGATGCTAATACTGTGAATGATTATGATGATGAAGAAGATGATTTTTACCCACAGCTTTCCAACACCGAAGATACTTATATTAACTTATTAGTCTTGAAAGGAAGAAATGAATTAGATACAAACTATGACTCACCTAAAGATTTCAATAATGAATGGGAATTTGGTGATAGAAATCTAAAACTGAATAAAGATAAAATACAAGTTGATGGTCAAATATGGAGTTTAAAAGTGGGTTTATTTTCTTTAGTGATTGATAAAACGTGAAAATACTATGACAAGTTTGATTTTGAAAACTAAATAAAATATATAATTTCTACCAATGCATACATAGAGAATCATCATCATTCACTGACGGAGAATAATGTTATCAGTAAATTGTTTCTGGAAACTCAAATCTAGAAACTAAAGGATGAATTAATAATAAAGCTTAAGGCATTAATGGAGTGGAGTGCGAAATAAAATTAACGATAGAAGATAGGTATAAAATTGAAAAAGACATTCTAAAAATTAAATCATCTTTTGACAAACAAATTGAACAGCTGAGCGATAAAATTTATAGATCGGAAAATTAACTACATTTTAGTATAAATAGCTGAAAATGTATCAAGTAGATCACAACACTCGCCAAAAAACTGTAAAACAACTCAATGTCCTTAAAAAGAAATTTAGTAAACGTAATCCATAATAAATTTATAAAATTGTTTGTGTATTGTAGTGATGTAATGAATGGAATAGATGATCTTTTATGGAGCTGATTTAGGTGAACTGGGTAGCTATTCTAGAGAAAATAGAAATTATTGATTTTTTGCTGACTGTAACTGACACATTCTCAAAATTTATATTGTGAGTATCGTTGAAAATAAAAGCTGTACTCGAAAAAAAAAACAAGGCAATGGAAAATATTTTTGAAATGATATGAGTATCAAAACAAAAAAAATACATATAGATGTTGGTAAAGAATTTTTAATAAACATTGCAAAATTCATGCATAAACAGAGGATTAAAAATTTCATAATATGAAAGCATCAATAGTAGAATAAATTAATAGATCATTAAAAGGAATTATGTGTTAAGAATTTAGGTATAATGGTTCATATAAGTGGATTGATATACACAAAGATTTACTTAATGCCTACAATAGAAAAGTTCATCTCATCATTGAAATATTTGCGATTAAAGTTAACTCAACGAATGAGAAAAAGGTGCAAAATACAGTATACAGTAATTTGAAGAGGTACAAAATGTTGAAATTCAATGAAAATATAAATAAAATTAAAAAGGAAAAATCTAGTTTGTATTGGTTTTTTGAAGGATTGATTAGGAATGTTAGGTCTCAGGGAAGATAAATAGCTTAATATACTACAATTCTCTAAACTTGATGGTCTGTATGAAATATTGTGAAAACTTAAGAGTTCAAAATATTCAGCAACACATCATATTATCAATTTTTGTAGTAAAAGGTGTACATTTTCCATTTCGAAAGCTCTAGCACACAAAATTTTAAAGTGTGAATATGGTTATTATAAAAGATATTCACTTTGTTCATTTCTAGATAAACTAAGAAAATTGGATTTTGATATCCAATCTTTAACAATGAATATGTGTATGAATGGGTATCAAACAAACTTACTAAATAAATACAGACTTCAACTAGAATCATGCTGAAGCATGCATAAATTGTAAAATGGAATGTAAACAGATCTTACTTTATATCTGTATCTGTATGAGTATGAAATAAATTTACCGAGAAAAATATTGGAAGCATGCCGAAGCATGTATGATTTAAAAAAATTCCTGACATCATATTTTTATAAGTACAGAAATTTTAAGAGTTTGTGGCAAGTGAAATACATACATACATATGTATCTACTTTGTCAAAAATTCAAAAGAGTGAATTCGTAATTCTAATTGTATAGATTTTTAATTGAAACACCACTATATGTCGGACTCTCGCCTCACTATTGATAGAATAGCATGCTAAAGCATGCATGCTAGCAAAATATTAAAACCTGTTAGAATGTGATGAGAAAGCTTTTTTCTAATCATTAATTTGTAGACAGCAATTGTATCTAAATCAACTCAACTCATGAATGTATTATATACAGGTATGATTGATGGTAATGAGGACCTTTTCTAAGTGAGAAATTATTACATCTGAATGCGATACAACGTAGAATACGTTAACTACAATAACGTCAAGGGGTCAAACACCACATCTTATATAGAAACACTTGAAGTAAAAATTCTCCTAAACATAGATATTCCAATGTTTCTAACACTTTATGAAAACACTGACGGTGAAATGATGATGGAGGTAAATGTGTTATTTTAGATCGATTTTCTAGAATAGTTGATTATTAAAGATGTATTTCTTTGTATATGAACTAATTTTTACGTACATACATATATTTACCTATATGTATGTATATATTAATACTTTTAAAATTATATAAATATTTTCTATTTCAAGTAGTAAAATCTGAAAAAATAGTAGTGACACATTAGAAGAAAAAATTAATAAAATAAAAAGAGAGACTGACTGATCAACTGATACGTACACTCTGTCTGACAGGTACAAAAAGCTCACTTAAATATATTAGAAATATATACGCAATACGCTAAACTTTAATAAAATTAGAAAAAAAAAAAAATCACTTCATCTAGAACATCAAATAAAAGCCATAGGGACCCGTCATAAAATAAACATATACTCGTACATTATTAATGTACTTAAACATATTATCAGTATGAAGTAACACAATTTGAAGAATAAAAAGTTTAAAATTTAATTATCCCTAACGCTGACAAAGAGGAGACAGAAATGTTGACATATAAAGTCATATTGTATACTAGAGGACCAGTTGAGAGGTTAGACCTAAATTGTAAGAAAACGACTTCGTTTTCTGTTGTTCGCTATTCAAGAAGAAAATAAGATTATTCATTATGACTTAACTAATTTAAAAGTACATTTAAGTTCAGTCTCATATCCATATGATGATAATCCTAACATAAAATTTAAAAATAAACGTAATGCAATTCTATATAGTTATTATATGTATCTAAGATTCCAGCAAAGGTAGTATATGAAAGAATCTCATGCGTTTCTACCTGTACCAGAGTTTAAGATAAAAGCTCCTTTTATTCAATAGCGGGGCAATTGAATAAAATTTTAATTTGAAATAGTAAGCAAAGAAATCAGCTTACTGTATTCTTATTCATGATCGTATAATAGAATACATATGTATATACCCCTCAAAGGACAAGTTCGAAAAGTCTTATAAATTGAGTAATATGGAAAACAACATAATTTTTATAAACGTACAATGTTTCAAAAGTAATTCAAATGATTTCATCGCAAAAGAAGTAGCGATTGTTTTCAACAATTACGAATATAATAATTTCATTATAAAACTCAATAATCAATAAAAAATAAAAAAAAGAAGCAAGCTGGCTAACAAAAAACTATCATTACATAAGCTGGACTGCTGGATCAGTTTCATTTAAAAATGTTTATAAATGTATAAAAGGCAATGCAAGATATTCTAAAATAAATGTAAAAGGTGATGAAAAAAGCCTACGGCTGGAAAAAATTTTATATCAAAATATTTCTAAGAATGAAGATAAGCTGCATCAACTTTAAACAAATGTAAATTAAATATAGGAAATATTTCTATTATAGTTACTATTATTCTAAAGTATGTATCTTAAGGAATTTAGTTTTACTTAAAACAGCAAATCCTCACAAACTTTGAAGTAAATACAGATAAAAATTAAATCAACGTTTTTTAATTTCAAATAAAAAAAAAAAAACTATGAAGATATTTGACATCTATATATAAAAGACCAGGCGAATATTTAGAACAACAACAAAAACAAAAAAAATGTATTCAAACACGGAGGCAAACACTTATTTGTATGTACATACATATGTACATACATACATAAAATCAATTTGTAGATATGTATGTACACATAATATCAAATTTCTTATCAATACTCAAATATTTATTAGATCTTGACAATAACACTTACATATCTACATCATAAAAATATATGAATAACGCAAACCATTCAGTCAGAGCACATGCCCAAGCTAAACGACCTTATTATGGACAGAGAAACTATAAATTCCCATGATCGTATGAAAAGAAGTTCAGGGAAAGAAGCCGGACGTAGTTAAATAAACAAAATCTGTAATATAAACAAATTTCTCGTAGGCAGACTTTAAAGCTGGACAATTTTAAGCATGACAAAATACCCAGCAACCTTGAGTATGAAAATATACACAATTTTAAGCATGAAAAAATACCCAGCAACCTTGAGTATGAAAATATACTTATGTATATGTATCAGATATATGAAAATATTTTATAGAACCAAATCTCGATATTGAATACAATTTATTTCTACGTACATAAAACTACTAGCGTGAGAAAATCATACGCACACACACGCACACACACACACACACACATATATACCAGATTTCATCTAAGAAAAATTCAAATTATTTCAACAACACACCACCCCTCACAAAACACGGCCAACCTTAAATTCCTACAGATATGCATACAAAAATTCTCACGGTCATTCCTACAAACAACACTGACAACAACACAAATCACGATCAGCCTTAAACTCCTACGAACATGCATACAGATTCCCACGGGTACATATCACTCGTACGACAACACCCTCGCCTATCCTCAAATCACTAATAGCATTAAACTTCTACAAACATATGTACATACACACAGACATATTACTACACCAACCTCACCTACCCTAAATCATGATCAGCCTTAATTTTTTACAGACATACATACATACAGATTCCTACGTATACATATTACAACAACACCCTCACCTCTCCTAAATCACGATCAGCCTTAAGCTCCTACAAACATATAGACATACATACACGCAGTTGATCAACCTCAACTACACCACACCCACTCCCAATAACAGCCTCGCTTAAATTCCTCCGGACAGACACATCCACAAATTCCCATGGATACATACTACTCGTACAACAACATCCTCACCTACCCCAAATCACTATAAGCCTTAAATTCCTACAGACTTGCAACACCTGCATACACGCAGTCGATCTACCTCAACTACACCCCGCCCCCTGTCAATCATACCCTCACACAAATTCCAACAGACAGGTATACACACATACACCGAATCTATCTACCTCAACTACACCACGCTCCCCCGGCTAATCACAGCCTCGCACAACAGACAGACAGACACATCCATAAACTCCCTCAGTTATATATTACGACAACAACCCCACCCACCCAAATCACGGTCAGCCTTAAACTCCTGTATTAGCATTAGAAATAACTTTTATGTTTTTCCCGTCGGAATTATGAAAAATCATTTTCCCGTCGGCATTTGAAAAAAATAATAATCATGTTTTGCCGTCGGCATTAGGAAAAATATTCATGCATTGCCGTCGGCATTAGGAAAAAATAATTTTCACTATTTCACCCCCCATTAGTAATAGGAAAAATCATATTCATGATTTTCCCGTCGTCATATACATACATACATTACAAAAAGAAAAACCTCCAACCTATGAACCCACTTAACGTATTCCCACAAAAAACAAAATCACCCGTTCACACAATTAATGTAACCCCCAAAAAAAAAATCACCCGTTCCCACAAGGGTTAATGTAAACAAAAAAAAAAAAACTCCTAATGTAAACAAAAAATTCCTTATGTAAACAAAAAGTTGGACGGACTTATTGATCCACCCTCGTAGGGTATCAAATTTCACAAATTTCCAAGAATTTTAAAATTTTAAAATTTTAATTACCCAAATTTTAAAATTTTGTACTGAAATTCTCAAATTTCAAATTTTAATTACCCAAATTTCACAATTTTAATCGGCGCCAGGAGCCCCAGTTCCCTACTACTTAGACAATACCCTTAATATCTCGAAACAAGACATTTCGACTTAAGCCATTATTATTTATTGCCACAGATATATGGCGTTTTCTTTTCTAGGAAAAATGTTTACATACATCGCACTTTTCAATTAAAATTTGCAATTAAATATCTGAGTTATATAAGTAACCTTAAAATATGCAAAAAAAAAATTAATTGTTAAATTAAAATATTATAATTACTATAAAGACGCACATTTGTGCACAATTTTTTCGGGATTTTGTAAGTCCCGAAAATCCCGGGATCCCGGTTCGGGATTTCGAGACTCCATCACTAAATCCCGAAGCCCGGGATTTCAAAAAACCTGTCCCGATTAGCATCTCTAATAACAACAAGCAACATTGTTTGTTGTTTTACACCTCTAGAAGTGGAGCACAGGGATGGCAAAGTTGGTACAATTGCATATTTTTTGGTACTTTTAAAACTATGAAAGTACAATAGTACACCAATGACTAATTTAGTACATTTTAGGAATCCCCCAGTTTCACTCTGCATTTCTTTTCAAAAGATTTGCATGTGCCAATTTTCACTTTTGAACAATTAAACTCATATTCTTCTCACTTGAAAACAGTTTTGTGAAATCAAAACGAGGCGAGAAAACCACAAAATGCGAACTTCGTAATTCGGACGTTAGAGAACATGCTATGAATTAGTATATTTTAAATTTCAACTCAAACAGTGGTTACACCTGTTTCTTTAACATCCCAACTTGCAAGCAAATTTGTGAAAACGATTTGGTAGCCAGAACAAAGTCGATTATTTCGATAGAAACAAATAAAAATATATAATTTGAATTAAAAAAAACCTTTAGTACAATTAAGGTAAAAAAAAGTAAATTTTTTGAAAGTTGTTGGTACAATTTGAAAATTATCAATGCCATCCCTGGAGTAGCATATTTATGTGAGTGCTGCATGTATAAATGTTTCACATCCTTATCAAATGCTTATCATCAACAATGATGTCGTTGTTTAATCTTTTTTTTTCTATTTCTTGTTCTGGGATTTATGTTCACAATTTGCGCTGGATTTTCAGAAAATATTTTCATTGTAATATTTTATACTCAGGAATCATGAGCATGAAATATTGCAACAACTGTATTTTTTCATTTTCCAAAGTTCATTAAATTTCAAAGAGTCAATATATAAATTTTAGTTTCGACAAAAAAAAATAAAAATGTGTTGTTTGTATAGAAGTATTGCATTAAACACATTTACCACAGCAAGCTACCGACTACAAAATGTTGAGGATAGAATACATACATATGTACATATATTTATATGAGAATCATTATTTTGATGGCAACAAGGCAACACGCTTTTTTTGTCCGTGCTATATTTGTCGTTGTAGTCAAATTAAACTAATTTGTACTGGTCCAGACTTGCAATTTTTATTGCAGCAACTTTTTAACTTTTAGTAAAAAAAAAGAAAAATTTGTTATTGCAAAATAAAAAAGAAAGTTAATGTGAATTACAAAAGTAATTTCATAGCTTCAAAATCCGTTTGAAATTACTATTTTTCAAGGTTCTAGTAGTTTTAATTATTTGTGACAACACCTGCTAGCTACTAAACGGGCCTTAAATTGGTTTTTTTATTTATGTTATTCCTACTGTACGACTCTCAGCCTAACACAGAACCACGACGTGGATATAATGGTGCAATGGTTTTTTGTTTTTGTTTTTCTTTATTTTTTGATAAAATAATATGCAATAAAAAAACAAACGAAGTAGATAATGTAGGTTTGATAGTACAGCCAAATTATTGTGACCGGTCCCCAATTGATAGGGGACCATTCCGACTTCTAACAGCGGACCTGTCACTTTTACATGGGGATGGCCTAGCATGGGGCTAATTGATCCTTTATATTCATCTTGTGACTTGTTACTGAACTATCTTAAAGGGACCTATTCGGTGTAGAATAATTATTCTATTATTAATTATTATTATATTGTAATATAAATTACACTGTGTGACAAATTTTACAAAAAATTCCGTAGAAATTTACTGAGTTATTAACCATTTTATGAGAAGACATTTTGTTAAAAAACTACTAGTATGATGTATTTCGCGTTCTATTTATACGCTTTCAGTGTATTTAAGCTTCGAGGGTGATGAAAGTACAATTAACTAAACATACATATATCAACAAGGAATTAAAAAAATTTGTAAGACAGTGGTCGCCAAACTTTATTCTTTAGAGCCTCAATTTTTCAAAAATTTGGCGACCACTATTTAACAATTTTTTTATTATTTTTGATATATGTCTATTTAATTGTACTTTCATCATTCTGGAAACCTAAATACACCGAAAGCGTACACGCAAAAAAAAGATATGGTTGAGAAAACAATATTACGTTCTCTGAAACAAATATTTGGTCGTTGAAAACTAGTTATTGTTATTTTAAACATTAATTTCGTTACGATAAAAACAGTAATGTTTGAATTTAATAATAACATTATTATATTCATAGAAAGTGCGATATGGTTAGAGTTTAACAATACAGTTTTGTTAAAAATTTATGACTACAATATAATCTATATATAAATAGGCAAGTGAAAAAAGTTAAGAACCATTTTAACTGACTTAAACTCAACGTATTCGCTTGATTTTTTTTTTGTTAGATAGATTGACAATAGGAGCAGTGCAGAATGTATTTTTTCTTCTACATTTTTGTGTCTAAGATAGTTAAAAACAGTTAAGAATATTAGCCAATCATAAAGCCATGATTTCTCTTTCTCTCTTAATTTGCTAAAAAAAAATACAACAATTTGGCTTGGCAACTCCATAAACACTCAGAAGGAAAAACGTATTTTATTTGTTCATTCTATTCTTATTTCCATCTTTCTATGTACTTAAACGATTATTGCTGAAACTAATAAAATTTGGATATTTAAATAACGAGTGGTACTGTATTATTTTTCTTTAGATGCTTAAAAATAATATATTTTTTTAATTATTAATAACTTTGATTAAAGTTAAATTCATTTACAGCACAAAGTAAGTTTTTTATTTTTGGTTTATTTTGTGTGCGTTTTGTTTTTGTTCATTGTTTTCATTATTTTTCTGTGCTTTAAATTACTGAACATACTGGAATGTTGGAATATGATGGAATGTTGGAATATGATGGAATGTTTATATTATTAGGCTAGCATATTCGTACATACATATGGGGTCTTTCTCAAAGAATAGGGAATAGAAACTTTTTTTGTAACAAACGTTTTAATGGGGAGTCTAAAACTTTAGAGAAAAAGCGTTCAATGAAAAAATAAACGAATATTTTTGTTTTGGGCAATAATAATGAATATGAAGTGAAAACACTAGGAGCAAATATCTAATTACATTTAGTTCAAAAAGTGAACAACTTTTTTTAAATAGTTTGCTTAAAATCTATTCTTATTTATGCCGATAAATGAAATTTTAAATTCGTATTTAGTAGTTAAGAAAGTGGTTTAAGAGAGTGGTTTACCTTGGAGTCTATACATACGTATGTATATTTGAATATAGTTTTTAAATTGTGTTTTAAATTCATCAAACTTTAAATATTTTCATTCTATTCTCCACCTCTGTGCGTTAATGGTTGATTTTCAACCACTGGGCGAACACTAGTTTGTATTATTATGTAAAAATAATATGATGTAAATAACAATATATTGTTATTCAAAACCATACTATGTTAAGTTTTTAAAAAAATCTTTTTCAGAAACACCTTCTGTCAGTTCAGTGTTTCGTTTAAAAGCTATCGGCAGTGCACACGTGGTGTTAAATAAATAAAAAAAGTATAAACAAAGGGGTAGATAAATAAAAATAATATGTACATTTGTATGTATGTATATCTTTTTATACAGATATGTCTGTATTTCGTGTATACACATATACTTATGTAAGTATACATACATTTTCTTTCAACAATATTAATTTATTTTTATTTCGGATTTACCGCACAACTGTTTTAAACAAAAGATTTGCCAATAAATATATGATTAAAAAACAATATATTATTACTACATAAAATAATACTATGGTCATATTTAACAATATTATTCGATCGAATATTAATGTTAGAAACAAAAACAAATTTCAGTTTTTTGTTGTGTATTTCATTTTCTGAAAAATGAGTTGTTGGCGCTTACGTGATTTAAGAAAAAAAATGAAGGGACCGTAAATAACTGTTATCGAAAAAAATTCAACTCAAAAACTCCCTGTGTTAGAGTCAACGGAGACATATACTGTCATATACCAATAGATTCGTATTGGCGAGCACTTTTATAGGGAGCTTAAAAAAACGATCTCATCTCGACAGTTAAGAGTTATTTTTCAACGGAAAAATAAAAGATCAGATGAGACTCTTAAAAAAAGAGTTTTATTTTGCCGTCATTAAATAAAACTCTTTTAAGGAGTTTTATTTTTTCCCTCTAAAATGAAACTCTTTTAAGGAGTTTTATTTTTTCCCTCTAAAATAAAACTCATTGGGCCATAACCACAGTCACAGAATAAAGTCGGTTCGTTTTAGAAACAACTTAAAATTAAAAACCTGTTTCTAAATATGTTTCTACTATAGTCAAAAAGTGTGTGTTAAGTTGAACCGACTTTAACTGGGTGTCACAACAAATATGGGACATTTTTCATACGATCGAAAACAAAATATAAGAAAGTGGCATCTCTCTCTCATCTCTCTCTCATCTGACACTCTGTTATGAAAAAGGGTTAAATTTAATAAAAAGATAAAATAAAACAACCGAACATAAAAACAACTTAACAAATTAATAATATAGAGAAATTTTAAAAGGTATTGGTATTTTGTATTATTTTAATACAATAAACTATTCAATAATTGGATTATAAATTGTTTATAGGAACAAAAGAAGCCAAGAGAGAAATTCATACATACATACAAATGTGTACATACATACATACCAAGGCCTATTTATCAGGTCAACGCAACTCTACAAAAACACAGCAATACAAAAAACAACTTTATGTTTAAGTTGTCAGAAACACACACAAACATGAACTAAAGTATATGGTGCAAATAACTTTTGACAGCTCAAACAAGAAAACAAACCATAAAAACAAAAATCATCGTGAGAGTTGCGTTGACCTGATAAATAGGCCTTGATACATACTAGACCTCGCCTCAAATTTTTTTTTCGAATTTTGCATTTGGGGATTGGTCAAATATGCGATTTGATGTAAAAATTCATGTGGTAAAATTTGAAGTCGATCAGAGTGTGCCAACCCGTGCCACAAAGAGGTCAAAGTTCAAAATATATAGAAAACGATATTTTTTTCATTGATATTATAAGTTAGCAATTTTTTTTAACAAAATTTTTTCTTTTTATGTATTTTTTAACACCCGACCAAAAAAAGGGGTGTTATAAGTTGTAGTGTGTGTCTGTGTGTCTGTCCGTGTCCACGTACAGCCCAAACGGCTATACCGATTTTGATTTTTGATTTTTTTGCTTGAAAGGTGACTTGATCGAGAAGGTTCTTAACTATGTTTGAAGAAAATCGGTCTAGCCGCTTAGAAGATATCACATCTTTTCTAAATATATCGGGTGTTTTTAAAATTTTGAATTTTTTTTATTTCCTATCTACATGTAAAACAACTCTCACAAGTTGAGTGAGTCACAACACAGCACATCGAAGTTGAATTCCACGTTCTTATATTCTAAGAAAACTAACGGTATAGTACATTGTGACATTCTGCCACCAATTTCGTTTAGCTTTTATATTTTGATTTTATTATTTGTCCATTGCGAAATTGAGTGCGGTTGTGAAAAGTTGTTTATTAAAAGAATTAAAAATAGTACAATCAGTACAGAATTTTTATTATGGCGCTAAATAAATCTCTAAGTCTTAGATCTGCTGACATATACGTGCATTTGATAGGAAAATGCGAAAAAAAATAGTTGGATGCAAATTACCTTCAAAACTGCAAGTGTTACAATGCTTTTTTTATTATGTGCGGTGTGAAAAAAAGACAATTAAAGAGAGTTCTGTATTAGCGTTAGAAGAAATATTGCCCTTCTGGGAAAAAGCTAGTATTCCAACGTTACACAAAAGAACATGTGTTGAAAAATTAAACAAATTATATGATGAGTGGAGAAAGGTGCAAAAAGTTTCTAAGTCGAAATTTGTAAGTCATAGAAAAATGGAAGAAGATTTCAAAGAACATTTGACAAATTTATTCGATATTGCACATGTTGATGCCTTAGAAATAATTTCTATTCAGGAGGATAGAGATTTCTTAATTAAACAAAGGGAACAAGGTCGTGTTGGCATAATGACTTCAATAGATCAAAACCTAACAAATAAAGAAAATCGTAAGGCGGAAAGAGAAGAAAAGGAAAATCGACGCAAAGAAAAGCATCAAAGAATTGAAAGCTCTGAAGGTTATATTAAAGTCAGCATGAGTAATTTTTTTCTTTCAACTTATTTTGTTCAATAATTTTTACTTTAGTCTTGACTGTACAATTTGATGCAAGTAATGAAAGTGAATGTGAATCTGGAAAGTTAGCAGATTCGCCGACAATTGAACCAAAACACATTAACCCGACAGAGAATCGTGTTAAGAAAAAATTCATAGATGACAGAATGTTGGCATGCATGGATGCTGGTAATATATCGACTCCACTCGGAATCCATTTTATTTCTGCAACAGCGAAAGCTTTAGGCCACAATATTGAAGATTTGGTTCTTAATTCTACAAGTTTGAGAAGACAACGCAAAGAATATCGTCAACGTCATGGCAAAGAAATTATTGAGAATTTCAAGGTAATAAAATTTATTTTAAAATTGTTATGAATATTTCACAGAATTAACATTTTTCAGATTCCTGACACATTCGTTCTACATTGGGATGGTAAACTACTTCCTGCAATGGCTGGAAAAGAAAAAGTTGACCGCCTAGCTATTGTTTTAACTGCAGGAAAAATGGAAAAGTTAATTGCCATTCCAATTATTGAAGTTGGATCTGGAGCAGCAATCGCACAATAAATATATGATTATTTAATGAAAATGAGCATGATAAATTCATTAGAACTGGTGTGCTTTGACACAACTGCTACCAACACTGGTCAACATAATGGGGCAGCAATGTTGCTGGAGAAAAAATTAGATCGGAGTTTGATGTGGTTACCGTGCAGGCATCATATTGCAGAAATCTTACTGCGAGCTGTTTTTGAGGTATATTTTGGAAAATCTAGTGGTCCAGAAGTTGGTATATTTGAACGTTTTTCACGGGAATGGAACACTTTTAAGTTGGAAGATTTCAAAGTTGGTATTATGGATGAAGAAGTGCAACGTGCTGTAAGTGTCGAAGAATGTAACTTCAGCAAAGAGTTTTGTATTAAACATTTAGAAAAATGCCATATTCGACATGATTATAAAGAGTTATTACAACTTACGTATATTTTTCTTGGTGGCAGCATCCGAAAATTCGCATTTCATGCACCTGGGGCAACATCCCATGCAAGATTCATGTCGAAAGCCATATATGTTTTAAAAATATATGCTTTACAAAAACAGCTTCAAATGTCTTCCAGCCAGTTGAATGGTTTGCGAAATATTTGTATATTTCTGGTACGCCTGTATGTTCCGTACTGGTTCAGAGCCACTTATGCTGCCGAAGCACCAAATAACGATTTACAGCTGGTTATAAAGATTGCAAGTTATATTGACCCAAACATATCAATACCATTATTAGCAAAAATCCGAAACCACCTATGGTATTTATCTTGCGTTTTTTGATTGCAACGTACCCTTTCACGTGAAAAGAAAAATGGTTGCGGCACTTGCAACTGAGATCGAAACTGAGGAAGACAATGTAATTTCACTGCCTAAAAGAGTTTGCGCTAGTATTGAAGAATTAAAAGAATTTCAATCTAAAGATTTGAGTTGCTTTGTAACACATAATACTAAAACTTTTTTTGCACGTTTGGAAATAGACACCAATTTTTTAAACTTTGATCCCTCAAATTGGCACGAAAGAGCAGAATACATTAAAGGCGTTCAAATTCTGAAAAATATTAATGTTGTTAATGATGCTGCTAAGAGAAAAGTCAAACTTATTACAGATTTTAACCGGTCCTTAACACATAGCGAAGAAGACAAGCAGTACTTGCTTCATGTTGTTGAGAACTACCGAAAGGAATTTCCATCATATACTAAATCGTCGCTCTTATAATAGTTTAATAATATTAATTCTCTTCTTTTTTTTAATGAAATGTTTGAATATAAAAAATTGCAAATTAAGAAAACATTATATGAATTGCATGTTTTATTATAATAAACAACTTGTCATCAATGAAAAAATTATTGTTTTCTATGTATTTTGAACTTTGACCTCATTGTGGCACGGGTTGGCACACTCTGATCGACTTCAAATTTTACCACATGAATTTTTACATCAAATCGCATATTTGACCAATCCCCAAATGCAAAATTCGAAAAAAAAAATTTTTCCATATAAGTGAGGCGAGGTCTAATACATACATATACATACATACATATTTTCTCTTTTATTTTAATGCTTTTTGTCTTGAACTAAAGAGCTAGAGTCGATGCTAATCTAGTTAAAAACAGCTTCAGCATGTTTTAACTTTAGAACCGACTTTTTCCTTTAAAGTGCAGTTTTTCTCGTCTATGGTAGGTCGAAAGTTAATTTTTTTAAAAAGTGCATTCTAAAACTAAAAAAGTATACTTTTTTTGTTGACTATGGTTATGGCCCATTTAGTTTAATGAAGTCAAAAAAATAAGTCGCTTAAGTTTTTTTTTGGTGGTTATGGCACAATATGTTTTTATTTTAATTCCGATTTATTCAATTGCAATGCAAGGTAATTATATTGGGAGAAAATTTACATAAACTGAGTTTCATTTTCGAACGGGAAAAATAAAACTCCTTAAAAGGGTTTTATTTTAGAGGGAAAAAATAAAACTGCTGAAATGAGTTTTATTTTATGACGGAAAAATAAAATTCTCTTTTTAAGAGTTTCATCCTTTTATTTTTACGTTGAAAAATAACTGTCTTAGATGAAGTTTTATTTTTTAATTCACAAAATAACTGTTATAAAATAATTTTATGATATCGATAACTGTTATTTATGGTCCCTGGAAAATAGAAAAAGTGCTATAATTTTTTTTTGTAAAATAAAATGACTTACCAAAACAACCAAAAAACAAGTAAGAGTGCTATATTCGGCTGTGCCGAATCTTATATACCCTTTACCAACGTATGTATATGTAGTATACAGAAACATATATATACATATATACTGTACATACATATTTGTTTTGTGATAAAATTTATAATTTTTTGTTATAGTGCAATTTTTAGTAAGTGACCTCTTGGTTTTTTTCGACTAAAGAATTTGCTTGAGTAAAGATCTTCCTAAAACATGAAATATTTTTAACTGAAAAAAAATTCTTTCTGGTTATTTTTTTCAACTTTCAACCCTGGAATAATTTAAGTTTTTCTGGTTTTAATACGAACACAAATTTATTTCTTTCTAAAATATTGAATATATTTTATTACAACAGAAATATGTAACTAGCTTTATTTAATTAGTTTTATATAACAAAAAAGGTGTATTTTTTTATTTTAAATTTTTTTTCGGTCCTTATACCAATCTTGTTCCTCAAAAAATATATAAAATATGTTAAGAGAACAAAGAAAAAAATAAATAAGGAAAATAGTATTTTTATTTAGTTACTTTCATATCAAATAAATTCAGTAAAGTGCGACTTTGACTCGCGCACGAAGGGTTCCGTACGTTCGGTTTTCTGAATTTTTTTAATATGGCGTTTTTGGCGTTTTTGGCTTTTTTTTTCAGTATAAACGACTTTTTTTAGATTTGTGGCTTTTTTCTCGTTTTGGCGATTTTTACAGTTTTTGGATTTTTTTTTATTTTGACGATTTTTTTTTTATTTTGGCTATTTTTTCATTTTGGCGATTTTTCCGGTTTTTCGCGACTTATTTTAGTTTTAGAAATTTTTTTTAGTTTGGCGCTTTTTTTCGTTTTGACGTTTTTTATTGTTTTTGGCGATTTTTTGTCGGCTTAGCGATTTTATAATTTTGGTATTTTTTATTTTTACCGTTTTTGAAAATTTCAAGAGTTTGGCCCTTACGGTTTCCAAGATACAGCAAGTTGTCCAAATTATATAGTCAAAATAACATTAACTGATAGAACACCCTTAATATTTGTAGTCTGTATAAAAATACACTAACTTTACAAATTTCAAGTGTATATATATACAATTCTATGTATCTATATTACATGAGATTCTAACATTTCTCGTTGCTCGTTTTAGAACACCCTTTAATTTTTAATGCTCGTGTATTTGTTCTTGTAGCGACCAAAGGTATACATGCTCTGTCCAAATTTCAGGTCCGACGCTATAACGGGTTTCGAGAAAAAAGCCTGTAACAGACGGACGGACAGCGTAGCGAAAACAATAGGGTTCCTTTTCACATTTGGTTTACGGAACCTTAAAAAGTTTAAATTTTCCAGCTGTAAAGCTGTGGTTTTTATTTTTCTAACTTTCTATACCCAACTTTTCTTTCCAAAACATAAAATATATACATAATAAGTAAAATATAAAAAATATATTAGACCTAGTTAACTTTATATATCACAAAAAGTGTAAGTTTCCCAACCCTGGAATCATAATATTAAATTTTTCTGATTTCTTACACCAATATTTTTCTTTTGAGAATGTAAGATATGTTGAATTTATAGATAAAAAGGAAAAATTAGTTTTAGTAGGTTATTTTTATATAACAAAACAATTAAAGTTCCCAAAGCTGGAAATGTTTTTTTTTTATTTTTTTTATATTTTTAATACAATTTTTATTCGTACTGAAATATAAAATAAGTTTATTTAACAAAAAAACAAAAAATTTGTGTTATCTGGTTACTTTTCTATGGCAAAATCCAGTTTAAGTTTTCCAGCTCTAAAAACATCTGCTCGATTTTGCAGATTTTCAATACCAATCTATTTTGGACACACAGTCAAAGACAAAGATTCTCTAGCTTTTCTGGGAGCTTCGGAAAACCGATTTCACGTACACCAGACGGACGGACAGACAGACGGACATCGCTTATTAATCTTCCTTATTCATAAGGACCCAAAATATATATGTACATACATTTTATGGGTCGCATATGAATATTATGGAAATTACACACGGAATGACAAACCTATATATGTATACCCCTTTTCCATTTTTGGTAAAGGGTATAAAAAAACAAAATACAAGTAGAAAAATATTTTTAGGTGCAGTATGGCGCACATTTGCAGTTGGCGTTTTTGCGGTAACTTTTTCTTATATGTTTTTTTATATTTATGCTTTGTACAGCGCAAGACTAAGCACAGTAAATTTTTAAATCGTTTTGACTTCTGCTGATAACATCACGTAATTCAGACAACATGTATTTACTAAGGAAAAAAATATCCGTGCATGTCTGTATTAAGGATATAAAGGAAACCAACAAAAAAAATTAATACATAACAAATAATAAATTCTATAACACAAGCAAAATGGATTTGAAGTTTGCGTGATACAGTTTGAAGATTTTAAAAATAGAAACGAAAAGGCCTAAAATAAAGATATTAAAAGGTGGTGGTGTTTTACTTACAGCCGGTATAACAAAACCAAATTTAAACACGTACCTAGAAAGAGAAACAAATAATAGAGAATTCGTTTATTATTTTAGGGAAGTTGTAACATAAAAAATTATTAATAATATTTATTTATTTAAGATATACTGTACAAAATCAATTTATTTGTTAATAGTAAAGTTATGAAAAAATATTTTCTAATATTTTTAATTTAGTAAAAGTTAGTAAATGTAACAGCTATCCCTAAACCAGGGCGGAAAGCGGAACGTTTTTTTCCGCCGAGCTTTAACGGTGAAATGCCATACTTAAACAAAAGCGACAACGTTATGTCAAAACGATAGAACCAGGGTTATCAAACAAATAAATAAAACAATCCTGATTACACCTGGACGGACGACATTGTTGTTTGTGATTTTGTTATAAAGTTTTTATTATTTAAATTAAAATAAAATAATTAAAGTTTGAAAAAATTAGTTATTTAGAAAATTTGGGAAACTTGCTTGTGTTTTATCAAAAACCTTCAAGTCGAACAAAAAAATCTTTTTTTCTCATTAAAATTTTTTTTTATGATTTTACTCAAAATATATTAATATGCATTGATTCTACTGAATTCAAATTCAGGAAAAATTTATTTTGTTTCAAATGAACTAACCCTACAATAATAATATCAGTCAATTGACCGGTCATTTCATCGGGTCATGTAGGCTATATGCATCACTGCGTACAACAAAGTTTCTATCACATTAGTAAGGACAAAATGAAAAATGTGATAGAAAATTTTGTGTACTTGTGATGTTGTATCTCTCTCTAACTGATGAATATAACATATAGTCGAACTGCTCACTCCAGTGCTTTTTACTAATCAATTATAGTATAAATATTAATTTGACTGATAATAATTGACTAATATATCCCCCATAATTGAGCAGCCATACATGATTGATATACTGACAATATGTATAATTTTTATTATTTTAATTGATTTTTGATGCGTAAACATCTACGTATACGCTAGGGGGTAAAGATCTTTTTCACAATACAATCACAAATTTTAAGTAAGATCATCATCACACCGCTTTATGAAGTATGAGTGTATTAGTGTTTGAAAGAAGCAACACAAACTTATTTAAAATATTGTAAATACATATGTACTATTGACCTGCACAAGACTATTTATAAGACTTTTCAAGACATGCGACATTTTTTAAACGCTTTACTACAGCGAAATATTCTAAAATAAACGCTAAACAACACTGTTGGCAATATTTTTTTTTGAGTTCTTTGTCTTGCCAACAGTGTTTTTTAGCGTTTGTTTTAGAATATTTCGCTGTAGTAAAGCGTTTGAAAAATGTCGCATGTCTTGAAAGGTCTTATAAATAGTCTTGTGCAGTACTTTAATATGTACATAGGATTTTGCTGGATTTTGTTTGTTTTATTTAACTTTATAATCAGCGTTGTCAACTTTTTAATTTTAAAAAGCACTGAAATCAGGAAAAAAACGCGTAATTTAAGTAAAAACGCACTAAATTTAAAATTTTCTTATTTTCTAAATAGAGGTTTTTGCTTTATCAATAGTATTTTATAAACAAAAGTATTATCTATACGATAGCTATTGTTGTTGGTTTTTTTCATTTGTTTGTGTTTTTCTGGAAGAAATATCTTAGTATATATAATGGTAGTTTATATCAAAGTATATTGCACTGTAAAAAAAAAAAAATTGCGTGCAATCGCGGCACTGTTATCAACTTTCGTATCAACAACTTAAATTGTAAAAATTCCAAAAAAAAACACTAATAATGAACTTGACTACACCCGGTCAAAAAAATATAATTGTGTGGCAACACTCTATTTTGTTGTACTGTATAAATTCAGCCTTGGGTGGGGAAAATAATGTGACAATCCCCAGAAAGTATGCTGTTGGATTGATGATTCCCTTTCAGCTCCCAACTACATACGAGTATTAACAATTTTCAAAATTATAAAGACTTACTAACAAAAATGTTAATAAAGAAAATTACATACAATGTCTATTTATAGATTCGCTATCAAAGAAAAAATAATATTATTATAAATGTATTGCAAAGGAAAAATTTGTTGTGCTGAAGAAAAATAATAAATACGTACATACATACATACATATGTATGTATATACAAAGTATGTATGTACATTGTAGATATGTATGTACATATACATATGATTGTAAAGTTTAAATTGAATAATTTTTATATTTGTAATTTTATTTACTGAAGGTTATTGATATCATTAAACGATATTATGTGGCATAAAAAAGTGTCATGTGGCATAATGACTTCTAACGAGCTGAAAATATATGTACTTACATACATATGTACATATCGTCCATTTACTTCAACAACGTCATAACACAAAAAAAGTAGTTTGACATAAAACGCGTTTCAGGTTTTCAATTTACACACAACTTAATCGAAAAAGAAAATTATATTTTTCTTTCAAAAGTCGTGTACCGTTACCTTAATATACAAGGGCCCTAACTCATTATTTTGTATGTCTCGATAGAAGAACATTTAATGTATCGAAAAATGCAAAAATCTCGATTTCTGAAAAATAATGAGTTAGGGCCTTTCTATATATTAAGGCAACGTTATACAAGACATTTGTATGAAATTTTTGCACAATATGAATAACGATATACGGATTAATGCTGCAGTATTAGCTCAAAAATCCAATTTTTTTTTTGTTATGACATTTTTGTGGCAAGTGGAACGACAAGCATACACACCAGAGAACTGGATGAGTTGATTCACTTTTGCTCTCCACTCACATTTACAATGCTTTTGTTTTGTTTTTTAACATCATTATATACTAATGCCGGCCATACACTACACAAGTTCAGTGCTCAAGTCTGGCACTGCGTAAACTTAGCTGTTGTGACACACACTATACAAGTAAACTGTGCATTTTTTATTTTAATTCGCCATAATGCTAGTGATAATTTTGTATAATTCTAGGAACTCTGTCCAGAATATTTGTTCTGCGCTCATTTCTTGTTGTAAACTCTTAAAAAATCACGAAACAACTGAGCGTTTGCAACATACACTGTACATTTTTCAAACTTGAGCAAATATCAAAATCATTTTGATATTTACTCAGTTCACTGCGTAAATAGCACAACCACTACCAAATACAATACACAAACGCACTGTACAGTGCCAGACTTGTGCAGTGAACTTGTGTAGTGCATGGCCGGCATTATGATGTTGCTTGCACTGTTAACTCTCTAACAACTGACCGTCATTAACTAACTCTTGTTTTTTAAGTACTCTTGTTTGATTGGTTTGTATAATAATCAAATTACTCACAATAGCTGTTGTTGTTATTTACATTTATTTTCTTTTACAACTACAATTTGAAGCTGAAAAAAAGTCAGCCAATGTAGCAATGGTAAAGTAAGAAAATAAAAAAACATGTTGATTATTGAGTTCTTGTTTTAACTTTGTTATTTCCCTGCAGGAAATGGAACTGACACAAGATTAGTCACGTGATGGGTCTTTAAGTGATAGGGATCAGTCCGAGTTCTAACACTTCCTATGAAGCGGACCAGTCACTTTTACATGGGGATGGCCTAGGATGGGGTTAATTGATACTTTGTATACGCCTTTTGACTTGTCACTAGTGCTGGGATACTATAGATAGTACTATCGATAATATCGATAGTTTTCAAATATCGAAAATATCGATAGGAAAAAATATCGATATCGATAGTATTTAAAATGCAGTTTTGAAAACGTGTGATGTTATAAAAATTTTTTAACTGACATCAGCACAACTTTTGGCAAACCGTCACCTAAATTAACGTTCGTAGATACATTTATACATATTAAAATAAACATAAGACTATAAACTTTCAATAAAGTGATAAAAAAACTACCTGTAACCTGATGAAAAGTTAGTTATATTTTTGTTTCTCAAGTACTAACATTCAGTCGATAGTAATATCGATAGTATCGATAGTGAAATCTGAACTATCGATAGATATCGATAGCCGAAAATATCGATAGTATCCCAGCACTACTTGTCACTGCAGAATAGGGTTTGCAAATAATCGCAGATTTCCATAATCACGATTACGATTAAAAAATATGCGATTATCGGTTAATCTCGATTAATAAAGAAAATATACTATTATATTTTTTTCTAAAACCAAAATAAAATGCGTCATGAGTTTTAGTCGAACTGTATGGGTTTAACCAAAGAAATTTAATTGTTTTGTCTTGATTAAGCGTTTTAATTCAATTTTTCGATTAAATTATATTTACATTTTGAGAAAATTTTAAAACATGTAAAACGAAGTTCGTAAATCAGAACTTATGATTATCAAAAACAATACAAATTATGGGAAACTAATATTTTGACAGGAAAATTTTCAAGGACGAAGTATATTTCAATTTTCTTAATTTAGGGCCCGATTATGGTTTACAACAGTTGTTATTTTAATGCTATAATTTTCAAATTGCGATTAGGGTTTACAACATGTGTTATTAGAACTGTGAAAACCTGACAACTGCTCATTAGGTGTTGTCTTATTGCCGTTGAAGAAAAATTTGTAGGTATACATACGTAAATGTTTTTGCATAGTGTTTATAACTGCAATTTAAAATATTTCTTAGAAAAATAAAAAGCGGGTGGATGTGATGACGCGCTTGGAAAGAAATTTATACAAAAAATATAAATTAAATAAAAAATCGTATAAATTGAAAAAGACAAAATTTGATCTCTAAACTCTAATTGACAAAAAGAGAATGCAGGAGATGTGACGACCTTAAACCAAATACACATCTTTTTAACAAATTTGGTCCAACGTGTTAAGAATTTATTGCAACTACATGTAAATTTTTTTTGTAATACTTCAACTTCTTAAATTTTCCTAATTTTGTTTGTTTGTTTATTTAATATATTTTAATGAATTAGCCTTGTTCGGTAGAATTGGTAGATCCTTAAATTCAAAAACATATCCGGTAGAATCTACCGAATATCGGTAGAAGTGTGCACACTGATATGCGCTTATATTGGAAAACGCTACCGCGTTGTCTTTTTATTTATATGTTCTCTTAGCAACAGTGGTGCTTCTGTCTGTTGCTCTTTTATATTTGTTGCAACGGTTTATATTTTGATGACATACTAGTCAGTTCGTTGGTGAGAGGTGTTGAGAAGCATGCGGAGTAAAACAAAAGGCACGAAATGAAAATTCGAGGGAATTTTTGACATATCTCTTTGTTTTTTCGTACTCTTAGCACTAAGCAAGTGTAGTGAAAATGCGCAATATATAAGTCATGTGTCACTCAACAGGTTATTTACCTGCACATACCATGGAATCGTATTATTAGCTGACTTACCTAAAGTACAGGTTATTTACCTGCAAATACCTAGGAGTCATATTACTGGCAAGTAATTGGGTATTCCCTCTACACATCCATTTTTACTTAGGTTTAAGTTTTATTGTTCAAGTATTAACTATAAGTATTTTAATTTTTAGATGATAACAGTTAGTTGTAAACAGGCAAGTAAATAAATGAGTTGAAACAACTTAACATGGCGACCGTGACATATTAGTGAAAAAAACGTTTAAATTAAAATAAGTGTTTTAAACATAAAAGCATTAAACTTTAATAAAAAAAAGCGAACACAAGTTAAAGTGATGATTCATTTTTGTTAAAGTGCAAAAAAAAAAAAAATTTTTAACTGAAAATTGGAAACAAACAACAAGTACAATATGAAACAATTACAGCTATTAACTTAAACCTATTGAAAAAAAAAAGTAAATCAACAAAAGAGTTCAAATAACAAAGTTCTCTGGACATAAAATATAATAAAACTCCTGGATTTTACAAACAACGTCAAGTTAAAATGGTGTGGTGGAAAAAAATTTTATCAACCATTCCACTCCTGGTGGCAGGTTACGAAGTCGGAAAATCAACTGAAGAAAACAACAACAAAGATCTGGTGGAAATACTCCGTAACAGTGAACAATTAAAAACTGAACAACATGTAGTAAAAAGTGCTGAGACAAGTTACATAGAAACTCTATCAATAATAGTGGTGATATTACTAGCAGTTATTTATTTGACCAAGCTGATATGTAAGGTGATGAAAGCCAGAAGTGTTAATGCTGCCCAACAACAACATATATAACATCTATAATTCATCTGTAAACACCATCAGTATATTGTAAGTTTATTTTTAAAATGTCTAAAATTATAAATAAAATAAATAATTGTAAATTTTAAATATATGTATGTACGTATTATGCAATGGGAAAATATAATAGACAGTCTAAGCCCTTTTCAAATTAAGTTTGAACAATCATATAAATGTTTAAACCAAAATCGGACAATTAAACAAGATACCTTAGACAAACACGCACAAAATTTAATTGAAAACTATAATTCAATTAGGGCAACATTACATAGAAACTACGACAGATACACTACCCCACACAAAGAAAAAGCGAACGAGATCTTTCTGACGTTAAGAGATAAATTGATAAAAGTCTTTCATCGACATAATATTAATACTAAGGTGCCGCTCGCATTAGGATTTGAGGTAGTTAGGGAAATCACTGAAACAGAAGAAAACGAAGATTTTAAAACGGAAACAAACATGACATGAACAGAGGACGACATTATAGACAAGACAACTAAAATTGTCCCTGTATTTGACGGTAACGTTAATGAGCTGCAAAGATTTCTTGACGCGTTGACTCTGATTGACAGAATTAAAGAAACACACGAGGTAGTCGCTATAGAGGTAATTAAAACGAAACTGAAAGGACAGGCAAGAAACTTAATTACAGATGAAAACTCTATTCAGGCTATTAAAAGCAGACTACAGACTTCCATAAAGGGTGAATCGTCGGAATTATTATGTTCTAAGCTAATGAACATAAAACAAAATTCAAAATCAGCCACCGCATATGCGGATGAGATCCAAGAGATTACGAAGAAACTAGGTGGAGCCTATATAAGAGAAGGCTACCCTCAAGATATTGCTGATAAATTAATAAGACAAAATACGGCTAAAGCCATTTCGCGAAACGCCTCAAATGATGAGGTAAAACTTATCATTAAAACTGGAAACTTCTCGTCCTTCAATGAAGTCGTTTAGAAATTCGTAGAAGCTAGTACCGAAGCTTCAACTTCAAATTCTGCAGTTTTCTACTTTAAACGCCGTGGATCTGGTAATTTCAATAACAGATTCAATAATTATCGCATGCGCGGCCAAGGCTGGCGTTCGAACAATAACTTTAATCACAACAGGTATAATAATAACAATTTTAATAATAATAATTGGCGGCGTGGAAGCCAAAATAATAACTTTAGAAACCAGGCCAACCGTCCACCGAATAGAGGTCGCATAAGATTGGCACATGAAGTCTCAGAAAACGAGATTTACCCCCAAAACGAGGGGGGCCATCATCAAAACTAGCATTTAGTACTGTATCAATATTCCACTTGAACCTCAACTTAAGTAGTTTTATTGAGATTCATCTATCAACTAATGAATATATAAATACATTTCTTGTAGACACCGGAGCAGATGTCTAATTAATCAAAATCAATACGCTTAATTCATTGAAATTTAACGTAAAAGACATTATTCAAATATCCGGAATAGGAAAAGGAAATATTTTATCCTTGGGAACGGTTCAAATTGATTTAATGGTGAGAAAATTTTTGATCCCTCATAAATTTCACGTAGTTTCGGATACATTCCCAATGCCATTTCAAGGTATATTGGGCCTAGATTTCTTAAAAACATATAATGCTATTATTCAATATGGACATGATATAAATTCGAATTTACTTTCATTGAGACCATCTAATCTAAGTAACCCTATAGATATTCCGTTACTTGAAAGTCTAAATGATGGTCATATAACACTACCAGCTCGAGCCGAGGTTTTCAGAGCCATAAAAATTGACAACGACGTTTCTGATTTGGTGGTTCCAAGTCAAACAATTGAAGATGGAGTGTATGTAGCTGGATGCATAATATCCAGAAAATTTCCTTACGTAAGAATAGTGAACACAAATTGTGAGAATAAATTTCTAAACAATGTATCAATTGAGTATGAGAAATTGTCTGATTATGAAGTTCTTGATATGACCAATGTCGATAAAATAAGAACACAAAATATTTTAGGCAGATTGAGAAAAAATTTCCCTGAGATAGCTAAATCGGAATTGCTTGAACTATGTTTAAAATATATTGATATTTTTGCTTTGGAAAGTGACAAAATAAGTACAAACAATTTCTACACACAGAAATTAAGAGTGTCAGACCACGATCCAGTGAACATTAAAAACTATCGTACCCCTCACTCCCAAAAGGAAGAAATAGCGAGGCAAGTTGAAAAGCTTAAGCGGGATGATATCGTCGAACCATCTGCTTCCAACTAAAATAGCCCTATTATGTTGGTACCAAAGAAAGCATTGCCAAATAACCCTAACAAGCGATGGCGTCTAGTAGTTGATTACCGACAAATCAATAAAAAGTTAACAGCAGACAAATTTCCACTGCCCAGAATACAGGATATTTTGGACCAGTTGGATGAAAAATCAAGAGACATTACTTCCTTTTCGACGGAGAATGGTTCATTTCGTTTCACGCGTTTACCATATGGCTTGAAGGTGGCTCCAAATTCTTTCCAAAGGATGATGAATTTGGCTTTTACAGGTTTAACACCTTCTAAGGCCTTTATTTATATGGATGATGTCATTGTGACAGGATGCTCAGTAAAGCATATGCTTAAGAATTTAGAAACAGTTTTTCAAAGATGCAGGAAATGCAACTTAAAATTACATCCGGACAAATGTAACTTTTTCCGATCTGAGGTTACATATTTGGGTCATAGGTGTACTGACAAAGGTATTTTACCAGATAGTAGCAAATATGATTCAGTTAAAAACTATCCCAGACCGACGAATGGCGATGAAGTTCGCCGATTTGTAGCTTTCTGTAATTATTACAGACGTTTCGTACCAAATTTTGCATACTATTCTGCGCATTTAACTAGACTAACTAGAAAGAAAGAACCTTTTATATGGACTGAAGATTGTGAACAGGCTTTTCAGAGTCTTAAGACTGCATTAACATCCCCACAAATCCTTCAATATCCTGTTTTTGACAAACCTTTTTATATAACCACCGATGCAAGTAAAATCGCCTGCGGTGCAATATTATCCCAGGACAAAGATGGTATACAGTTGCCGATTGCATATGCGTCACGTGCACTAACCAAGGGAGAATCGAACAAAGCGCCAATAGAACAGGAATTGATTGCTATACAATGGGCAATTAATCACTTTCGACCATACGTGTATGGTAACAAATTTATTGTGCGTAGTGATCATAAACCATTGACATATTTATATTCTTTAAAAAATCCATCTAGTAGGTTGACAAGAATACGTATGGATCTGGAGGAATATGATTTTGTTATAGAACACATTAGAGGAAAAGACAATTCAGGAGCGGACGCGCTATCTCGAATTGACTTTAGTGATATTAAATCAATTCCTTCTACCAACAATGTTCTAATGGTAACAACACGAGCTCAATCAGGAAACAGGAATAAAGATAAAATTCAGAAAACGAATAATCAAACGATTCACGAAAAGCACAAAGTTTTTGAAACTATCGGGTTTGATTGCGTAAAGAAATGGGTAAGGATTAGAATGGATACTAACGGAAAAATACCTATTATTTCTTTTAAAAGAGGCAAACAAGTGCTAGCACCTAAAGTTAATATAGGAAATATTATTGCTAATGGAAACATTGATTTAGATCAATTTTTTCCAATTCTCGAAAGAGAAGCAATAATTAGAAATTTAAACAAAATTCAAATTAATCTAAATGATCATTTATTTAGCCTCGTAACTATAGAACAATTCAAACAAAAAGCAAATCAGCATATAAATAAATTACAAATAGCGCTCACACCCAGAATAAGCATCGTATCAGATAGGGAAGAACAAAAATTTTTATTGAAAAAATTGCATGATGATCCTATATTTGGCGGACATCCTGGAACAAACAGACTACTTAAGAAACTACGTTAATTTTATTATTGGAAGAACATCACCAAAGATGTTAACCAATATGTAAAGAAATGTCTTCAATGTCAAACTAATAAAACTACAAAACACATAAAACCAAATATGATTATAACACCAACACCCCAGAAACCCTTTCAAACGGTAATAATAGACACTGTAGGACCCCTACCTATTTCTGAAATGGGAAATCAATATATTGTTACAATGATATGTGACCTAACCAAATACCTTGTAGCGGTGCCCGTAACTGATAAGTCTGCTAAGACGATTGCAAAAGCATTAGTAGAACATTTTATATTAATTTATGGACCTATGAATACAATAGTTAGTGACATGGGTACGGAATACAACAATCAAGTACTTTCAGAACTTCTTACACTACTAAACATAAAAAGATCAATGTCAGCCCCTTACCATCACCAAACACTAGGAACAGTTGAAAGATCCCACCGTACATTTAATGAATACATACGTTCATACGTTCACACATCTAAAAATGATTGGGATAAATGGATAAGGTATTTCACATATGCTTTTAACACAACACCCTCAACTGTACATGGATATTGTCCATTTGAATTGATTTTTCCGAACGTACCAAACCATAATCCACTAATACCATCTGAGAAAGTAGATACTGTATATAATTTTGATAACTATTCAAACGAGGTAAAATTCAGACTGCAAACTGCATTGAAAAGAGCAGAACATCTAATAAACAAAGCAAAACTAAATCAAAAAAATTCACATGACCAAAACCTCAATAACATTAACATTAACGTAGGTCAAGAAGTATTCATAAAAAATAACACAGCACACAAACTAGAATCAATTTACAAGGGACCATATAGAGTCATTGACGTTGACGACAAAAATAATATTACTGTAAAAAAAAAGGGGGAAGAATCAGAAAATTAACAAACAGAATGTGAAAACCTTTTAATAATTTATTTGTATACTTTTCTTTGATACATTGTATTTGTCATATATTTTAATTTTTTTATATTCATAATAATCATATCACAACATGCATTTTAGTATAAGTTGAATAGTTATTATAATATATTGAATAATATATTAAAAATTTATATATACCTAAAACTATTATCAATAACATTTGTAAAGAAAGTTCTTATCGACATCACTTGATCAATGATCTCTATAAGAACTTTCTCTTTAAAAGGGGAGGTGTAGTGAAAATGCGCAATATATAAGTCATGTGTCACTCAACAGGTTATTTACCTGCACATACCATGGAATCGTATTATTAGCTGACTTACTTAAAGTACAGGTTATTTACCTGCAAATACCTAGGAGTCATATTACTGGCAAGTAATTGGGTATTCTCTCTACACATCCATTTTTACTTAGGTTTAAGTTTTATTGTTCAAGTATTAACTATAAGTATTTTAATTTTTAGATGATAACAGTTAGTTGTAAACAGACAAGTAAATAAATGAGTTGAAACAACTTAACACAAGGCATATCAAACAGGTACATGTATCAGGCATATTGGTCATCCGCTGATTTTTTGTTTACAAGTTTATAACGAACACATCGTTTGACAATTACTTTTGTGCCTTGTTTGATGCATACAATATTTTGAAAATTACTTTGTAAAACTATGTGAGAAGCACAGACTTGCCGCAGTGTTTTCTCTAATGCGTGTAACCTGTAGTAAATGTGCCTTGGCACTAAGACTGTATACAAACGTCAAAAAGACATGAAGAAAAAAGTCTTAATGTATATGTGCTTGACTTTTCGTAGGGGTTTAAAAGAAAATTGTCGAAAGAAGGCAGGCTAAAAAGGCATAATGTGAATAGGAACTTAAGGTACGGTCACACTTGACAAACATTTGCCCAAAAAAGCGTAACCAGCAAATACTAATGAAAAATCTTTTGCTTCAAACACGTGTTTATAAAACTAGTTTCGTATTTAACAAATAGGCAAAGTTAAATAATGCAATATTATTGGAAATTATTGAACTTAATAAACACTCGTCTGAATCAAAAGATTTCTCATAAGTTTTCTGGTAACGCTTTTTTGGGCAAATGTTTGTCAAGTGTGACCGTACCTTTAGCAAACGGGAAATCACGATTCCCCGGATTTGTAAACTTCAATCCCGGGATTTCTCTTTCGGGATTTCTTACAATTTTTATATGAAAAACTTTCTAAATTAAAATTTTCGTTTATTTTATGGCCTTTTTTATAATATTTAAAAGTCCCATACAATTTTATACGTGCACTTTTAACAATTTAATGACTTTTCGTGGCATATTTCTTATAAATTAACAACAAGAGCAAAATAAATTAACTACTTTCTCGCGGTTGTTTTCAATATACAACTAAGAATTATTTTGAAAACAAAAAGAAGCATATGAGCTTTGGAGAAAATAACATTTTGAAAATTCATTCATAGAAGGGCAATTATGAATAAAATTCCACGAGAAATATTTCCCGGGGAATTATTTCAAACATTAGCAAATAATAGGGAAAACAAAAAAAAAAATTAATGGAAAAGGAGAAATTTCTTGCGGAAATTTATTCATAATTGCAGTGTATAACTCTGTATGTCGACTCCTCAACGCTATAAAAAAATTAGCACTTATCTACTTTTCGGTAACAATAGATTACTATTGACAGCTCCTTACAATTGAAGTAGAAAATAGAAATTCGGGTTGACCTAAAAGCGAGATCTATTTACAGAGTAATGCCAACTATTTTCTATACAAAACTGCTCGAGTGCGTATGTATGTTTCTTACATTGCAGTTCAAAATTATTTTCGTTTTAGTTAGATCATTTAGGTCGGTCGTTTTTGAAACAAATATATTTTTTTATAGATACATATTTTTATTTATTGTATCTTCAAATATGAACTAACAATAAGTATTCAAATCTTAAATCTAAAATATAATTATCAGGCCCTACCACTGTCGGAAATAAATTTAGAGATAGTTGTACACAGGGAAAGGGGTTTCATGCAAATGCATGTTTTTTCCCTTAACCCTGATAATAGCAAGAACGAAATATCTTTACGAATCATTGAATTTGCCTAAAAATGGCATCGATTTATTTATTGGTGCATATTTCAGCATATTTTGCTGAAAATGCATATCTTTGCATAATTTGGTCATAAATGCATATTTTTGTCTCATATTTTGAAACAAACGCATGATTTTCTGCCACAGTTTCTCAAAAATTCAAATTTAAAAAAATATTGTTGACAAATTATTATTGCAAAACTGTTTTTTTGGACAATTTGTTCGCTTGAATTGTTGTAGAATTGTAGAACGATTGTACAACCACACGAACCTACCAATTTTAATAAAAATTTTAATTTTTATGATTTCAAGAGAAAATTGCCTGCTATTAAATCCGAAAATAGTGAAACAAACAACCGTTATATCATATTTAATCTTGTGTAAAAATTTAATGTAAAAGGCTTGTTCACGCACCTTTTGAAAAAATAAAATATTTCTCTATCTTTATTTAGTTGTATGTAAATTGAAAACTTTTTTTAGAATAAATTTTTTTTAAATATGTGCATATTTTATTGTTTTAAGTGCATATTTTGCGTTTTTATGTCATATTTTGGGCGCCCAAAACACCTGTTTTAAATGCATGAAGTCCTTGTCCCTGGTTATAAATAATACATAAGTAGTGATAATCAAAAGGAAGAAAAAAAACAAAAAGTATTTTTAAGCAGTCCCATGTGGAGCGTTGAGTATAAGAGCCCTTGTATCCCTCTTTTTTAGGCGGATGTGTCCAGTTAAGTTCAAAATATTACGAGCAAGCGGATTAGGATGTGACTCGAGTTTTGTTAAATATTTGCCTGCATATTTTGCAATTTCTTCAATCACTAGTGTCATGTTTAAATATCGATGTATATTTGAACTTGTTATATACCATGGAGCCGATGTTATTAATCGCAAAATTTTGTTTTGCCTTCGTTGGATTCTCTCGACATTGGAAGCTGAAGCAGTGCCCCATAGTTGAATTCCGTAGCACCATAAAGGTTTCAAAAGCGACTTGTATATTAAAGATTTGCAATCTAGACTGAGGGTTGAATTTCTACCAATCAGCCAATGTACCTGATTTAATTTTAGTTTAATTTGTGTTAACTTAGAGTCAATGTGGTGTTTCCAAGTAAGCCGTCTATCAAGGTGTATACCAAGATATTTCACATGAGAATGTTGAGGGACAACTTGATTGTTAATCCGAATGGGTGAACAAGTATCTCTTCGCAGGGTAAATGTTACTTGAACACACTTTTGTTCATTTACCTTAATTCTCCATAAGTTTAACCATAGTTCCAGCTGGGTAATTTATTCTTGAAGATATCGAAATGCTTCGTAAGGATTTTCATGCATACTAAGGCAGGCTGTATCATCAGCAAATGTGTAAGTGTGGACATTGCTGCTCAGAGGCATATCATAAGTATAAATCAAATACAAAACTGGCCCCAGTATACTCCCCTGTGGCACACCGGATGAGATAGTTTCAGGCATACTCATAAAGTCTCCCTCCACAACAGTGAGGGAGTTACGGGCAGTAATATAACTTTCCAAAAGGCTTACAACGTCTATTGGTAGGTAAGCCTTTAATTTTAAAATTAGGCCTTCATGCCACACTTTATCAACTGCCTGAGAAACGTCGATAAACAGCGCAGAACAATACTTCTTTTTTTCAAATGTTCTTCTTATAAATTGGACCACTCTATGAGTTTGTTCAATGGTGCTATGCTGACTTCTAAATCCAAATTGATGATCCGGTATGCACTCATTATCAGTAAGAATTGGGGACAATTTTATCATGAGTAACTTTTCAAAGAGCTTTGACATTGTTGACAGTAAACTTATTGGCCTATATGACTCAGCTTTGGTAAGATCTTTTCCCGGCTTTGAAATCATTTTAACTTTGGCAAGTTTTCAGCTGTGTGGATAATACTCCAGTCGTAAAATGGTATTAAAAATAAATAACAGTATTCTAATTGCAATACGAGGCAACTTCATCGGCATCTGGTTACTAATTCCATCAAAACCCGGAGCTTTTTTTCAGGTTGACTTCAGCAATTACTTTTTGTACATCACTCATGTTAAACTTTACTTGTTGAGGGGGTAGAGCGACTACACTCGGCAAATCAATTACACCAGTACATGTGTTTGAGGTAAATACGTATTTTAAATAATCAGCAAATAGCTTATATTTGCAGTATCGCTTCTTGCCCAACCTCCGGTAGATGTGCTCAGAGGTGGTTTAAACTAAACTGGTGTTTTAAGCTTTCTAGCAGCGCGCCATAAAGAGCAATTAGATGCTGGTGTGACATCAAGATTTTCCAGATAGTTTTTAAGATGCAGTTTTTTCATGTGCAAGCAGCTCTTGGAGTCGTTTAGTGCACTCTTTAAATCTAATTTTAATGATCTGTGCTGTTGCCATTCCTTTCTAGCTCTTCTAGCTCTTCTTTTTTCACATACGACACGTTCAATATACGTAGAATAGATTCTATTAAACCCAGTCTGCGGATGGAAGGTAGTGGCATGTTTAGCAGCCTGCTTAATATTTTCCTTAAGTTTGGCAACGTTAGATTCAATATCATCATGAGTTCTTAGCGTAATGTTTCCCGTGCAATGACTACTAAGATATTTTTTGAATTGCAGCCAATTGACTGACCGTCTTCACATATGAGTGAGGTAGAGCACTTCTCATTGGGCTACAGATTGTAACGATCGTGGGGGGGGGGGTGATCGGACGAGACATCTGGAGAAGCTTCAACGTGAATTAATTCCCTAGAAGCATTTTTAATGACGCCAAAATCTATAACATCCGGAACATTACGTATGTCAGTAGGCCAGTAAGTGGGCTCCCCACTCGAAATTGTATTGAACAACGCTCGACCTCTGGGTGTAATAAGACGCGAACCCCAGAACGTATGTTTAGCATTATAGTCGCCAGCTGCTACGAAACAAGGGCCGAGAGATTTGTAGAAATCCTCGTATTGATCCTCAGTAACTGCGTACCTAGGAGGGGAGTAAATTGACGATATGACAAAATTTGTGCAAAATTTTTTGACACAAATGTCCGTTGCTTGTAGATGTTCTTCACAAATGTTGTCAATATTAAAATGCTTGAGTCTTGACTTTATTAAAATTGCTGATCCCCCGCAAGCTCTTCCTCTTGGGTCCTGAATAGACTTCTTGAAGTCAAATGAGTCTCAGACAGCAACATTATATCAATATTTTTTTCCGTGAGGAAGTGCTCAAGTTCATTTTTATGTTGGCGAATGCCGTTTGAGTTCCAGAAACATAGTTTTAACGTGTTCATGGCGTGCTAACTAATGCTTGAAGCAGAGTATTCTGCATTCTCAAGTTTGTTGTAAAATTGTTTATAGTTAGCACCAGATTCTCAATAGTAGCTTCAAGGCGACTAAAGTTAATGCTAGAGTTTGGATTCGTTGAATTATTTGGAGGTGGAATATTTTTTATGGGAATAGACCTAGTCTTAGCTGCATTGGCATACGATACAAGTTAAGTGACTTGTTGGCTCATTTGAGCAAAAGTGGCAGAGTACGCGTTTGCTGTTTGTGCTGGAGTTAATTTAGGTTTTTGACCCATTGCCTGTTTAACGAAAGAATATATAGGCATCCTCTATAGTTAGCGGTGTGATTACGTCCACAATTACTGAATTTTTTTTCTGCTTGGTCTTTTGGCTTAGTACAGGTAGCAGTACCATGCAATTCATCGCAGATAACACAAACTGTAGGTAAATTGCAGTAAGTTTTTGTATGGCCATATTCTTGGCAATTATGGCACTGTACGGGACCTGAACGCTTACGTGGCACATCAACTGTGATTTTTCGGTGTAAGAGATACTTTACGCTATAAATTGGATGGGTTTAATTTTTTTCAATTGTATGTCATTCGGCTCCAGTTCAACTCGAAATAGGGTTTGGGGGACCTTTTCTCTGTTAATTATGTTGGTAAAATTTTTTACCTTAAATCCTTAGTCGATAAGTGCACATTTTACTACTGTAGGTTCAACGTATGAATATATGCCATTTAATACTATCTGTAGGCCTTTAGCACTCTTAAGTTGGTATGTGTAAAAATTTGTTTTATTTTTTTTAAATTCACTAACAATTTGTCGGAAATCTTTTTCATCATATATTTGGATTTTAGTTTAATAAATATTACCTCGTTTAATTGGAATGATGTGAAAAGTGGTCGACAGTAGTTTTTTTTAGAAGCGCGCTAGAATTTTTTCTCTCTGCGATGTTGCAGCGGGCTTTTCGTTATTGTCTTGCAATATTGAGCAGCGATTTTGACGAATTGTAGATGATGCCCTGTTATCCCTAGACATCTTTGGAGCAGATGCAATTTTAGTAGAAATTGGGCTTCGCCCGCGCTTTAAAACAGTTATATATCAGTCCATTCCTTCTTGTACTTTTGGTTTTGAACTACTGTTATCTGTATTGATAACTTGGTTAAGTGATGAACGCGAGAACGAAGCGGATGATATCGCTGACTTAAATGAAGAAGTACTAGGCAATTGTAATGTTAACGATTCACTAGTTGGCATTGGACAAAAGCGAAGTTGATCGCTGACGAAAAAGTGGGTTTTCCGTTAGAAAAAGACTATCATTTAATTTTTGATTTTTAATGTTTTCATTAAGAGTTTCAGAACTCACAGTAAAATGGCATTTCTGCCGTTAGAACTCACTTCACAATTTTTTTCCTTTGAGGTACTCATATAGAGTATTCCGCAAGGGTTCTTTGTTTGTGTTTGATTGCGGTTGTTTTGTTTTTGTTATCTCTTGATATTGTTACGTAAAAATATTCGAACAGAGCCAATGTAAAGAAATATCCAGAAGTATTTAAATAAATAACTAAACGTACACACGTATTTACATACAAGCACTATAGCAAACAACTATATACGTAATTAAACGTAAACAACCAACAACAACTACAAGCGTCTGCTTATTAACAGATAGACACACCTATAGTACACACATACTCAAAAGTGCGAACACATATGGTAACAGCCCTGTATTACCCGTAACACACAGTATTGCCAACATAAAAAGGTACTCTGATATTCAAAATAACGGCCAATCGAATTTTCTACAAACGCCTAGAAGCAGCAACATGAATTTTCCCGATTTTGCTAGAAGACTGTTTGATCGTAAATGACAATACAGATGGCAACGCAGCCATTTGGCTTTACTAAGTAAATACACGTCATTACGCCACCTATGAGCGAACATTCGAGAACCGTTTCAAGTACTATAAAAAGAGTCAGCCTGTGTGGGAAGGAGTCAGTACAAAACAAAAAGTAGTCGAGTCAACATCGTTTTAAGACCTCGTGCGGTATAAAATAACATTATAGTTAAGTAAAGACAGTTTGTAATTTTGCTTAGTGAAGAAATAATAAAAGCAAAACAGTTGCAAATAAAAATTGTGCGTTACTTTATTTTTATTTTTGAGCAATCAAAAGAACTCACACGTTTAATCAATTCTTAAACGTAACATTTGGTGTCAGAAGTGGGATTGCAATATTAAAGTAAAAATAATAAATTTATTCGCAATAAAAGAAAAAAAAATCTACAATGAAGTTCGAAGACCTAAAAGTGGAGCAACTCAAAAAGGAATTGAGTAAGTGTGACCTGCCGACAACAGGAAATAAGGCAGAACTTCAAAAAAGGTTAATAGACGAGTTCCAGCGACGCAACATCGACATAGAGAGTTATGAGTTCGATGAAAAAGAAAAATATGAGATGGAAGCATCCACTCCTTCTATTAGCACTTCAATCAGTACAGACATCGGCGCAATGTTAGCTGCTTTGATGAACGAAATAAAAGAAACCTCTCGAGCAACCAATGAAAAAATGGAGGCAAACAACGAAAAACTGCTAGGGCAAATGAATGAGAAGTTTCAAGAGTCTTCTGCCGAATTGAAAGCTGAAATGAAGGCTGATTTTCAAGAAACTTCTAAGGCCAACAACGAGAGAGTTCTAGCTGAAGTTAAGGCCACCAATGAGAAACTTCAAGAAATTTCTGAGGCCTTATATAAAAGAGTAGATGGCATTGAAACACAAGTCAGCAAGTTTGACGATAAAATCTCACAGTTGGAGAATAAAGTCCATAGCTTAGAAATTGGTGGTGTCGAAGTACAGGTAAAAGACGTGGATGAGAAATTACATGAACTGGAAGCGAAAATCCTGAATCTCCAGTGCCAAGGTGGGCCAGTGCGATTTGTTCCAGAGGTTTCCAACAGAGTGAAGACGCCTTGTTTCGATGGCAGTGCACCACTGAACATATTCCAATTTCAGTTCGAAACAGTGGCTAACAGGAATGGATGGGACAGTGAAGAAAAGGCCATAGAACTAGTTTTGGCATTAAAAGGTGCGGCAGCAGAAGTACTCGAAACTGTACCAGTAGGCTGCAGAAACAGTTTTGATGACATAATGGCGGCACTGCAGCGTAAATATGGCGGTGAACACAAGCGTGACCTATACCGCATGGAATTGCGATGTAGAGGACAAAAGCCAAATGAGTCTCTACAAGATTACGCAATGGAAATCGAGCGGTTGGTGCAGCTTACGTATCCAGGCGAAAACCATCCATTTCTGGATCACGTTAAAACAGAGGCATTTGTTAATGGTATCCGCGACCCTGATGTCAAACTTGCAGTGTGTGCTACGCAAAAGGCAACCTTCGCAGAAATGGTTTCATTTGCACTAGCTCAGGAGACTGCTAGGGTAATTATGAAGCCACAGGTGTGCAAGGTACGGAATGTAGAAGTCCTTGCCGAAAATGAAAATAGTTTAGTCTCTAGCATTAAGGAGGCCGTGAGACAAGCATTGGCGGAGAAAGAGCACAAAGTTAATAATAAGTGCTATAATTGCGGCAAAGCTGGTCATTACCAGCGCAACTGCAAGGCGCCAAGGAAGAGAGCTAGATCTGTTTCGCCATCAAGAAACAGTAAACGGGTGTACCAACAAACAACACAAGAGTCCCCGTTAAACTAAAACGAGCTAGCACTAAGGGGCAAGAGCTAGCTCCCACAAACGACGGCCCCACAATCTCCATATCAGTGATGCAGCAGAAAAATAGCAACCTTACTGCATGTGGACACATCAACGGTGAAAAGCACATCTTTACCATAGACACAGGAGCGTCACAGTCAATAATCAGGCCCGATGTAGTGAGGGGAAAATGTGAAGCTATAAGTAATATACGACTACGTACAGCTACTGGGGAGCCTGCCACTGTCTATGGTAAGACTGAGGCGAAGGTGACTATTGCCAATATCAGTGTAAAACACATATTTATTGTTGCCGATATTGTGGACGAGGTTATTATTGGAGCGGATTTTATGATAAACCACGGAATCACCTTGCATATGGGGCAACAAGTGATGATTTGGCGTAATGTTGAAATACCGCTTGATGTTGGATATGACAACCAGATGCACGTCAAGAAACTGCTTGCTATTGAGAATCAGACATTACCACCACGGTCTGAATCAGTAATATGGGCACGAGCGTGAAGAATTTCAAGCACATGTGGAGCGATGGGTAGCAGGGCTATCACCTCCTGACAGAAATAAAGCCAAACAACTGCTGAAAAGGCACGCTTGCATTTTTGCCGGGCAGAATAAAAGCCAAGGGAGAACAGCAATAGTGAAACACGAAATAAATACTGGTGAAGCAAGGCCAATAAAACAGGCACCCAGAAGTGTACCGCTGGCTAAGCGAACTGAAGTAAAAGAGCTCGTCAATGAAATGGAGCGGTGTGGTGTAATCGAACCATCTTCAAGTCCATGGAGCTCGCCGGTAGTGTTAGTAAAGAAAAAGGATGGCAGTACTCGATTTTGCGTCGATTACAGAAAACTAAATGACGTGACAAAAAAGGACAGTTACCCGCTACCAAGAATTGACGATACCTTAGATACGCTTGCCGGAACGAAATGGTTCTCCACATTGGATTTACAAAGCGGCTATTGGCAGGTGGAGATTGCAGAGAGAGACAAGGAGAAAACTGCTTTCAGCGCATGCGATGGTCTGTGGTAGTTTAATGTTATGCCATTTGGGCTCTGCAATGCTCCTGCTACTTTTGAGCGGCTCATGGAACAAGTACTAAAGGGACTGCACTGGAAAACATGCTTGGTGTATCTTGATGACATAATTGTAATGGGGAAGACTTTTGATGAACACCTTAAAAATCTGACTGAAGTCTTTCAGCGTATATCATCGGCTGGACTCAAACTCAGCATCAAAAAGTGTGCACTATTCCAGAAAGAGGTAAAGTATCTGGGCCATAAGGTTACGGCGGATGGCATTTCAACAGATGAAGATAAGATACGAGCAGTAAAAGACTGGCCTCGTCCAAGAAATCTTCACGAATTGCGCAGCTTTTTGGGCCTTTGCACATACTACAGACGCTTTGTGCCAAATTTTGCCAGCGTAGCTGCAAGCTTGCATGAGTTAACAAAGAAGTCGCAACCATACGTATGGGGTGAATCGCAGGAGAAGGCTTTCCAGACGCTAAAAGATTTATTGTGCACATCACCAGTTTTAACATATCCAGTTGCTGGGGAAAAATTTGTGCTAGATAGTGATGCAAGTGGATATGGAATAGGAGGTGTGTTATCGCAGGTGATTAATGGAACAGAAAAAGTAGTGGGTTATTATAGCCGAATACTTTCGAAGCCTGAGAGGAACTACTGTGTGACACGACGGGAGCTTCTAGCAGTGTTGGAGTGCATTAAGCATTTTCATAAATACTTGTATGGCCAGCACTTTACTTTAAGAACTGACCATTCTGCGCTCAGGTGGCTACTGCAGTTTAAGAATCCTGAAGGGCAGCTAGCACGCTGGATTGAACGTCTTCAGAGCTACGATTTCAGCATTGAGCACAGAAGGGGTGCAAAGCATAATAATGCTGATGCTCTGTCACGGCGGCCCTGTAGCTTAGAGTGCAGACATTGTTCAAAAGTCGAGGCAAGAGAATGTGTCATTGATGTCAGGCTTACAAAAATTGGTTCGGAAGAAGACTGGTCAGAGGCGCAAAGGGCAGATGCTGCGCTGGGAAAAATTATAGAGGCTAAAGAGGAGGATAGAAGACCCACTCGTAATGAGATATCAGCCGAAAGTCCACTGGTTAAATCGTATTGGGCCCAGTGGGACAGCCTGAAATTGATAAACGGTTGTTTGTATCGTGTCTGGGAAAGTGTAGACGGTAAAACGGTTTCCAATCTGATCGTGGTCCCAACATCCAAGAGGAGCGAGGTGTTAAAGGAGTTCCATAATGGACCCAGCGGTGGTCACCTGGGCGTAACAAAAACGCTCGAAAAGCTAAAACAGCGGTTTTATTGGATTGGATGTCAACAAGCCGTAGCCGAATGGATAGCAAATTGCACACAGTGCATGAAGGCTAAAGGTCCAGCAAAACGAAGTCGGGGTCTGCTGCAAAAATATAACTCGGGAGCACCCTTTGAGAGGGTAGCAATGGATGTAGCAGGACCTTTTCCAGTCAGCAACGCCGGGAATCGTTATATTCTTGTAGTAATGGACTATTTCAGCAAATGGCCAGAAGTGTATGCCATACCCAACCAGGAAGCCAGAACGGTTGTGGACGCGTTCGTAAACAACTGGGTATGTCGCTATGGAGTTCCTATTGAACTGCACTCTGATCAAGGTAGAAATTTTGAGTCTGCCATATTTAAAGACATGTGCGAGCGGTATGGGATAAGGAAAACCAGAACCACACCACTTCACCCACAGTCTGATGGCATGGTAGAGAGGTTCAACCGTACATTAGAAGAATATTTGAGAAAAGTGGTGAGCGCGCATCAAAAAGACTGGGACGAGCAAATTCCGGACTTTCTATTAGCATATAGGTCAGCTGTGCATGACACAACATCGCGAACACCTGCAAAAATTATCTTTGGAGCTGAGTTAAAGTTACCTGGAGATCTACAGTTCGGTGTCAAGCCTACACAAGAAAATGAAGCAGATACAGACCCCTTCCAAAGGCAAGAAAATTTGAATGAGCTACATGAATTTGTACGTAGCCGAATTAAAATGGTCAGTAATAAGATGAAAGTTAGATACGACCGTGCTGCAAATTCTAAGGGCTTTAATGAGGGTCAATTGGTTCTACTGTTTAACCCACAGCGGAAAATAGGATTGTCTCCCAAACTACAGACTCACTGGGAGGGACCATATACGGTGGTAAAAAGGTTAAACGATGTCGTCTACAGAATACAGAAACACAATAGCCCAAGGTCAAAAATGAAAATTGTACATTTAGAACGACTTGCAAACTATGGAAAGCCGGATAATGTGCCTATTCGGGACGAATAGGCTTAAGTGGGCGGCAGTGTTACGTAAAAATATTCGAACAGAGCCAATGTAAAGAAATATCCAGAAGTATTTAAATAAATAACTAAACGTACACACGTATTTACATACAAGCACTATAGCAAACAACTATATACGTAATTAAACGTAAACAACCAACAACAACTACAAGCGTCTGCTTATTAACAGATAGACACACCTATAGTACACACATACTCAAAAGTGCGAACACATATGGTAACAGCCCTGTATTACCCGTAACACACAGTATTGCCAACATAAAAAGGTACTCTGATATTCAAAATAACGGCCAATCGAATTTTCTACAAACGCCTAGAAGCAGCAACATGAATTTTCCCGATTTTGCTAGAAGACTGTTTGATCGTAAATGACAATACAGATGGCAACGCAGCCATTTGGCTTTACTAAGTAAATACACGTCATTACGCCACCTATGAGCGAACATTCGAGAACCGTTTCAAGTACTATAAAAAGAGTCAGCCTGTGTGGGAAGGAGTCAGTACAAAACAAAAAGTAGTCGAGTCAACATCGTTTTAAGACCTCGTGCGGTATAAAATAACATTATAGTTAAGTAAAGACAGTTTGTAATTTTGCTTAGTGAAGAAATAATAAAAGCAAAACAGTTGCAAATAAAAATTGTGCGTTACTTTATTTTTATTTTTGAGCAATCAAAAGAACTCACACGTTTAATCAATTCTTAAACGTAACAATATGTAAAAATATTAGTGAAGCCAATAAGCTTATTTATCAAGGTGAATATTTTATTACGAATATTTTTTTTTATGATTTTTGATTTTGTTGTTTTTTATTTTTGTTTCGTATGTATGTAAAAAAAATCCGCTATAACGTCTGTTCACTATGAAGGTTCAACTAGAACTGACACAAAAACATGACCTATTTAAATTACATGGATTTGATCAAATGTTTGTGTCAAAAACAACCGACTGAATGAGTTCGACTCAAATATAGTTTTATTCGAGTTGCAGAGTAGAAGGACAGCACACTAATGAACCATAATGTTAATCTTACTAAGCCCAATATCTAAAATTTACTGGAAACAGAAACCCTTGAAATCATTGTGTTTCCGAAAGATCATTTGAAGTGTAACTCTTCGGAATGTTGCAATGTTGACATTAAGAAAAATTTTATAAAAAAAATAAATTTCTAAAACATATAGTTTTATTTTGAAACTAGTTTTATTTAGAAATTGGTAACACACTAATAAATATTCTGAATTTTTTTTAATTAATTTCACCCTATTGTTTTTGTATGACGATTTTTTTTAAATTGTGACGATTTTATTTTAAAAAATTGACGATTTTTAGAAAAAATTATCTGACAACACTATTGCCCATAAACACATACCAGAGAACAAAGCCGATGGGGCGTAAGCCGTCTAACAGCTGCCGCCGGTCACAAACAATACATTAATTTATTATTATTATTTATTATTTATTAATAAATGGAAACGTTTTGAAATAATTGCGGCGCATTTCACATCATCACATATTATAACTTTATTGCATTGTTATTTAACACAATGAGTTTTTTTAAATAGCTAAACAGCATATCTATGATACTCTCTTCTTTTTTATTTTAAATGATGATTGATAAGTTTGTGGTAAAATATCAATCACACCCGTATACCAAGGGCTCATCGGCAGTAGCTGTAGGCAATATGTGTCTATGAGTCCCTTAAGGCCTTATTCATAAAAAATATTTTTGATTAATAGGGCGTTTATAAAAAAGTTCTTCATTAAAACAAAACTATTTTTTTGAAAGAGGCTGATGTTATTTTAATTTTTGTTTACATATCGAGCCTTTTTTTTTCGATTGTATCATAAGCGACATGTTATCAAAAATTGACTTTTTTAATGTAATTAAAATTTAATGGGACTACCCATAGTTTAGAATTATCAAAATGTCAATATTGCTGATAACTTTTAAGATGCGGGCTGTAAAATTTTATCGTAACCCTACAGGAGAATAGGCGATAATTGTATAAAGGCTACTAGTATAATTACTAGAATTGCAAAAAATAGTGCAAAAAGGGTTAAAGTTGTTGTGTAAAATTACTAGCGCTGATGAGTACTAATTAGGGTTTGGGATTTCCCGGACTTTTGCACTTCCCGAGAAACGGGGAAAAAATCGCTAAAAAAAACTAAATTTCTAAACTAAGTACATTTATTAAATTAAATTTGGCGAAATTTTGATTGTTTTATTAATGTAAGAATTCTTTTTAAATAAAAGTTAACACAAACAAATTTCTAAAACTAATTTTTAAGTGAATCAAGCAAATATAGCTATTACACAGTAAAAAATATATCATATAAAGACTTATTGACGACTGTTGCCGCAATTAGGGAATAATTTTATAATAAGGCTGCCAAATTATTTTATTAAGAATTTGCCATTGCTTGTTTCTCATTCTTCTTGAAAAATTTCCAGGAGGATTCTTATCGTTAAGTACAAGCAAGCATAGTCTGTCTTAATGTCTTTAATTTTTCATATTATTTCTCCCAAAATATTTCCTTCAGGGTCTCAATAATAGCGTCGACTTATAATAAATGAATAAATGAAATTTTTCGTATAAATTTGAACAGCTCACATTTTTTTTGTATAAAAAAATTATGCCTGTTTATCGGTGTCGAAGGAAATCTTTCTTTCTTACAGTTACGTTTGAAACAAAAACAAAATCTTTGTTTTAAATTAAATTTGTTTTAAATAAAATTGTTAGAATGAAAAATGTCCTTTTTTCCCTGTATTAGGGTGAAACAGACGATGAAAAACTTAATCAGTTCATCGAGTAAGTTAACTCATACAATCATTCAAACGACCTTTGTAATATATAAAAAAAAACTGAAAATATTGATATTAAAATAAAACAGAATTATAATACAAATTTCTTATGTGAATGAAAATGAGTGATAGTGAACACTTACGCCATTTCATAAATATGTGTGCCACAAAAGACTATAATTCATGAAATAAATATAGAAAGTGTACTTTTAATTTCCCGTTTTCCCTGGAAAATCTCAAAATTTTTGAGCTTAGCTCAATATGCTTTATCTGATAAAAATCGGATAATTTAAAAAAAAGCAAAACCTCAAATTGTTTTTGAGTCCCAAGTGATCAACTTTGCGCACTGTAACTTCTCTCCAGCTTAAGCCAAATAGATGTCATTACATTATTATTATTATTGTAGCGTGTTCTAACTATCACTACGACTAACATTGCGTAGTAAACATTTAAAGTCAACTTGACCGCAATATACATAACATCCAATGGCATTGAAATTATTTTTGCGCTGGACATTTGACACTCATGTATTTTGTACAAATGTTATTTGACACTCACCAGTCTGATCGAAGGCCGCAGCATAATGCATTTGAATGAATCATAATTAATAACCACATGTGTTTATATAATAAATATAAACAATACAAAATCCATGTTTTCCAAATTTCTTATGAGACACACGCCGCACGCCTACCGTGGGAAACTAAAAGGAACAATTTGCTTATTAAGCATATACCTTTTCTTTTCCCTCTTATGTTAAGATAGGTTAAGCTTTATTCTCATAACTAGTATATAAGACAATGTATTTTTATTTTAAAATTAACTATTAAACAACATTCCTAGAGCTCCTAGCTGAGCTCAGGAAATAATCTTTATTTTGAAATAAATAAAATAAATTTGATCAAAACAAACCGCTATAAATAATTAAATAAAATTACTTTTATTACATTATCATTACGGATGTTCCAGGTTCTATATAATCAATCAGTAGTTTAGAAGTTCCAGATTTATTACACATTTATTTTGTAAAAGTCCCTACTGTGCATTGCTACTTTGAACTAGGACATAATAAAGTTAAATTTTGTTAAGTCGAAATTTTCTTATTTAATTTTGTATGAACAGCAGATACCCAAAAGCAAAGCAAAATAAAGTTTTATAAAGTTCATCCACAACGCAATGTCACGCTAACAAGCGGTTATTTACTTACACAATAGCTCTCCAAGAAGATTAAATCAGGCTACATGTTTTCGTAAGACTAATCCTGTCCTAAGTTCTTAGCATAACATATTTATATTTTGTAGTTTGTTATGATTTTAATTATTATAATTGTGATAATATTACTGGTAAGATTAAAGAAACCAGCGATATATTAAATTTTGGTAAATTGAAAGAAAAATATTGGCTTTACGTATGCCTTTTATTAGAAAACACCAAAATAGTCTGCTCTTAATGGAAAATGTAATTTTTGTTATGTTGTTAACTTTTCTTTCTTTTCATTTTTATTGAGGTCCATTTGCAAATGACAGTTAAAACAAAAAGGAAGCACTCCACTTTCAAAAATAAAAGAACATTTACCTGCAAATCCACACATATCTCAGAAGTAGTATAAATACCAGTTAAGGTAAAGTTAATTAGCTTTATTGTGAATTCCTCATGTGCAAATTTCCGAATAAAACTTTTCATTCACACGGAATTTAATTTGGTATCATCAATTCCATTATAATTAAAAACTTACATAATTCCACTTTTTCCGACAGACAAATTTTTGTGAATAGTTTTCTTCACAAAATGTCAAAATATTTCTCAATCGTAAGATGTTTTTTGAAACAAACTGTTTACACGTTCGGAAATTTCCATGTGGAATTATATTTATGATAAGCATGAATGTCTAAATAGTTACGGGGTTGGTTCCAGATTGATTTGGCGGTGTTATTGGAGGGAACAATTATTATTATATTTATACTTTGTATGTATTTGATAGGTCTAAGATCACCCTCTAGAGACAACAGTTCTAATGTATTTCTGTTGATATTGCCAATGAACGCGTCAATAGTTTGTTTTTCTTTTTTATTATGCTATGCAATAATGTTAAAAACTTACGTACATATGTATGTAGGTATGTATGTATTTAAGTTTGTTGGCCCAACCCTTATTAAATTGTAGACGAGGGTCACTAAAATGTACTAGTGATTCTTTAGTTCAAATATATCCATATGGTCGTAAAAGAATAGTGCTAAAGTCTACTGGTAGATTTTCAATGACAACCCTATGTTATATGTCAATAGGCTATTACATTGGCTGCGGTACACCTATTGACAATGTCACTAGTAAATCACTACAATTTTACTATTGACATCGAGCGAGGAAATATCGATATTGTAGACTAGAACCCCTAAAATTTACTAGTGAATCATTGGTGCCAATGTCCATGTGGTCCCAAAAGAACTACTTAGTCAGTATTGCTACAGTCTAGTGGTGGATTTTCAATGACAAGCTAATGTTAAATGTCAATAGATAATTACATTGGCTGGGGTACACCTGGTCAGTAGTACTACTGACAATGTCACTAGTTAATCACTACAATTTCACTATTCGCATTTTCTGCAGGGCAGTGATGTCAAAAATAAAACTATAGTTGTATGTGTGAGAAACGTTGTCTCGTTGCTCTCGAAAGTACACAGGAAAAATAATTATTTGGAATAAATGATGTTTATTGAAGTAGCTAAAAATAAATAAAAAAAGGAGCCTATGTGATAGAAAATTAAAAAATAAGATGAAAAAATTAAATATAAAAGTTGGCGGCGACCCATATTTTTCAAGTTATCGGGCTCTGAACTTTTCATAGGAAACTCTGAAAAATCTCAAAAAAAGAATTTTTAAATAGCTTATGAGATAGTAATGTGAAAAATAAGAAAAAAAACTTAATAAAAAAAAATTTGCTGCAGGCCATATTTCCCGAGTTATTGGTCTTTAAAATTTAAATAAAAAGTGCAGTTTAGTGAAAATGCTCCAAACAAAGTCAAAATGTCTTTTAAATACATATTAATTTCTTTCCTTAAACGTTTTACAACATCAAACACATTAAATATCGCGAAAAGCATTGGTGATCATAGAATATTTTTCGCATACCACTTCTTTTCTTTCACTGTATCTATAAACAAATTAATACACCCGCTACGCATGTGTTCTCGTCGCTGTCTCATCGACGACTAAATGGAAGAGAATAAGAATGTGTGTGATTTTAGTTTGCACAATTGTGCCATGAAACTGACATCAATGTCTTAGATACAGCCCTATTGAACTTGTTCAGTGCCGTTTACTACAAAAGAAGACGGACTCCTAAATCAGTGATGGGAAATGAGATTTGCATTTCGGTACCAAAAACTAATTTTTTTAGTACTTTTTGATCCCGAGAGTACCAAAAATTATAATATTTCTTATTTAAATTTTATTAACAAAAAATTATAAGAAATTCATTTACAAAAAAAGGAACACATAGGTACAAATATACAAATAGGTGTAGCCTGGATTAAACTTAATACAGTTACGTATATAAGGCAGACATCTACATCAACTGACACCACGCACAGTGGACCAAAAACACAGAAGAACGCTGATGAGGAAGGTTTAGTGGCCTTCGAAAACGGCTGGCTGTTCCGTTCAACTATGTGTTGTTGTCAGAATATTTACAACTAACTTTGATGTTATTTGTTCATTAATAATTATCACATGTAATTTGGCTTAAAAAGCGTTACGAACTTTAGCCTATTCAATTCATAAGAATATAGAAACAAATACAGTTCGAAAAATAATAATTAAATTAACTAATTAATAGTCATTGGCTTGTGGCAAAAATTAAAAATAAAAAATATACTTAATAGTAACAAACCAAAAAAGTTTGTCTTAAGTAGAACAAAAATAAGCAAATTAACAAACATGTGTATAGTTAGTAAGGAACAAAACGACAATGGTAAGACTGTTGTAATATATATAGAAGATGGTAATATATATAGAAGATGGTATATATATATAGATGGTAACTTGCGTATACATTACGAAACACATTAGCAAATTGAAATGCAATGAATCAAACCAATTCACATATTCCATTTGCAATAAAGTTACGTATATAAGGCAGACATCTACATCAACTGACACCACGCACAGTGGACCAAAAACACAGAAGAACGCTGATGAGGAAGGTTTAGTGGCCTTCGAAAACGGCTGGCTGTTCCGTTCAACTATGTGTTGTTGTCAGAATATTTACAACTAACTTTGATGTTATTTGTTCATTAATAATTATCACATGTAATTTGGCTTAAAAAGCGTTACGAACTTTAGCCTATTCAATTCATAAGAATATATAAACTTAATACTGTTGGAACATAAAGCTTGCCCCCGTATTCCATAGCTCGCTAAAGCTAAAGCTAAATTCGACCGCTAAAATGCTGAACAAATAGAAAATTTTAAATTTTTGGCGATGACATAAAGCAATAAAATTTCGGCGAATTACATTTTTAAGCCATTACCTGATTTATCAATACCCGTTTGAAAATTGCATTCGTAGCCGAAAATCGACAAATTGATTTTATGGATTCTTAGCTATAGAGATTTAGCTTTAGCGAGTTACAGAATACGTTGGCTGTTGATTTATATTTTGTTTTCATGAAATTTTGGTAAGAGAAAATCCTTTCGACATTTACAGCGGAGTGAGGCATGGATAAAATTCCGTAAGCTACTCTCGATATATCAGGAAACATGTATTCATCTAATGCGTTTTTATATAAGCCAGTGCTCTATATTGGTTGTTAATATTTAAAATTATTTTTCTTTTTTTTTCTTTTCCCTGGGAACATTTTAATTAAAAGTGGTATAATGATATTGGTTTAACAGATAAAATACTTTCAGGGGGAAACTTACTAAACCAACCTAACAAAGTCCAAGTCAAAGTCCACTTTTGCCCTTAGAACTTAATATAAACTTTTGAAAATTTTCTTTAAACTGATTTAAAACAGTTGTTTCAATAGATCAACTTCTGTGCCACATAAAATATCATTGAATGAAATATGCTTTTCGTTGATATTTAATTGTGGTTACACTTTTCTAAAAGATCTTTACTAATAAAACTTCGTTCTATTTGTCGAAAAAAAAATTTAATTCTTGGCAAAATATATGCATGCGCGGGTCTTCTGACTGCATTTCTAAGTTGCCCGTGGGAGTATCAAATTTCTTAGGGGAGTACTACGGTACTTTTTCATGTCAAATAGTATCAAAAAAAGTACGATCGTATCAACTTTCCCATCACTGTCCTAAATTGATTAAAGATTAAAACGACACTTAACGAAAATGGTGAATGTGTAACCATTTGCATGATATGCCTTTTTTCACCACTCCTAACTTTTTATAATAGTGGTATTTTATCAAGACAAGTACGTTATGATAGATATGCTAGTCTGTATGCTGCATTTCGTTAGCACTTTTCCAACTCATGAATAGACATTTGATCTACTCCTTAAATTAAAAAAAAGTTTCGCTTTAAATATACTTTTGCACTTGTTTTATTTCTTTTTTGTCCAAATATTATTATTTTAATCAATTTGTAAGCAAAACTTATCGCACACGACTTATGTATACTTATCGATTATCAACCTCATCCTTAATGCAAACAAATTTTGTTGTTACTGGTGATATACAAACTTAAGCTATCATAACAGATAACAGAAATTGACATGAAAAAGCTTAACACTTGTGTAATATTATGCCACAACAAGCACTGCCACCACCAGTCAAGTCAACTGTATTTTCAGCATGCAGAAAAGGCACTTTCAAATACTTGAGCTTCAAGCATGTTGATCTAAAAGTTTGAAATTTTTTATTTCTATTTTTTACAACAGCTGCATTAAATTTACACAAAAAAGAAAAAAATTCAAGTATTATCGTAGTATTTGTCTGAAGTTTTCTTGTCATCGTCGTCATTATCGCTTTTCGAAAAGTTGCAGCAGCAAATTTTAATATTGAATTTCATTTTGCTTCATGTTTTCTTATTGGTGTTTGCAAATTTTAGTTGTTATTTCATCATCATTTTGACAGTTGTTTATTCGGTTTTTTTATACAAGTCGTTGTTGACAAAAACCTTGTTGCATTAGTATTTGCGTAAAAAAATTAAGTTGTTTCAATAAAGAGCCAAAATTTGGGGATTATAAGGCAATAAGCTCTAGAAAAGGATTATTGTGGTGACTTTTGTTAATAGTACTGCCAAAAAAATATTAAAAATAAATTTGCTTAGTAATTTTTTCATGAGAGTTTATTATTTGTCGAAACCAGTTGCTGTTTCCTTTACTTTCTCATCTATTAAAAAATAAAACAGTTGTATGCGCAACAAATGTTAGTATTTTAAGTTTCTTATACATACTGTCAAAAAAAAATATTTTTAGATTGATGCTATTGTGAAAATTGCATGCCAATATCTAGCAGTAAATTGACAATCAGATTATTCGTTATGTGATGGCGGAGCAACAAGCAAATCAAAAAATGGAAATCTATTAAAAAATAATGGTGATTATAAACACTAACATTGCACAAGATACCAAGTTATTCAATTAGGACTCAATACTAAGAGAGTCCAAAGTCAGATGGCTTGTTATATAATTCATTTAGAAGAGGAAAATTTAAGGATTGGTAAACAAAATTTTACATACTAAAAACAAAACAACAGCGAACAAAAAGAAGTACTTTATGAATCAAACTGTCTGGTTTCAAATAAATATAAATTTTAAAAGTTTGTATTTTAATCGAATGATTTTTTCATATCGAAAGAAGTAAAAAATTTATAAGTAAATACAAAAATGTATTGTAGAAAAATTTGCAGCGAATAAAAAGAAGTATTTTATGAATCAAACTGTCTGGTTTCAAATGAATATAAATTTTATATAAATTTTAAAAGTTTGTACTTTAATCGAATGAATTTTTTATATCGAAAGAAGAAAAAAAATTATAAATAAAATGCTTGCAATATTATTTTGAAAATGCACAAAAAATTTTAAATACGTTTTAATTTGCACCAAAATTTTAAACAAAATCGCAACAATATTGACAATGCAAATACAAAAATACTTGGTGTTATATTTATTTTGTGATAGTTTTTAATAATTTAATGAATATAAAAAAAACTTTAGTTTTTAGCTGCTAATTTTTGATATTATAATTATTTACGTATTTTATGAAATATTTTTATTTAAGGATATACAGTATAAACTCGGTAATCGCAACCCTCGATACACGCAATTCCTCGATTTTTGCAACACTATAAAACATAGTATTGTAACCTTTATAAGTGCAACTACCCAAAAAAGTTGACCTCAATAACTGCAACTTTACATTTAAATATGTTTTATTTCAGTTCTTTCTTTAGTGTTTTTCTTCTTTTAGCTTTGTTTTCTTATACTCACAAACTGATCGTTATTATACCGCTATTCTGTCGACTTTATTTACTAGTTTTGTATATGTATTACGAGCAATTGTAAAAAAATGACTTTCATTATCAGTTTATTCCGCGACAGGCCGGTAGTGTTCTATGTGTTAAAGCCATGGTGGTCACAAAAAAGTTGAGGAAAACGACATTCCAATAAAAGATATTATATTTCTGAAGGAGTTTCGTGAGACGGATATTATAAAAAATATTAACAATAACCGATATGTTTAAGAAATAAATATTTTATTTTAATTTTAATATTTTAATAAAAAATAAATATTTTAATAAAAAATAAGCTTTCTGTTTCATAAAAAGGTGTTCATTTATACCTTTTCTTGTTATATATTTTTCCTCGCTGGGTGCAACAACCTCAATAAGTGCAATTACCTTGATTTCTATTAGTTGCGGTTACCGAGTTCGTACTTTATGTATATTATTTGTGAATTCTCAAATAGTTTTTGAAAGTCTGTGCATAAGATAAGATATTTGTGACTGTTAAAAATGTGTGGTTGAAGTCTACTGATGATTTGTTACAGCAACAATGAAATGCATATAGACAATGCTGAACCACCAGCAAATAAATTTCAATTTAAAATAAACTTCTGACAATATGTCGAATAATAAATTTCTTAAATATATTCATATATATGTATATATAAAAATAAAAAAAAAATTCCTTGTGTAATTTAATTTAAACAACTTATTTTTGTTATGGTTTCTTTTTTTTTTATTAATAAAATTTTAAAATAATGAATAATTTATGTATATTTATTAATTGAAATTTATAAATTAATGAAACTTTATATACAAGATATATACAAGATATTTATAAAAAACAACAATATTCAAAAGTATCTATGTAAACAAATTGAACTCACTTAAGGTCAACGTCTTCTTGAGATAGGTCAGTAACGATTTTTAATTGTAAACACACTTAGTCATAAACGCTGGAATTTTGGTAACATAATATTCTTATAAAGCGAAATGGCATTGAACTTCAAATATACAAAAACACACACACAGCCTCGTACGATCTATATATAATACAATGTATTTCAAATGTCCCTGCAAATAATATTGAACTACGTGGTCCAATTTAAATGTAATGCAAATTTGAACCATGTGGTCCATCCCGAGGACATCGCAATGTTAAATCGACCATGTTTATCCATACATTTGGACTAGTTTTGTACTAGTCCTGGTCTTTTATGGAGTAGTACTTACATGCATGTATGGACTAGTCGCGTTATTTGCAGGGGTATGAATGTATGTATATATTAGAATAAGTAAAAATAAGAGAAAGCGAACTACTCATTGTTAGTATGGAAGCTGAAGAAATTGTTAAATAAAATATCAATATACTTTGATTGATCACTAAAAATACTTGTGTATTTCATTGTAAATACATTACACTATCTATGTTAATTTTTCTAGAGATACATTTTTCAGTGAAGACAAGCCATTTTTATTTGTCGTAGTGTACTTGAGTTACGATAATGTTACATGTGGACGTGATGATTGTCAGATGATTGGCCGTGCTGACATTCAAGCGTATATCCTGCTAGGGCTCGCCGTTTTAGGGTGGTTCTTGCCAACCCATCTGGCTGTCCAGCAACTACAACAAAGTAAAAAATCATGCCAGCTAAGTGGATTCCAAAAGGAAACAAAATGTGAGGTGGTACTCGTATTAAAAGAAGTTTGAGACCAAATTCTCCAGGCAGATTGTATACCAGTGTAGACCTCTCCGTGACACTTTCCACTTTTTCTACTGTTATTCAGCATCTTCATAGAGTCTGGATTGAGAGGTATTCATGGGATGTCAGTTAAGTAATAAAATTCTCTAAAGCCGCCAAATTACCATTTTTGTAAAACTACTTTCATGCACAATCCACAATCCACAATCCAATTTCAGGAAATGCTCCATAGCGACGAAATTCCCCAGAAAAACAAATAGGCATGTATTATTTTCAAGCGTGAAAGACAGTGTAGACTGTACGGTAGACTGTTCCTCTATATGACGCACACAAAACTAAATGCTGAATAGGCTCTTAAACAATTTGCTAAGCTCTTATCGAAGATTTATGAAATAAAATTTTTTTGCTTTACGCATATACATATTTAGAAACGACTTGTATTTGTTGGATCCCTTGAATATATCACACAAACACACTTTCTTCATGAGTTTCGGCTTTGCACGGTCATGCTTTTCTGGACGATAAAAACTTTGATTTTACTGACGTAAAAATAGTTAACTGTTAAAAAGCAAAATTGTTATGTCTTTATTAAATCTTTGAATTTTTAAACGAAACTCAGTTAAGCAATATAAAAAAAAATAAAAAACAACATTTTATTCATCGCGTGTTCTTGCGATAATTTAATAAGACTTTTTATAACAATAAATATACATACAAGTGTACATACTGGCGTTATCATAAAAATGTTATTTTAAAAACTAAATTAAATAAATATGAATTTCTATAAAAATATATACTCTTATGTACATATGTATATAGCCAAACCACCAGTAATAACAATAAGCAAATATTGTATTTAATTGTCATTTAGTATTGACATTTCTTGTCAAAAAAAAAAATCTACAAATGCAACCAACAGCAATAAAAAAAGTTATAAAAGAAAATTCCCAAACATGTCACGATTAAAAAGGAACAAGTTAAAAAATATATAAAAATAATTTTATTCGGTTCAACTTGTGCATATTTAAACAATGTTGCCAACCAAAAAGGGTCCGTACCTCTTCCATAGAAATTTTCGAACAAAACCATGCAGCTAGTTAGGCTGTCAGTCATACAGTCAGTGTGGCTGGCTGTCATTCAACATACAATTCAATTTCCACATTCAGCGTTTTATAATCATGTCTAGACAGACACCAAACACAAGAAGACTTTTGTTGCATACAAGTCAACCACTAAAAATTTTTGTTTACTAAAAAAGTTGTATGTTGCCACTGTTACTGCTGCTTTTTAAGCGCCTACAGTTACACTCGTTTCCTATTACTTTTTCTGCCTTGTTGCATTGTAACAATTTTTAGTTGCAAACGGCATATTTTATTGTTCGAAATACATCACAGCTGCTGCAAGCTTTTGTGGCACCCGCTCAACACATTAAGAAAAATTTTCTTGTTAATAATTGCAGTTTGCTACAGAAAGAGGTAAAGCAAGAGGATACAAATAAAAGCTTGCCTCTTTTGAAAATAGATTTATTAAAAAGTTTTTTATTATATGAATGTTTTCTCTTTTCAGGCACCAACTCGCAGCTTGTTTGTTCGTTTTCATAAAAAGTATGTGTGCTTTGTTGTAATTGTTTGTCGAAAAAGAGAAAAAGTGAACAGAGGACACAAAGGTCTGGCTAAAATCCATATATGTATATTTATTATCAGTTTGTAAGTGCCAGATATATATTATTAAATATTTTGTTTCGCGTTAACAAACCATTTTTTCTTCTTCTTAATACTGAGGGCACAATCTGTCAATAGGACGATTGGAATTAAGTCAAACTATTCAATTTAAATTAAAACAGCCGTATTAATAAAAAAAGTAGATTGAGGTTAAAAAGCTTATTAATTAAAAAACATTTTAAGGCTAAATAAGGTTTTTTAAATATCGGTATTCATAATCAGTATTTTAACTAAAAATCAATTAACTTGATTTTTTATAAATATCGTGGTAACCCTTTATTCTTTATTTGTCACTTGCATCTTATTATTATAAAATAAAAAATGTGTTCCAACTTGTATTAAATAAAAAATAAAAACAGTTCACAACGAATCTTACTAAAAAGTGCTTTTATATGAATTTTTTTATTGCAAATTAAGAAGCACTAGAATAAAGAGTTTTATTTTATTTGCTTTGAGTGTTTATACATCACTAGTTAATTTTCTATAATTATTATTATTTTTGTTAACACATAAAGTTAGAAAATAATGACTGGGAATTAAAAGTGAATCTCTCCTTTCCTTTTAAATATTCATTTGGAGTCCATTTGATATTCTGGCAATAGTTTCTATAAAATAATTAAATTGTTTTTCTAAACAACACTGACATATACATATGTACATACCCTGCAGAAAATGCGAATAGTGAAATTGTAGTGATTTACTAGTGACATTGTCAGTAGTACTACTGACCAGGTGTATCCCAGCCAATGTAATTATCTATTGACATTTAACATTAGCTTGTCATTGAAAATCCACCACTAGACTGTAGCAATACTGACTAAGTTGTTCTTTTGGGACCACATGGAGACATTGGAACCAAAGATTCACTAGTAAATTTTAGGGGATCCAGTCTACAATATCGATATTTCCTCGCTCCATGTCAATAGTAAAATTGTAGTGATTTACTAGTGACATTGTCAATAGTACAACTGAATAGGTGTACCGAAGCCAATGTAATTGCCTATTGACATATAACATAGGGTTGTCATTGAAAATCTACCAGTAGAATTTAGCACTATTCATTTATGACCATATGGAGACATTTGAACTAAAGAATCACTAGTACATTTTAGTGACCCTCGTCTACAATTTAATAAGGGTTGGGCCAACAAACTTAAATACATACATACCTACATACATATGTACGCAAGTTTTTAACATTATTGCATAGCATAATAAAAAAGAAAAACAAACTATTGACGCGTTCATTGGCAATATCAACAGAAATACATTAGAACTGTTGTCTCTAACGTATCTCTACTCGCGCATAAAAGGAAAATTGTCGACATTTCAACTAGTGCAATTGTCGCTAGAGAAAAGAGTGTTGACATAGAGACATATGGCACTAGGCTGGCTAGAGGGTATGTAAGTACATACATACATACATACATAAAAGCAAAGCAAAATTACAACAACGTCATCTTAAAATTGTTTTAAGCATGGGGGTTGTCATTTTTGAAATTTACTGATTTACGCAAGGTTTAAAAAAGGCTAAAAATCTATTATGAATACAATTTTAAAATTTAAAATTTTTATGAATACGGCTGAAATTGTTTTGCATTAGAGGTTTCTATTGTACAAAACAATCTATTTAGTTGCTGTGTCATACTAAAAGTTTTATTACACTGCGCTGCTTAATATGTATGGTTGGTAGAGCTGTGCCAAATCGTTCTTTTCAGTGACCGCTCATTTTCGTTCAATTAGCAGAAAATTGACCCGTTCGTTCAATCGTTCACTTTTGAACGACAATGCTATTTTGTAAGAATTCATTATTAAAAATAAAATCGGTTGTATATACGAGTATTTAAATAATGTCAATAAATGAATTGAAGAATTTAAAAAAAAAAAAAGTTGAATTATTTATTTAAAAAATTATATTTAAATTCACTTTATAAGCAATTTCTTGTTCTTTCGACTAGAATATTGTACATTTTATTTTGGCTTAATATTTAGTTTAATATTAGAAAAGGTACTTTTGTTTGGTTTTATTAGTTTTTTTCTTTAGATAATTAATAAAAGCATTGTAACTCTTTTATCGTTATTTATTTATCAAAAGCGCATAAATGTTACTTCTCAAAGTTCAAGTTAAAAATTTGTTCTCAAAAATATTTTACCGGAAGCAAAAAAATATCTTAAGCACTACAAATTCATTTTAGATTGAGGTAATGAAATCATTTATATGTGTATAAACATATATACAATTAAGGACTAACCTCTTTATACACCCATAATTTTTATGGTTTGACCAAAATTTGGAAGAAATTTGAAAAATTTATTACCCAATATTTTGGGGTGCTAATAAATATGTTTATACAAAAAATTTAAAATTAATTCATAATTATAATAACAACAATATTAATAAACATATTAATATTTTTTCATTAAAAAGAAATAATAATTGTTTTGGCTACATACGTACATATGTACATAGATTGTATGTTGTGAAAAAAAATTTGATTTAAATAATCTGAAAAGTGAAAAAATAAGACAATTATAGTTAAATGAATCTGTATTACATAATTCTACGTTTGTTACCTTTTAATATTCCAAGGGTTTACATATTTCGCTGAAGAAAAATAAGGCTTGACACTTTATTTGATTTCAAGCATGTCTGCCGATTGTTAAGTATATTTCCCATTGAAGAAAATATTCGTTCGCATGGTACAGAAGTTGCCACTATGCAGAGGCGCTTAAGAACGAAAGTATAAACTCGTGGGTATAACTTTTTCCTTTCGTTCCACCATATTAATGGATCTTGAACTCTTTCCAAATATTCTTCATTAAGATATTTGTCGAACTCTCGTATGGCTGCGGCTGAGTTGTTGTCTGGACGAGTAGTTTTGTAGTACTCCTGGTCATATTCTGCCCAAAAGCTATATCCCTCCGCGGTACTTACAGTAGCGTTTTCTTGGAGGCTAGTGTCATCAGTACTAGTATTCGGCAAGCTTACCGTACACAGTTTTGCTCTCAAACTTTTAACTACGGCCTGATAACAGATTTCACTTTTAAACCCTCTTCGCTTGAACCGGGGATCCAAAATAGTGCTTTCCGAATACAAAACATTTCTTTCATATTCTCCGAAACGAGATCTCATCTGACATTTAATTTTAGATATTAATGCGGATATTTTGCTGTCTGTGGAAACGCATTTTGACATGAAAGAATCCAGAATGTTGCAAATCACTATAATTTTTGATAATGTAACATTCTTTTCTGCACACATTTCTACTGTTACTTCATAGAAAGGTTTCAAAATGGGAATTATTTCATTAATATAGTCCCAGTCCTGTAAGGAAAGTAGCAAATCTGGTCGTTTCAGAGATAAAGTTGATATTACAGGATCTTTGGTGTCAACAATTCTCTCAAGCATTATATATGAAGAATTCCATCTTGTTTCAACGTCTTGTTTGAGTTTGAGCTCAGGCATTCCCATTTGTCTCTGAGTTTCGAAAAGCTTATAAAGGCCTTGTGAGCTTCTGTGAAAATATTCTACAATTTTTCTTACTTTTGTTAGCGTTTCTCCAACTTCACCTAATGCTGCCTGTACAATTAGGTTAAGGGAATGAGCAAAACAGCCCACGCTACGCCACTGTCCCATACGGACTGCTGCCAGAATATTTGCTGCGTTATCACTCACTTCAGCAGAGACTTTATTGGAAATTTCAAACTCTGCCATAGCATTTTTTAAAAATGCACATAAATTTTCAGCAGTATGTCTCTCAGAAAAGTGATCGCACGCAATCAAGTACGACTGTTATGGCGACATAGCTGGCATTATTTCTGGAAGTCCATCCATCTGTAGTAAGGCATACTGCTACTGATGACCGAATTTTTAATTTCACATTTTCAAGTATTTCCATGTGAACACTTGGCAGCAAGTTTTTTGACAGAGTCTTTCTAGTTGGCAATTGATACCCTGGGCAATGCGAGACTTCAGTTATTAGCTCTCTGATGGCAGGCTCGTCGACAAAACGTAAAGAGTGATTACCCTGCGCGACTGCTTTCAGCACTAGTCTGTCTAGCCGTTGCACCTTTCGAATCGGTGGAGGTTTTGGTATGAATTGAGTAATTCTTTGCTGCTGAAATATGGTTTGCGAGCTGGTAGATGGTTGCAAGCTGGTAGGCGGTTGTGAGTTGGTAGACGGTTGTGAGCTGGTAAGTTGCGAACTTGTTGAGGGCTACATGCAAGTTTGTGGCAAGTTTGTAGAGGGCTGTATGTTGGGTGAAAGCTGTTGATCTGGTGACAGTCCCTCTGTGCGCGAAACTGTGGCAATATGTCGCTGTAGTGACCGAGGCGTTGAGGGATGTTTGGACTTCAGGTGACGATTGAGATTTCCAGTAGATCCCCCTGTTACGCTTAAAGACGTTTTGCAATAGCTGCATTTGGCACGATTTGGTCCATCTTCTGTGAAATGCAACCAAACTTCGCTGCTCTTTCTATATGCCATTTCAACTTTTTTGTTATTATAACAATTTTTAACACTTTTTAATTAAATAATACTTTGTAAAACACTTTATAAAAAACACTAGTAAAAATACTTCTTGTGGAAAGACTGTTAAATCAAATTATAACAAGAATGATGGCAGTGCCCCAGCGATGCTAAAAAGAATTTAGTATATACGTACCTAAGCCTTTTAAAACAACTCTTCTCAATACACAAAAACTCAACTCAAACAAAAAGACATAACATACATTATGTTGGTTTATGGTTTGCGGCACAGTATATTCAAAATACATTATCTCTGCAGCAAACCAAAACCAACCGACGATACAAGTAAACAGCAAACACATGAACGAAAGCAAATTTGACATAAAAGACTTGAACAACAAACTGAATGAACGAAAACATCAAGCGGTACACTACTGATCCAAAAGCATTAAGTAAAATCACCGGATCAGTTCGTTCAATGAAGTGATTCGTTCAATTTAACCCGTTCGTTCATGAGCTACACAGCTCTAATGGTTGGCACAAAGGCGCCGTAATTAAGTTCTAATAATAATTAAAATATATATTAAGTTAAGCAAATGTAAACATAAATCTTACAAAGATTTATTGCCAGCAGCAAGACTGTAATAAAAAGGGCCGACAAAAAATCAATTAAGTTAAGCAGTCATAACTGAGGATACGCGCCGCTAAGGTGATTGCGCTGATTTACACGGGATTAATTGTGCTGGCATAACGTGCCAGTTTGTGGGTGAGAGAGGCAAAGAGAGGGGTTTTGTGTTTGGCATAATTTTTCAACCAGCTACAATCCCGCATTAGCAGCACAAAACCAATACACACACAACTTAAAAAACTGCAAATGTTAAATGAATACGAAAAACAATAACACACACAAAGCTGTGTGTACGTATACATTTTATACCAGATGAATTAGTCTCGTGTAATTTGGAAAATAACAAAAATTGTGCGGATTAAAAATTGTTCTCGTGTAAACTACCTCAATGGCATGAATCATGCGTAGGGTTGTTATCGCATATTTTATAAAAAGAGGACACCAGAGGGAAAAACCTGGACATTTGCTTAAAAAAGTAGGACTCAAAAATAAAACGAATCAGAGTTTTTTCAATAATATTACGAATACTACCAATAAAATCTTAAATACATATCGAAGGTGTTGCGTGAAAAGGGTCAACCCCGCACCATTTTACATAGAATATTGGATCTTTTGCCCTAACAGCATCGATATGCTTACATTAAAATGTACTTATGTATGTATGTACATAAGTATATACTTATGTACACATTAAAGAATATTTGCATACATAAACGCTGAGAAATGTCACTTCAAATAGCATTTAAAATGTTGGAACTATTTTTTTAACTTATAGTTTTGTCGTTTATACTTATCAAAAAGGTTTATAGCACAAAAAAAACTTTCATTGTTTGATTAAAATGTCTTATGAAATAAATATTTTTTGACCCTTATGCGCAACTCCATCGATATTTTAAATAAATCATGGACAGTGTTATTTATAAGATAGTTTGATGGACATAGAGACGAGGGAAACAGAAACGTTTCTTCTCTCCTCGTGTCTCTCTCCTAACAAACTAATCAGCTTAGCAATAAAACTTGCATAGTTTAAACTAGGACATACCAATTAAATATTTTCATCTTTAGGTTGGCTTTTAGCAAGCAATTTAAAAGCGAAAAAAAATTCCTTAAAAAGTAGGACATTCCCGGACGGAAATTTTTCCGAGGACAGAGATCCCAAAAAGAGGACAGTGTCCGGGAAAAATAGGACGGATAACAACCCTTATCATGTGTAATCAGACAAGTTTATGAGTAAATTTTTCTTAGTAGAGGTTATTAGGGCATCATTTTGTGCTTATAACAAGTTAAACGCCTATGAATATTTTTAAATACTCCCGAATACGATATTTAATCAGAAATAAATAATTAGATATAAAACGTGAAAACAGAAATATACACAAAAAAGTAAAAACTTGAAAATACGCACTAAAAACTCAAAAATATGGTAGGGTATTAACTCTAAATTTTAAAAATTTTCAGTAGAGACCAAACACTGCTTGTGGTTACATTTTAAGAGAATTTGAAAATCCGAATCCATCATGGTACGCAAATTCCCTTTGAAAATATAATTACATTGTTTTTATTTTAAAATCTTGCAATTATTGGGTAAAAATATCTATGTTTTGAAAAGAGTCATAACTCAAAATAAAATTTATAATATCATAGAAACCGTCACATTTCCAAATAAAATCACAAAATAAAACAAATTTTATCAACAACACAGTATCAACTCAAAATACAACAAAATTTAAATAAAAACAATTTGATTGTTTTTAAATTGAATAAAGACTCAGATCAAAATAATACCTTTTTTATGAAAAAATACGATACATTGTCATGTCCACTTTTGTATTAACTCAAAATAATACCTTTTAGGTGATATAAATAAAATACACTATCACAAAAATGGTCTCAAACGTGGTTTTCGAGATGAAAGAGAAATTTTTACAGTACATAGATATTGATGTTGTGAAAAGTAACAAATTTTGCTATATTTGTGGCTTATTTACTGATATCAGTCACCGGCGTGGTTTTAAAAACAATATTTGGAGTGGTAGAAGTGTAAAATAAAGTATTTAATCGTTTTTTTATACTAGTCGCTGGTACGAGCCAGAATTTGTTTGTCAATATTTCTGTAATACATTAAAAAAAAAGAAAATTCAACATTCGTTTGTTTTGCCCTTTTCTACGCCTATGATTTGGCATCATCAGCCATATCATAAACCAAATGATTGCTACTTTTGTCAAACCGATGTTTTAGGTCACTGTTTTAAAACGCGCAAAAACATTAAGTATGCAAATGTTGCAACTGTTATAAAACCGATACCTGCAAGTAATGATCTACCGACAACGAGCAAATCTGTCGATGTAACAGAAAAAGATTTTGAACAAGAAGAGTTCCTTCCATCCACACATTTTTTATTTAATTTTAATTTAAATTGCACACGATTTTTGTTAAATTGTGAAAATTTTTTTAAATACACAGATTCAAAGTGAAAAAGAAGACATTAACAAAACGTCATATTAAAAGAAAAACTATAATTTTTATTGTGTTTACGCTAACAGTGATTTGTAATTTTAAGGAAAGTGCATAAAAAGAACACGAAAAAGACAATATTTTTGAATGACTAAAACTCTCATTACAATTTTTTTTTGTGTTTAGGATAACATTGATTTGTAACTTAATAGAAGGTGCATAAAAACAACACCAAAAACATTGTGCAGGCATTTTGGAATAAATTTTGTTTTCATGAAAAGTTAAATAACTCAGTCAATTGCTTTTTTTATAAAGAGAAGTAACACTCAGGCAATTAATGCCTACTGCTAATACTAGGTGTTACCTTCTTTAGGAAAGGGATAGTGAGAGAGAAGACAGGTGGTGAAAGAAGAGATAGAGGAAAGCTTCATTCTTTTACAACTCTGCTTTTCGCACGTTTTTTAATAATGCAGTGTTGCAGTGCATCTCTGATGTTAAATGGGGCGTATTAATTTTTTGAAGCTGTGTCTTGTAGCCATTTTATTGATTATTTTACTTCGCCGATGATTTTGCTACACAACGAAGGAGGGCGCTCTGATGTTACATTAGGACTAGTATCTGCTGAAGTCGGTATAGTTCAGTGACCAGTGACTATGCCTTCATCACTTGAACTTTCCTACAAAAACTGACACAAAGGGACACTAATGCACATCAGAAAAATGCGTGGTGTTGTTACTTAATGACTGTCGGATACAGGGATTGAACCCAGGACCTTCGGTTTTGTAGTCAACGTGCTAACTACTTCAGCCAACGCCACCCTCATGCTTATCTATTTTTAACCCCAGATATGCATTGTAATCGTAACTAAATGTACTTTTTGAATAAATTCAATAGTATTATAGTTTCTTAATAAAATAGTGTATAAAAACGTCACCAAAGTTGAAAATTGTTTGAAAAATCTACAAAATTTGTGTTTGCTGGACAATAACACCAAAATTGCTCAAGTTTTCTTAACAAAATTATATATCTCAAAATTGTAAGATCTCAGTTTCTTCTTTCCAAATCTAGTAAAAAATTGAAAATCGGATCATTATCAAAAAAGTTACAGGCTTATAAGTGCGCGAAGGTAAAAAAACCGGGTTTTAACCGTAAATTCGGATTTTGGAGGTGTCCGGCATATTTCACTATTGGTTTCTTCTTTAACTCGACAAGCCCTACAAGAAAAATAATATCCGGTTCCAGGTTTTTTGGACTGTCGCACCGTATAATCAACCAAATGAAATGAGTAAAAGCATAGAAAACAAATATGTTTAATCAGTAAACAGCTGTTTATGGCCGTGGTCGGCGAATTAAGGGCGCAGCGCCTTGTAATATACTCTTCTACTACGTATGTATGCAAAAGCCAGAGCTGTAAATGAATCATTCCTTTTTGATTTTAATTCCTTAAGCCGCGTTCAGACTATTATACTTTGTATTTATACTTGTCAAAAATTCAAATAATACGTGCAATGGTGACAGTCTGAACGCAAAATGTCATCAAAGTGGCAAATAATACGATAAAAATGTTGACATCCCATAAGGCTTTTTCGTTTTTAGAAAATTTTCTAAACGATAATACTTTTTATTAGATCAGGGTTGCATTTTCACACAAACCTTATTTCCAACTCGGCTGTTTCACCGCCGACAGCGTGTCGTCATTGATGTATTGTTTTCTCATATGTATATCGGCTCAAAATTTTTAATAAGTGAATCAAATGGAAGTATATTTCGTTGACGTAATTTTTTAATGTTTTTGTAATATATTTTCTTAAATTTTTTTTGTTATTTACATAGAATATATTTAACTGCTGAATTTTTTCAAGTGCCGGCACGTCCCCGCTCACATGAAACCGCTTTGCCGCCGCTAGTTAATGAATAGCACAGACATTTTCATTGAACAGCTGTTTTGTTTTCTGCTTGTATTACACATTTAATTGAAGTGTGATGGTCTGAACACAATATCTGACTTTACGTTAGATTTTTTGACAGTCGCATTGAATGTATTTAGATTTATATTTTATTTAATACTTGTATAATAGTCTGAACGGGGCTTTACGAATTAGCAAATTTTGAATTAATTCTTTTCACACAAAAAATGAATTGAATTAAATTTGAGTCAATTCAAATGAATTTGGTAAAAATGAATTACAATTCGTTAATTTTGGTAAAAATAAATTGCAATTCGTTTTTAATTCAAATGAATTTGACAAATGAATTGCAATTCGTTTCTAATTCAAATGAGTTTGTCAAAATGAATTGCAATTAATTTTTCGAATTCATTTGAATTGAATTGATTTTGAATTCATTGAAATGAATTCGAAAAATGAATTGCAATTGAAATGAACGAAATCAAAAATGAGTTGCAATCAATCAAATTCAAAAGCAGATCTATTGGAATGAAAAATGGAAATTTCTCCTACCAAAATTAAAATATTCAGTACAAAAATTTAAAAACATTGTCCTGGATCTACGCTTGATCAAAGAAAACAAACGCCAAAACACTTTTAATATTCCAGTAGCAATTAATAATTTTTGAAATTTCGTGAACCACGACCACCCAACAACAAACTTTTTGGTAATATTTATGTTATATTTATTTAAAAAAAATAAAACTATCTTTCACAAATAAACAAAAATCAGGAAAAATTATAATGTATGTATTTCAAAACACAATTGTGTTTTCAATTTAATCGAAAGCGACATGTTAAAGAAAATATACTTTTTTTTTATTGAAATTAAAAATTGGTCCAGCCCTTAGCTTAGAATTATCAAAATGCCAAAATTATTGATAACTTTTAAGATACGGGCTGTAAAGTTTAATCGTAAGCGACAATTTACGTATGTAAAACAATTTTAAATATTATAAAAAAACCTTCTCCTGAAAAATTAAATTTTTGTCGCTTACGATTAAATCGAAAGTAACGCTTAAATATTTTAGCAATCAAAAAACTTACGACTAAACATACGACTACAATATATATATACATATTGTGCTGTTTTATAGACAACTAAAAAAAATGGAATGCTCACGTCAGAAAGCGCAATTATGCATTTTGCGCAGTTGCAAGATCTGACGTGAATACCTTTAATGTATTTGAGTAATCAAAGAGGAATATGCAATAAGAACAAATGAGTGATTTTGTTAGAATGAGAGCAGACAAGTGATATCTGATAATGCAGATATGTAAGGGCTACTTTTTCACTTTGAAATCAAATTGTAATTATTTTTAAGTTCTATTCAAATAAGAAATTGTTTTTTGTTTTGTAATTAAATACTACTTAAGTTTTATGAACGTACCATATGTTTTTATGCGTGTATGTGTTTATTGAAAACATACACATGACATCATGTGGTCGGGTTAAAAAGAAATTCGTTTAAATTTCATAAATATATATATATCATGGAATAAAGTAATAGAAAATTGTAATATGATGATCGCTTGATTTCATAAAATGAGTTTTTATGCAATTTTAATTTTCGACATGTTTATAGCCTAACTTTTTTGTTTATGCTAAAAAGCTGTTCTTTGGAAATTTAGCAGGGCTGCCGTACTTTCAACGTAAGTTAATAAGAACTTTAATTAACAACTGAAAAAATCAAATCGTATTTAAATAAAACTTAATTTTTAATAAAAATTAGCTAATTACGTACTTAATTTTTAAGTTAAAAACTGCGGGTAAGTAACGGTGTGCGCTTATGTTAATTACACTATGTACCAATTTTTTCTTATATATGTTAATTTTGTAATTTTGATAAACTCGTTGAAACAGTTATTTTTTTTTTTTGCAATTATAAATTTACTAAGTGCGAAATATTATACGTATATAAAAACATATTATAAGTGATTTTATTCTCTTTTGTACGTGGATCTCTTTCAGATAATAATTTTGAAAAGTTATTGTTCTTAATTATATCTAATTAGCCTTATTTTGTAACTGAAATAAAAGCATAATTAGGTGATGCAATTAGTTCTTATTATATGTCGCTCATTTACTAAAAGAGTGTTAAAAATCAAAAAACAAAATTTTTGAGTTAGTTATGTGGAATTAATTATTCGCTATAGTCTACTTCATATTCCGTCAAAATTTCATAATAACGTCTTGCTCACTCTCCGAGAAAGAACTTTCAATTTAATCGTAAGCGACAAAATAAATATTATCAAAAAGGTTTGCGGTTAAGTGGTCGTGGTTCACAAAATTTCAAAAATTATTAATTGCTACTGGAATATTAAATTTGTTTTGTCGTTCGGCGTATTTCAAAATAAAAATTAGTTCTTCTTGAAGAAACAAACTCCATACACCATGTTTTCTTTGGTCAAGCGCAGATCCAGGACAAGGTTTTTAAATTTTTGTACTGAATATTTTAATTTTGGTAGGAGAAATTTCCATTTTTCATACCAACAGATCTGCTTTTGTATTTGATTGATTGCAACTAATTTTTGATTTCATTCATTTAAATTGCTATTCATTTTTCTAATTCATTTTAATGAATTCAAAATCAATTCAATTCAAATGAATTTGAAAAATGAATTGCAATTCATTTTAACAAACTCATTTGAATTAGAAACGAATTGCAATTCATTTGACAAATTCATTTGAATTAAAAACGAATTGCAATTCATTTTTACCAAATTCATTTGAATTGACTCAAAATTAATTCAATTCATTTTTTGTGTGAAAAGAATTAATTCAAAATTTGCTAATTCAGTGCATGAATGATTCGCGAATTAATTAAAAAATGAGTGATTCATTTACAGATCTGGCACACGCATTGTTGAGAAATAAACAATCAGTGATATCATGAATAAAATTCGGCGTGAAATTTCTCCCTTTTCCAATTAGAATTTCTTGTTTTCCCTATTACTTGCTATTAGTTGGAATTGTTCCCAGGGGAAAATTTCACGAGGAATTTAATTTATGATTGCCCTAAATATTAATCAGTCTAGCTAAAATACATACTCAAGCAAGCAAGTTGTGTATACCGCATACTGTTAAGAATCAGTGTTGCCAGAGAAAAAATCTTCCCAACAATAAGAGAATATGTATGATGAGAATTTAGTAAATTTTTTATTTTCAGAAAATTGTTTTGGCAAACCAAAATAACGGGCATTGTCATGCATGAAAAAACATGACATGCAAAGACATTTTCAAGCATATTCAAGGAGTATGAAAATATTACTGGTGATGCAAGAGAAGCCCTTATAGTTCAGCTTAAGAAAGCTTTTTATGAAAAAATTATTGCTGATTCTAGAAATTCAGACGCAGAAGCAGTCGAGTTTTCTTTAAAAAGAGAGGCCTCTTTTGTTGTTGCTGCATCTCTTGCTAAACCTTGCCGTCCTTTTGAAGATGGCGAGTTTTTCAAAGAGCTGAGCAATGATGTTTTAAAATGTTTTGGTGAAAAATCTGAAGAGATTCGCATTCTTATAAATGACATTCCCCTCTCTCCTCGTACAATTGTTCGATGTACTGAGCAAATCAGCGCATTTATCTTTTCAAATATTAAGAAAAGAATGCTTAATTGCCAATTTTTTCCATATGCCTTGATGAATGCACTGATTTAAACGATATATCTCAGTTAATTATTTGTGTAAGAACTGTCAATGAAAATTTTGACTTACATGAAGAAATGTTTTCCCTACATGGCTTACATAGCCGTGTAAAAGGAAAACTTATTTTTGACATCGTAAACGAAAATGTACTTTCCTTTACTGACAAGAATAAGTTTTGCTCTGTATGTACTGATGGTGCCAATGTAATGGTGGGTAAAAAAGAGGGTTTCGTAGGACTTTTGCTTAAAAGTGGTTTAAATATATATGGTTTTGAGACACTGGCAACACCGGATCGTGGTGAGAGTACAACTCACACAATTGTAAAATGCAATTGTATAGCTTGCCGACCACGGGTTTATGGTGATGTTGAATGAAGTAGTTAGCACGTTGACTACAAAACCGAAGTAAGAGCTCAGTTCCCGACAAGGTCATTGAATGACAGCATTCCGCATTTTTCTCATGTGTATTATTCATTAGTTGTTGCAAGTTCAAGTGAAGAAGATATAGTAACTGCACCAGAAAAAAGATTGGTTTGAAAATGGTTAGGACAATATAATAATGACAATTTTTTATTAATCCAAAAAACAATCCATGTTCAATGTCATAAGGGCGTAATTGTAATAAACATATGATTCTGATTAGATGAACACAACCGAATAAAATATTATGAATTGGATGTTAGTACAAAATATTGGTATTTGCAACTAAAAAAAATTTTCTTCTATATTAACATTAAAATAAACAATACAAAGTTATTTTATTCTTTTGTGATTTTCTAAATATAACTTGTGAATTCTCAAATGGTGGCAGTTCAAACATGGGGTTGAAGAGTACTGATGATTGGTAAATCATCAATGAAATGCATACAGACACGTGTGTTTTTATTTGCGTTTATTGTTTATTTTTATTTCAGCAAGGAAAGCTAATTTGTCTTTTACAGTTACCAAATATGATCATATTTTAGTCATTATAACCATAATTTCGGTAGCAAGCATAACTACTATTTCAACAACGACATTCTGTTAACAAATTTTATCTGCTGTTGCAAATAGTGGTACCGCAAGAAAATTGCAGTCATTATACCAGAATTCTAAGATAGTTATTGCAACCGCCAAAATTCGATTGGCAACAAATTCGGTTGTCTTAACGAATCTATTTTTTCAGTGTGGCCAATAGAGGTTTTATTTTCCCCAACTTTTTCAATGATTTTTCGATTTCCCAGTAATTCTCGCGAAGTACGTAATGATATAAAATATTAAATTTTCTAATTTTTCTACCTTTTTTGACTTAGAGCTCAATAATGATATAAAATATTATTTAGTTTAATTTATTCCAAAGAAAAAAAAACTTAATAATTAATGAAATTTATTAAATAATAACGTTGTATAAATACGTTAGTCAAACAAATTATAAAACTTCAGTTCTTTATATAATAATAAATGATAAAACAGAATAAATCCGCAACTTCAGGAAAAATCGATGTCAAATTACCAAAGCTCATAATAAAAACTACTGCAGTAACTTAAAATTCTCTCTAATATTTGTTTAATTTTGTTCATAAGATATAAGAAATTTATTGAAAGTATGGTAACATATTTGAGAGAATATTAATTTATATGTGAGAACATAAGAAAAAACGCTGTCAAAATAAAATAGATTATATCTCTCGACTGCTTTCTGGATGTACTTTTTGTGTCAATTTGTATGGAAAATGTGTTTACGCCGCAATTCTGTTTGATCATTAATGCATGCAAATATATCATTAGCTGAAATGCAAAATCACGTAACCACACTTTCTTAAATTTCACATGAGATAGAAAAAACCAAACAAAAATATTCAAGTGACTGCAGTAAAATTTCCTTATTTTAATATTTAATACATCTGATTGCTATGATAAAGGTTTAAAAATTTTTAGGGACATGTGTTTCGGTGTAATACCCAATAATTGCATTAAAATGATATTTTGAATCCAGCCAAAAATTTTAAGCGACATATTTTTTGAACTTCCTTTTATTTAAACTGGTTTCCGAAATCTGCGCCAGATCATGTTTTGAGTGGGGAAACCAATACTATTATACCACTTGCTATTAATCTTTTTGGAAAGGAAACAGAACAAGTAAATAATGAATATAGGGCAATATCTCAAGTTCCAGAATTTAAAAAGCTCAAAGATTTAAGTAGAAGTAAATTTTGCAAAAGGACTTCTACCATTAAAAATGTAAACCTTTGTATACAAATTTATACAGAATTATTCAAGGAACTCTTTCTATTCACCAATCTTCAGCATGTGTGGAAAGAATCTTTTCTTTCGAGTGAAAATTTATATTGAAATCAACAATAAAATTTGAAAATTAGCTTTTGTTTTCAATATAAATTTTCAGTCGAGAGTTTTTTTTTCGATATTGTGAAGCAGGCCATAATAGAAGAAATCGTCGTCATGTAAAAAATACTGTGTCATATTTAATACAATTAAAAGATTTAATGAAATCTAGTTCTAATAATTGTTATGATGAATATATTTTAAGACTTAACACAAAAGTGGTTTTAAGCAGGAGAAATTTGAGGAACTATTGGACTAAGAATTTAGAGAATATGTTTAATAAAATTAGAATTAAATATATAATGTTTTTTTAACTAAAATTTAGTTTTTTAAGCAACATACATACATACATATAAAATATGTATTTACTTTAACTTAACAAAAAATACTTTAAAAAATTTCAACTTTTGTGGCTAATTTCTAATAAACAAACTAAATCACATATTATTAATACCTACTTTTGTTTTTATTTAAATTAAAAGATTATAGTCGAGTACATTAAAAAACTTTTTTGGCCATATCAAAGGTATTTTAGCCCTTTTAAATCGTTAATTTGGCCCTAAACCAAAAAACCCAAAATGCAGTATTGTATTTTTTTCAAAAGCAAATAGTGTTTGTAGTAGTGATCGCAATTGAGTGTGAAACAAAAATAGAGAACAAGGAAACAAAAAACACACACAATCATTGTACAACAGTTGAATAGACAGTTGTGATAAGTGTGCAATATTTTTATTGTACACTTCATAGTGCACAATTTTTCATTTCACAAACAAAAAATTTCATAAAATATTAAGCGATAATAAAACTTTTTACAAGTATATTCATTGAGAAAGATATTATTTTTATGTTATGTTTTAGTCTTAAATTAATAAATTATAAAAGAAAGAGCCAGTGTGACCATTTTTGCAGCTAAATTTAGCTTTTTTTTAGTAAAATGAAAGAAATATGTTCACAATACAATTAAAGCAAAATACTGAATACTTGGCAGCACTGCACTACCGCATTTCTACTAGAACTTTACTTGCTGACGACATTTTAAAAATGAACTTGCACTGTGCTGTGTAGCCACTCGAAAAATTTTTGGTTTTTTTTACATTTCTCCTGATATTCGTTAGTAATACATATACATTACTTGCAAGTAATTACTGCCATGTGACAACGGGGGGTAAACTATGAGTCGTTCGCACCTAAAAGAAACAAGAAGTAGTAGCAATATTGGGAAAAATGTAAAAAAATTGCACTATAATTGAAGTTGAAAAATCTGCGTTTTTAGCCCAAAAATCTTCAAATCTGCATATCGAGTTTTTGGAGGGTAAAAATCTGCAAAATCCAGATAAATCTGCATTTCTGGCAACCGTGCACCACTTGTTTTTTTTTAAATTTTGAAAATTTGCATGAGAGTTAGCATTTATTTTTATTTCTCAATTACACTTAGCATAGTCCTGATTCACACACATCAGGTCTGAGTCGTCAAGTCTTGAATTTTTAGGAGAAAGAAGAAAACATAATGGAAAGGGGTACAGACTTGACCGTACCTGTCAAATTTGCTTTTTCGTTTTGTTTTGTCATTAGTAATGCTCTATTTGATGAGACTTGATGACTTGACTATATATACATATATATAGAAAGTATATAAAAAACGAGAAAAAATAATTTTTTTATTCGAAATTTATATTACAGATTGCTATTACATAGGGGAGCTTTTTGTCATCGGAAACTCATTTTGACCAACTTTGAGTTGACGTATTTTGAATATACGCTCTCGATATGTTGCATTTCATTTGGGGCTGATACCGATTCAAAAGTAGACCTTTAGCAAGATTTTTTAAATGTGTCAAATGTTTATTTTAATATTGGCTGTAATTCCATTGAAATCGGGTAATTTTGGCTCCTTCGAGGTGTAATTTTGAATATATATTTTGGTAACACTGCTTAAATTACAAAATTTTTTTCTTCAAGTGCAACTTTATTTTAATCTCATTTTTCTCACATACAAACATATTTTTTTTGCGGGACACTGGCGTAGACAGATATTAAATAATCTTACTTATGAACGTACTCCAAATATCGGCAAAACTAATTTTTAAATTTCTTCCCAAGTGTACTCGAACTCTAAAAACTATGGTTTTATGGAGAGGTTATTCCTAAACTGTATGTATGTATTAATGATGCGCATTCGAATTCCCAAATATTCGGCCATTTCTAGATATTCGTATACGATTAAAAAAATATATAAATAAATTCATAAATCCAAAACGAAATTTAAATAAATGGCACACAAATAGTAGTTTGTAATAATTAAAATAAATAAATTTATTTCTATTTTTTTGCTATCCGTTTTTCCGCGAAATAATCTGCTTTAGTTTTCCGTATTGATAACTGAGCAGTATTTGAAACACCAAGATGAGAATTGACATTAGCCTCACGTTCGCTTTCACTAGTTTCTATAAGTGAAATCATCGTGTATTTCAGAGACCTTGAAGATGACTCCATTTGGCCATCTTCACAAAAATCTAAGATGTGCGTTAAACTAAAATAGATTTATATCTCTAAAAGAGAACATTTTTTAACCAGTGCACTTAGCGAGAGGGTTTATACACATTGGGAGATTAAATTACTCAAAATTATGTCCATTACGAAAGATATGTAATTTTTCTTTTCTAAATTTTTCTCCCTTCTACAACATTATATTTTCAATACATAATATTTGCTCATTTAAAAAATGTCCTGCCTTAAAAATACCTTAAAATTAGAGGCTCACACCATCTAGTTCCTAGACGCATTTCACTGCTGTTTTCTAAACATTTTTTTCTTAAGTTCGGTTGTATCAAAAATTAAAATAATATCTTTATGAAAAAACGTCTATATATGAAAGTTTCCATTGACACTGTTGGATATATGTAATTTAACTTGTCAACAAAAGTTTTTATTTAAAGATATTGTATCAAGTAATCTTTGAAATGAAATTGTCAAATATTTTTTCAATAAAAATTATTCTACTGTTGTAACTAAAAAGAGAAGCTTGTGAACTTATTATTGGATTCAAAAATTAAGCATTGTAGCCTCAAGTTGACCAACAAAAATTTTAAAACTTAATAATTTGATATTGCCATCTACATATCTGGAAGAATTTATTTTTTGAAAGGATATTTTTTGTCATGTCAAGAATTGTTTTCCTAAACTTTTGCAAATACCATTTCCTTTTATGTATTTGGTGGATTTAATGTTAACATATATACTAACATATATTAAGAATATTTAAAAATGTAAATTGATAAAGATAAAAAAAAGAAAAAAAAGAAAACGTTTTATTAGTTTATTTATATTCGTTGTTTTTTAGTTAAGATGTTATGAAAAAATCCATTGGCAGAAAAGTAAAAACTAAAGTGAACTTAAGCTATTATATTGAAATGCAAAATAATTTGTTTTGATAGTAAGTCGCTTTAGATTAAATTGTAAATTGCGGAAAACCTGAGATAATGTATAGATATTTTTTAAATAAGTTTTTAAATTAAATTAAAGTTAAATACAAGTTTTTTTCTTATGAGGAATATTTTGAATGGGCTGTAAGTTATTGAACTTAAATGTATACAAGTTTTAATGCTCAAACATTTTAATATTAATAATATTAAAGCTACCTTAAAAAAAGATTAAGTTGAGTAAATATGTTATGGCTTATGTATTATTTTCCATGAAGACTTAAGTTAAAATATAAATGCGTATAGTTTTAATATTAATAACATTTTAAAATTGAAATTTAGCTGAGTGATAGATCTTGAAGAAGAGAATAAGAATTTGTAATAAAATGAAAAAGCACTCATGTACAGTGCTGCCAGAATGATGATTTTATCATATTTTTGATGATTTTTAGATTAAAATATGATTTCATGATTTTTTTTTTATAGAATGATGATTTTTAATTTGCAAATTATGATTTTTACTTTCAATACATATCTGAGGTTTTCAGTGTATTCGAGCCCGGTCTCAGACAGTCACACAGGGAGAGTATTTGAGATTATTATTGAATTTTATGATCAAAACTGATGCTCGTTTAAGAAAGTGCATCGTATACTTCTACCATTTTATGGTCAGGTTGGGCGACCTTCTGAGGCGGCTATTCGGAATCTTGTGACAAAATTTCGCACTAAAAATTACATTATTGAATATTAAACCACAAACACGCAAATGTAGAGTGCGGTCAGAGGAAAATATTGCAGCTGTGTCCGCCAGTACTGTTGATGACCGTGGATTATCGATTCGGCGCCATTAGCAGCAAATGGGTCTCTGTTACTTATTTCCCCCCCAAAACTGAAGAGCTGAACTTGACTGATCGCGTACTTTAACGCCTTTAGCCTATTTACTGTGGGTCTATGTTGAGGCTCATGTCTATAAGGACAAGTCCGCAACGGTTGCGCACTGGAAGCCAATATTGAAGAATTCATTCATGAGATATCGGCCGATATGTTGGCGAGAGTATGCCAAAATTGGACCCATCGTATAAACTATTTCAGGCGCAGCCGCGGTCAACATTAACTTGAAATCGTCGTTAAACATCGAATTATATAGATTGTTCTACCGACTCAAATAAATCAAATCCGAAAGCTCTTAAAAAATCACCCTTTACAATGAGAAATTAAATTTTTACATAAATATGTCAATTGTTGTTGCTTTATTTTATTGAAAAAAAATTGGACTTGTGATGATTTTTTTCTTCAAAATATGATTTTCTTTTCGACAAATGATGATATTCTTGGCAAAGCTTCTGGCAGCCCTGCTTATGTATGTCAACTTAATCCATTATTATTATTTATTGCCACAGATATATTCCATTTAATATTATCTACGAAAATATTTATTCAAAGCAAAATTTTTATTTTAACAAGGAGTTTCTAATAATTTTTAATATAGAAGATGACCGCCAAAAACATTATTTATGCTTAAAATCGGGCTCCGGGATTTGCATAGTCCCGAAAAGCCCGGGATTTCCCGTTTAGCATCTCTAAACGTAACCCACTTTTCATATAAAAATATCGATCAACTGTTTCCTACGTTGCAGTTACTTTACATTACAGTCGGGTAACTGAGCCCACTGTAAAACGCCAATTCTTCATACATGTGGTTCTCACGTAATTTTCATGTCATCATTAAACTACATTAGATGCATGCAGGGTTGCCGTTGAAAATTTCGAAAAAGTATCATAAAAAGGGTATTTAAGAAAAAAAAGGGTCAAGAAAAAGGTCTTTGAAAGTAAAATAGGGACAAGTTTTTTGTAAATAAAAAAAATTACATTTATTTCAATTAAAAAAACACAAATTTTAACAATTAATTAATTACATTCAACTAAAATAAAATTAATTAACATACTTTAATTATAAATCAATGTTAACCCTCTATCTAAATGTCAGATTTTTTGAAATATTTTCGAAATTTATTGGTTTTTCTATCGACCAAAACCGAAAAATGATCGACACCATCGAACCGAATATCGTCAACTGAACAATCAGCTCTGCTTAGTCCAATTTTTGAGCATATGATTGCCTTACGGCATACATTTTGTTAAGATGATACAAAGGAATAAATTAAAAAAATGGTAATAAAAAGTGCCATTGGCACGAAAAAGTGTCAAAAGTGATACTTTAGTGTCAAAACGGCAACGCTCGATGCATGCCGTGTACTATGTCCTATTTGTTGGAGCCAAAGGATCAAAACAATTGGTTTCAGTTAAAGATATGTATAGTAATATTTATTTAATTCAATGTATAATTTTATATTCAATTATGAAGAGAGATTTCTATAATTATTATTTAATACTGTTCACGTGGAAAGAAGTTAAAAGTGAGAGAGAAAGAAAAGGAAAGGAAGTTACGGAAGTTGGCTGAAGCTAAAAGAAAATGACATGATAAAATTATCGATAATTATAAGGATGTGAAAATGTAAATAATATGCAACAATCTCCCCTTTAATTTTCATTTTCCAAAACGTTGCAAATTTAATTTATCCCTTAGCATAATAAATCTAACCATAGGCAGAGCCTTAGTGAATAGATCAGCCAACATATCCTCAGTAGGACAAAAACGCACTTCGATTAATTTCTTCATAATGTAATCTTTGACAAAATAAGCTTTGGTATCAATGTGTTTCGACCGATTACTAAGTTTTTCCTCTGCTGTCAATTTGATGGCGCTCTGATTGTCCTCGTATATAGGTGTTGGTTGGTTATAAGACCACTTGAGTTCTTCTAGTATACGCTGAATCCAAACTGCTTCCTTACATGCTTCTGATAATGCAATGAATTCTGCCTCCGTAGATGAGAGTGCAACGCCATCTTGGCGCTTACATGTCCAGCTAATGACACCATTTAATAGGTAGACATAACCGGAGTTTGACTTACGTGTCTGGCGATCCTCTGCCCAATTTGCGTCAGCATACCCGATGAGATCACCATTTGTTGACGTATCTCCAAGTACTAAATTTAGAGCTGATGTAGCCTTAAGATACCTTATCAGTCTTTTCACTTCAGTCCAGTCAGATTAAGTTGGATTTTCGACCTTTTGGGAAAGTATGCTTATTGTTGCTGAAATATCAGGACGTGTGTTTGTTGATATGTATAACAGGCAACCAATAGCAGCACGGTATTTTTCATTGCTTATTAATTTCTCACCTTCAGGTTGTTTATGGTATGCAGGGTAGTAGAATCTTTTGCTTTTTCTAATCCAAAGCTTTTAATCACCTCTAAGATATACTTCGTTTGGTTTATTGAGTAAAAGCAATTTTCTTTTATAACTTGAATACCCAGATACTCGGAAATCAAACCTAAGTTATCAATGGTAAAGTGTTTCTTAAGAACATTTTCCATACGACTAATTTTACATTTGTTGTCGGAAACAAAGTATACAGGCAATTATCTGCCTTACTTTGTATTAATCCTGCACTTAGAAATATATTATGTATTGTCTGATTCCATATACGTGCTGACAGCTTGAGACCATAAATGCTTTTACGCAGCATGATAACTTTGTCAGGATTATTTTCATCTACGAAGCCTTGAGGTTGCCGCATATAAATTTCCTCTTTTAGTTCGCCGTTTAGAAAAGCGGTCTTTGCATCGAAATGAAATACATCCATTTTCCTGGTGGCAGCGATAGATAACAAAGTCCTAAAAGTGGCATGCTTAGCAACGGGAGCAAATACTTGGTCATAGTCGACTCCATACTTCTGGCTAAAGCCTTGGACCACTAACCGTGCCTTATATCTTTTAACTCCTCCATTCGAATTTGTTTTCAGTTTGTAGACCCACTTGCAGCCAATTAAACTTTTACCCTTTGGCAAGCTTACTAAATTCCACGTATTCTCTCAATAAGTGAATTGTACTCCTGTTTCATTGCATCAATCCACTTATTTTTCTCTCCACATTATATTGCTTCATTGTAGTTAATCGGTTCACCATTTACAATAATACCAATCTCCTCTATGAAACGGAAAGGAGCAACGCCCTTATTTGATATTTTTTTTTCCCATACGCTATACTTTTATTTGTAAGCAAGGAATTTATTTATTGTAGTTCAGTCAATGGACAAATAATCCTTACAGACTAAGATAACATTCAAAGATAAGGAACTAATACTAAGGTTGTTTATAAAATTTGTATTAAAAAAGAAAAAAGAAATCTATCACGGATATACATACATATATATATATATATATATATATATATATATATATACAATATTACTTTGAAAAGCTTACAATTAAATTAAGCAATAAAATAGTTTTGAGATCACAGTTATTTCAATAAGCTAAAAAGAAGCAATTTAAACTCTGATTTTTCAGTGCTAAATTCTAAATCTAATATAAATCTATATATAAATAGGCAAGTGAAAAAAGTTAAGAACCATTTTAACTGACTTAAACTCAACGTATTCGCTTGATTTTTTTTTGTTAGATAGATTGTCAATAGGAGCAGTGCAGAATGTATTTTTTCTTCTACATTTTTGTGTCTAAGATAGTTAAAAACAGTTAAGAATATTAGCCAATCATAAAGCCATGATCTCTCTTTCTCTCTTAATTTGCTAAAAAAAATTACAACAATTTGGCTTGGCAACTCCATAAACACTCAGAAGGAAAAACGTATTTCATTTATTCATTCTATTCTTATTTCCATCTTTCTATGTACTTAAACGATTATTGCTGAAACTAATAAAAATTTGGATATTTAAATAACGAGTGGTACTGTATTATTTTTCTTAAGATGCTTAAAAATAATATATTTTTTTTAATTATTAATAACTTTGATTAAAGTTAAATTCACCTACAGCACAAAGTAAGTTTTTTATTGTTGGTTTATTTTGTGTGCGTTTTGTTTTTGTTCATTGTTTTCATTATTTTTCTGTGCTTTAAATTACTGAACATACTGGAATGTTGGAATATGATGGAATGTTTATATTATTAGGCTAGCATATTCGTACATACATATGGGGTCTTTCTCAAAGAATAGGGAATAGAAACTTTTTTGTAACAAACGTTTAAATGGGGAGTCTAACCCCCTTATGAAAAAAAGATTGTTAAAATTAAAGTTGGTTTAATAAACGAATTTTGTATGGAAAAACCGGTTTTAAAGCATGCTTTAACTTTAACAATCGTTTTTGCATAAGAGCATAAAACTTTAGAGAAAAGGCGTTCAATGAAAAAATAAACGAATATTTTTGTTTTGGGCAATAATAATGAATATGAAGTGAAAACACTAGGAGCAAATATCTAATTACATTTAGTTCAAAAAGTGAACAACTTTTTTTAAATAGTTTGTTTAAAATCTATTCTTATTTATGCCGATAAATGAAATTTTAAATTCGTATTTAGTAGTTAAGAAAGTGGTTTAAGAGAGTGGTTTACCTTGGAGTCTATACATATGTATATTTGAATATAGTTTTTAAATTGTGTTTTAAATTCATAAAACTTTAAATATTTTCATTCTCTTCTCCACCTCTGTGCGTTAATGGTTGATTTTCAACCACTGGGCGAACACTAGTTATAATTTATTTCGTTCAAGAAAGATTGAACTTTTCTACGAGACGCCAAAGTACGTAGACCAATAAACAAGCATTTAGATTCATATGGAACGGATGATAAATAAAGTAACGAGGGCGTAGCATATTTGACGAAAATGCATTGAACTCTCTCTATACGAACAATACGATTAGAGATATGGGGATTCCAAATAACAGCAGCATATTCTACTTTGGACCTAACAAAAGACGTATAGATATATTTCAGAGTGTATGGATCAGCAAACTCAGAACAAGTTCTCTTCAGAAAACCCAGTATTTTATATGCTTTATGAAGTAAATACTCAACATGAGCATCAAACGACAAAGAGTTATCAAATATAACGCCTAAGTCAAGTTTAAGATTAGAGGTATTCAACACTACACCATCAATATAAAAGGTTACAACACTGGGGGCAACAGACCTATAGAAGGAAACATGCACACATTTATGAATGTTTAGACTTAAACTATTTAGGCGACACCACTCACTAAGATTATAGAGCTCAGTTTGCATAATTTGGGCATCATGAATCGAATCTAATTTTAAGAAAAATTTTAAATCATCAGCATATAATAAATAATTTGATTTCAAGAAACAACAATAAAGGTTGCACAATAAAGGACCGAGTATACTACCCTGAGGTACACCCGATATTTGCAGATAAGGCACAGAACTATAACCTTCAATATTAACGGAACAAGTTCTATTGGACAAGTAAGACGTAATCCAGACTAAGAAATTAGAATGGAACCCAATTAACTTCAATTTAGATAATAAGACCGAATGCGATAATTTATCAAAAGCTTTTGAAAAGTCAGTATAAATCACGTCAACTTGGGCGCCGTTAACCAAGGCTTCTAAACAGTATTCCTTAAATAGCATCAGATTCGTTACAGTAGACCTTCCAGCATAGAAACCATGCTGGTAAGGCGAAATCCAACTCTTTGTCAGGAAGAACAGTTTCTTATGAATGATGTGCAGCGTGACCATATTAGCTTATTTTGAGCTAAATTTAGCTTATTTGTTTCAGATTTAGCCTTAAAATTTTCATTTAGCTCTTAGCTTATTTTTTAGCTTTTTTTAAAAACTCATTTAGCTTTTTTAGCCTTTTTTTACTCTAAATTGCGTGTTCTCTAAAAATATATTAAAAACATAAACAACTTATAAAAATTATAATTTTTTAGCATTGTAAAATAGTTTACAAAAAATACAAAATGTAAATTATACGACAACTTTATAACAGAAATGGAAAGAAGAAAAATAGTAGATAATGGCAGAATGGTTAGAATTCCAATGGAAAAAGTTAAATTCATATTAGTGGCCAAAACACTTTTTGAGTTTTTTTGGGTATAAAATTATTTGACTTTAGTTGAACGTTCATTCAGCGGCATCAATTAACTTAAAACAAAAACCTGAAATAGCCTCAAGCCTGGATAACACTATGTACCGATTTTCGTCGGGCTACCTCAATAAAGTCATAAGTAATAAGCCAAAATGGCATTATTACTCAATTAATTCTGGAATAAGTCTATATGGGCTTATTACCAATGCAGTGTGGCGCAATTATGTCCTTGTATTTCAAGTAGTCGATAAATTAGAGCAAAATCTTTACTTATGACTTTATTTCACTGATCTGACGAAACTCGGTACATTGTACAGATAGTGTGATCCATGCTTTACCTTAAATAGCATTAATTCACTTAAAAAGCTTTCGTATTTTAGTATAAATGTTTTTACATTTTTAAAAACTTTTTAAGATTATTTTGGGGAAGTTTTTGTTTTGTTCTTCATTAAATCTAAAATATAATAATTAATAAATAATTTCATTAAGCAAATATTCTATATGTATAATAAAAAAATATGTTTGTGTAATATTTAACGTTAGTTTAGCAATAAGAAACTATTGAAAAGTGATCAAAGAAGTGGAAAAAAGTTTAGCTTTATTTTCTAGCCTAAAATGTAACTTTTTAGCTTATTTTAGCTTTTTTTCAAACGTGATTTAGCTTAATATTATTTTAAAATCTGGTCACACTGATGATGTGCTCAAAAATTTTAGAGACACAAGTTAATTTAGAGATTGGCCTATAACACCTAACGTCGTCTCTCCTTCCATCCTTAAAAATAGGTGTGACCGTCGCATACTTCCATCTATTAATAAATAGACCCTCCTTAAGTGACAAGTTGAAAATAAAAGTCAATGCAGGAATAAAAGACGAGGCAGCCTTCTTCAATAAATGAGTACATAGGCCATCAAAATCAGATTTGAATGAGATCTTAGCCTGAATGATTGCTTCACATACATCATCCTCAGACAAAATAAAGAATCCCACATTTAAGTTAGTATGAGTCCCTGAAGTAGAAATGTTATCTCCAGGTGGTTCGAAGTTAGATTTAAAAAATGATGCAAACATATTAACGGCCTCTTCGCAAGAGTTAGAAACTATCCCATCCAGCTGAACTGTTGAAGGAATATCAGACGATTGTTTCTTAGATTTTATGTAAGACCAGAATGACTTAGGGTTACTTTTTATCTCCTGTTCCTTAGATAAGAGAAATTGTTTATAAAGAAATTTGTTCAAGAAGTTAAATTCACGGCGGTAGTGAAAAAACTTGGCTTCAGACTCAGAATCACCCATATCTAAAAATTTCCTATGAAATTTATTACGCAAATTCTTTAGATTTTTGAGACCCCTAGTGTACCATGGTAGCTTTTAAGGCCTGATATTCTTAGTTGGAATATTATTACAGCAGATATCACGCACTTTCTGTAGAAATAAATCATAAAATTCATTAGTATTTAACTTATCAAACGAATCAGTCCAGTTTATAGCTTCAAACAAGGAATTAGGCACATCAAAATTACATAAGTTAAAGTTAAAGTCATTAGCAATTGCCGATTGAGAATATTTGAAAAATGTTATGTTATCAATTTCAATAACCAGGGGTTGGTGATGAATATTAGGTTGAGAAATCCACAGTAAAGGAACATAAATTTTGTATTTAAGAAATTCAGATAAAAATATAAGATCTAGAAAACGATTTAATAGATTGGAAAAATTATTAATTTGACGCAGATTAAGAGAAAATAAACTATCAATAAGATTAATTTCATGACTATGGTTTACGTTGCAAGGCGTTAGTAATGAGCCGTCAGATAACATTGACCAAGAGATATTTTTTAAATTAAAGTCGCCAAGTACACAAAGACTGTCATTTACTGTGAAGTTCTCACCTATAGATAATATGTTAGAAATATTAGCATCATATAAACAATCAGAGCTATTAGGCGGAATATAAGATGCACATACCAGAAAAGAACAGCTTACATTAGATATGGATACAATTATTTGGTCCACCAAACCATTACGATCATTAATACAGCACAGAGAGGACTTAAGTCGGGTTTTTACTGCAACTAAAATACCTCCACCAGAGGCCAGTGGAGAATGGATCACTATCTTTACGGTAAACATTCCAAAGATTGGGGTCAAAATATTCAGCATTGGAAAAATCGCTGTTCAACCAGGTTTCAACTAACACGAAAACATCAAAATCGCATTGCGAGGAAAAATCGTAGACTATCTTAGACTTGGATCGCATACCAGAGAGATTTTGAAAATAGATTTTTAGACCATTACATCCATTAGCTAGTGTTGCTGCGATAGCGGCGTTCGATCTCGAAAATTTACAAAAGGCCGAGCTTTGATATCAGCTGGCCAAATTTCAGGCTTTAAAATCTTGGCATAAAGTCCATCAGAAATACCAATCTTAAAGTTAACACAACTTAAAACAGGCTATGTGGGACTTGCTGACGTTCGCAGTTTTTTCAATATAATTTAAAATTTGATGCTCTGTAACGGTTGGCTTAAATGATGATATGTGAATCCATTTTTTATTAGAAACAACATCCAAATCATTAGATGAATTGGCGCCATAAATCACAGGGCCTTTATTAAAATTACGCTTACTATTACTGGTACGTGCGGGTGTATGTTTGTTGACAGTGTGTGTAGATGTAAGTGTATTTACAACGGGATTGCGTGACGAATGCGGTGGTGAAGAAGAAACAGACAAAACAGACTGCTTACTTACATTACCTGTTGAAGTATTACGGCTAGGTGAGACAATTAAATCGACAAGTGCACAAGCACCAAGCTCAACATTATTACAGACAGGAACAGGTGGTTGTTGTTGCGATCTTGATGGAGGTAACTCAGACCCTACAATGTTTTCTTGAATCGCAGTAACTAAATCAGCATTATGCATATCAGAAGTAGCCAAATTATTTCTTAATACATCCGAAAAAGACGTTTTGCTCACTTTCGCAGTTGACTCTTTAATTGTATCTTTTATTACATTGCAGATTGTTTTGTTGTTTTCTGTAATGCTGTTGCAAATTTCTTTGTTTTTGTTATGGTGTTCATTTAATGCACCACATAAATGATTAATCTCTTTGAGATTTCTATCACAAGATCTTTGAACTTCATCGAGCTTTTGCAGTCTATCCACATATCTTTTTTCAATAGCTTCCAACACCTTTTTTATTTCCATTTCATTACGTTTCAACGAGTCCTTAAACTCGCCTTTGTATTGAGCCAAATTAACACTATTTTTTTTACAGCATCTTGCACTTCTGCCATTACCAAATCAACATTATGAATATATTGGAGGCAGTCATCACAAAGAAACCTGATGAAACCAGTAGATTCAAGTATACCACGAGAATATTGATCTACACCACAGCATTTTTTAGAAGAATGGTAGACTTTTTTGCAGATTCCCTCACACATTAGGCCACTTTCACCACGAATTGCAGTTTTGCAATGATGACATTCTGCCATATTCGCAGTTATTGCACTATTTAAGCTTTTAATTATTTTAAATTATTTAAAAAATATTTATTATTTAATTTTAATTTGGGACCCGAAAAATTTTGCTTCTTGATCACACAAGAGTTGCCAGAATGTGCGGTCTTTGTGATATACGCAAGTTGTCAACACTTTTACTTGGTTGATTATTTGTGTAACTTTGTGTGTTTTCATTGCCTGCCTCAAAACTATCGCACATATTCTTGTTGTTAACTTCACTTCTTATATTAACGTTGTTGTTTCCATCGGTAAGATTATTTGCCTCGGTCGATTCATTTAGAAATTTTACGTCACGCGAAACGACAACTTTTCCTCTTATTGGAATGAAACACCTGTACGCTTTTGACTCCATATCAAAACCGATGAATATTGCTTCTTCTGCTTTCGGGTCTAACTTTCTGCGCTGAGCCTCTTGAATGCGAACAAAGCACCTTGAACCAAAACATCTTAAGTTGCCATAGAAAGGCTTGCGGCCGTGCCAAATTTCGAAAGGGGTTCCTTTTATGGATTTCCACGTTAGCAAATGTTGTATGTAGTTTGCGGTTAAGACTGCTTCGCCCCAAAATTTATAATCCATTTGAGCATCTAACAGCATGCAGCGTGTCATCTCCATTAGAGTTCTGTTTTTTCGCTCTGCAACTCCATTTTGTTGCGGCGAATACGGTGCGGTACGTTGAATTCTAATTCCATTCATGTTGAGATACTCAACAAAACGTTTGTCAACATATTCGCCACGATCTGCTCTGAGGCATTTCATTTTGGTGTTAAATTTATTTGCGGTGTACTCATAAAATTCTTTGAATTTTTCGAAGGTTTCGGATTTTTCTTTAAGAAGATAAACAGTGGTGTAACGTGAAAAATCATCGATAAGAGTTAATACATAGCGCTTACCTGATGGTGTTGTAGTTTGCATTGGCCCACACAGGTCGCTATGAACCAGCTGCAACCTTTTCGTTGATCGATATTTCGACTCCTTTGGGAAAGGTAAGCGTGTTAATTTCCCCTTTATGCAAATATCGCAATCTGTAAGGTGCTTGCAACCTTCATTGCATTCGGTTAACTTGACTCCCGAAAATATGTTTTTGTTTTGCATTTCTCGAATTGCATGTATACTGCGGTGACCCAAAATACGATGCCAGCTGTGTATGCATATACTTTTATCGCTTGATACACAATTCACAAAATTATTCATACGCAATTTGTACAAATTATTTTCCAAATGGCCAACTGCTATTTGTTTGTTGTTTGCCGAGTTTATGTAACACATATTTTTTGAAAATGACACCTTTATACCTCTTTCTGCTAATTTCCTAACAGAAATTAAATTTCCTCCAATTTGGGGCACGTATAATACGTTTTCGATTCGCACTTTATTGATTTCTCCAGCATTATTCAATGGATATATGATGATACTACCTTTTCCTGATGCTCGTACTACTTCACCATTTGCCACGGAAACGTTATCGGTGTGGGAGTCATCAATATCATCAAACAGATTACGATCACTTGCAATGTGACAAGTAGCCCCCGAGTCAACAACCCAGTCATTATTACCATTTGTACCAACAAAGAATAACTATTCTGAAACATCATCTTCTTCAATCACGTTTGCATCTGATCTCAGTTGATCTCTTCTAGGATTTCTGGCCTTCCATGCAGAAAATTCTGCGCATTTGCTGCGGATATGGCCCTTTTGTTTACAAAAGAAACACGTGATTCCACTTCCACTTCTATATTTAAAATTTGAAACACGTAGCACATCAGCACTTTCAACAGTAATGACTTTATCTCTCTCCTGTCTTCGGCGAAACTCTTCTATTATTTTGGCGCTCACCAGACTTGGTGTTAATTGTTGCTCATTATGTGCCTCCATTGGTGTAATTAGCCCATCATAACTACTTGGAAGGGAAACTAGCATTGTAGCTGTCATTAAAAATTCCCCCGTTATAGAGGTACCAAATGCCAAGAGCTTTTGAAATGTTTCGTTTATTTGACTGACATGTGTTTCCATGTCGGTATCTTCGTTAGCTCTTTTTGACATAACTTCTCGAAGCAATCGCACTTTTACCCCTGGGGAATCTCGTTCATTCTTTTAACGCATTCCACGCCTCCTTTGCATTTGTTTTTCCACGTATATGGTGAATTTGATCATCTCCAATACATAAAGCAATAGTAGCATGGGCCTTCTGGTCAGTTTTCTCCCAAGCATCTTTACCCTTTGTATCCGGCTCATCTACAATCGCTGTCCACATTCCCTCTCGCTTCAAAAACATTTCAATTTTAAAACGCCAATTGAAATAATTGGTGGATGTCAGTTTTGGTACTTGAAAATTTCCATGTAATTCAGCCATATTCTTCTCTTTCTTTACTATTTACCACAATAAAATTATACAACTCTATACTATATCTGGGCCCATAACCTGTTGGAGGTTTCAGTTAAAGATATGTATAGTAATATTTATTTAATTCAATGTATAATTTTATATTCAATTATGAAGAGAGATTTCTATAATTATTATTTAATACTGTTCACGTGGAAAGAAGTTAAAAGTGAGAGAGAAAGAAAAGGAAAGGAAGTTACGGAAGTTGGCTGAAGCTAAAAGAAAATGACATGATAAAATTATCGATAATTATAAGGATGTGAAAATGTAAATAATATGCAACAATATTTGCATATGTATTATACACATACATTTGTAGGCAGCGATGCCAACTATTTATAACCCAAACGCGCTATTCCCCTTCTCAAAACGCGCTAAGTTGCAGCATTGTAAACTATTTATATCTTATTATATATAATAAAAAAACACGTTTATTTGTTATGGGTGAACTCTTCAATGCCCCAACAGATTTTCGCCTTCCACCCCACAAAATATTTGTAAAAGAGCGGTGCGTGTTTTTATATATATTCTACCCCGGTAAATGCTACGCCCCTTTCAGAAAGAGTGATTCGTCCGACAGATGGCGCAATTTTTAGTTTTTTTTTGCACCGTAACTCAAGAACTACTGAACCGATTTTTACCAAACTTCATATACATGCTCTATAGGGCGTGAGTAGTGTTTCTTTGTAGTTTGAAGTTCGTCTGACAGATGGCGCCATATTTAGTTTTTTTTGTGATTTTGCACCGAAACTCAAGAACTACTGCACCGATTTAGACCAAACTTTATATACATGCTCTATGGGGCGTGAGGAGTGTTTCTGTGTAGTTTGAAGTTCGTCCGACAGATGGCCCATTATTTAGTTTTTTTTGTGTTTTTGCACCGTAACTCAAGAACTACTACTCCGATTTCGACCAAACTTTATATACATGCTCTATGGGCCGTGAGGAGCGTTTCTGTGTAGTTTGAAGTTCATCCGGCAGATGGCGCAATATTTAGTTTATTCGTGGGCAAAATCCAATTTTCATATTGTACCACCAATGCCATATACAAGACTAATGTTTGCTTAGGGCCAGCAACGCGGACCGGGGTCAGCTAGTTTTATTATATTAATAAAAGTCGATCTGTGTATTCTGTGGTTTTCATTAATAACAACATATATTATATATTTCTCATTTCGCGATATCAAACTGTTATATTTTTAATGCTTTTTAGAGAGCTCTGGGAAATTTTTTTGAAAAATATGGACGCATGTACGTAATTTTTCTCTAAAACACAACAAAACTTCCATTTTTTAAAATGACCATGGAAAATACTTTTTTTTAGTTCTACTGGACATACGTATTAGTTAATACAATGAATTTTTTTTTACTAACTCTTTTTCAGATTTTACAATATTGCTTTTTCGAAACTATATCCTAAATAACTAAAATCATATAATACAGAATCAGAATCGCCTTCCACATAATCGAAATCCTTACTTTTTCTTTTAATTTTACTTGTCAAAGTTTGTAAATACGTTTTTCAGAAGCGGCTGCTAGCCGCTGCCGCTTCTGATTGATTGTTTAAATTTTAAACAAATATTTTTCAGTTTCTTTTTTCTTTTAATTTCAATTAATATGTTTTACTGCTAGTTTATGGAAGCCATGTAAAAATTCTCGTATATTTATGTATATTAAAGACAAAGGGTCATATGAAAAAAAAAACTTAACAAAGCTTTGCCAAGAAATGTTAAGTAAAGCTGTATTCTAAAAAAAATTGATCGAAATTCTAAAGTAGGCGTCCACGTTTGCTGCGACTACTTTAAGTTGATATTTCCAAAATGTGTATTTTGTACCTCAAATATTTTTATTAATATAGCACATATTGATCCATGTTACATCTCAAAATGAATCTAGAAGTACTAGCTCTTATCTTAAATTTATTACATATATATTATAGGGTTGCATGAACAACTCCATCCATGAAACTACTGAAATGTTTGTTCACTAAAACCCAACTTCGAATAAATATTTTAAACTGAACAAAGTGTTGCTTTTATCATAATGTGAGTGAAAACATTTCGCTTCATACTGTTAAGACAAAGAGATTGTTCATTGAAACGAGTATTGTTTCATGCTGCTTTCTCTCATCTCATTTTTTGTTATTAATACGCAATAAAAGTGTTGCCAGAAAATGATGATGAGAAAATGTTAAATCTGTAAAAAAAATTCTGCTAAAATGTTCTGCAAAAGAAAAGTATTGTACTTTTCATCAGATTTAAATTTAAAAATAAATTGTTGAAATAGCTTTGAATTTCATGGTTATACAATCTCATTAGTATTTACAGGTATTTTTATAGCACATACATACATATGTACATATGTATTTTTATTATCCATAGATATGCATGTTTATGTTTTTTCAAATAGTATTTATATTGAGAAGTGTGAAACACAAAATTCCATCGTTTCTCTATTTGTGAAAAAATTGTTTCTGTATTTGAATGCGAAAACAGACAATACTGATTCTGTTTTTACAGGAATATTTCCAGTAATTGCGTGCCATATGAAACAAAATGTCACAAAAATATTATTTAAATAACGAAAAAAGAAATAATTTACAAAGAAAAGAAAATAACATAATGAACAAGAATATAAAATTAATGTAAAATGCTTGAAATAAAAAGTTTTTTTCGATAAAATGTCCATACATAGGACAATTACACAAACAAATTATGAATAAATATAATAATATCGACCTGTTAATAATAATTTTAGTTAAAAAATTCGATGTATATCTTTCCAACTAGTTTGGGAATTAAATAAGTCTAAATTTCCTCTTTTATACCAAGTAAGCTCTAAGATTTTTTCATACCAGCTAGCAGTGAGTCTTCGGAACGGGTGTTTTCGGCAGCAAGAAATTTACTTTCTGAAAAACGTTGCATCATTGGGTGGAATACAGCGTCAGTCGAAAAAATTATGTTTTTACATCATAATATAAAAACACAGAATTTCGAACGTGATGCTTAATTCATATGAAACTTTTTTCCATTAACACTAACTGAATTTATAATTTTTATATAAATCACGCATTGGTTTTTGGTTTTCTTTGCAATAATATAATTTTAAAATCATATTGAATTTTCCTGATAATTACTCTTTTTTCAAATTGCATTTCAATAAACCACATAAAATAATGATCATTTGTGTTTTATTATGTTCTCTTATTATGATTGAGCGAAATTTACAAAAATGTCGAACCAGCGTAAGCACATGTACTGAAAAAGAAATTTAAAGTAATAATGTTCTGTTCTTTAGTAATCAGGTACCTCCGACCAAACAAGAGGAGTTTTATAAATTTCAAGTGTGCATCTGTGTGTCAGCCTACGCATTCGCAGAACCAAAACGTCTGTACCAATTTCCATTTAGTTTGTTATTGTTTGAAAGGTGAGTTTATCGAGAGTGTTGTAAGCAATGTTTGAAGAAAATCTATCCAGCAGCTTGGAAGTTATACAGTTTTTAATTAACTTTGTGATTATATTTTAAATTTTATGTACGAACTATTTAAATAAATAAGAACTTAAACCAGTTAATAAGGCTGAGTTTACATCTGGCATTTCTTGTGTGCCATTTGCAAAAAAAAAGCGTAACCAACTAATTAATAATAAAAGCTGTTTGATTCAGACATGTATTCAGACATGTTTCCAATCATGTTGGATTCTATAAAATTGTCTATTAGCTATGTATGGAACTATTTAACTTACGGCCTGACCCACGATATCGACAACGTTCGACTTGTCGCACACTTACATTTGAAACAACAACAAAATATTAAAATTTGTTTTTGTTTTGAATGTAAGTGTGCGACAAGTCGAACGGTGTCGATATCGTGGGTTTGACCCTTAATAAATACATGTTTGAATCAAACAGTTGTTCATTAGTAATTAGTGGTTACGCTTTTTTTACACTTGTGTGGCACATGGCACACATGTGTAAACGCGGCCTAATAGTTTATTAGTTGTGTGACAAAAATTAAAGAAAACACAACAAAAGTACTCCTTTCCAAGCGAAAATAACTATTTATATACTTCCAAGCAAAAATATAACTAAAAATTATTTTTGAAATTAATATTTGTAATAAAACTCAAACAATTTTATTATCACCCTAATGCAAAAATACGAAATTTTAAACAACAATAATATTGCATTTAAAAGAAAGATAATTATGTGTACATTTAACTTATGTCTATAAATGAAATATTTTACCGAGGTTGCTCTCACTATTAAAAACTAAATTTAATTTAGATCTCGTTAACATCTTTTAACTTCCTTTTCGGCGATTATTCTAGTATTTTCCTTCAACTGGCAACACTGATCTTTAAAAGCATATTGTTTTTGCATGAACTTAATCGAGATTTACTCAACGCATGTTCTGTTTCACATTTGTGAATGTTTGTATGCTCTTGTATATATGAACAAACCAACATCGTTTTACTGCGTTCTTAACTATTGAGTGTTCATTGTTATTGTTTCATAGTTATTCATCTGTATGAAATAGGATGAAACGAATAAAAAATTTTAGCGAACATTTCATAAACATCATTATTAAGTTTCATGCAGATGTTTATTATATATGTCATGTGTTGGAAAACATCACCAAATTATCCAACTGATTCGAAATACATAGCAAAATCCATAAAAAAATATTAAATTAAATACAATTATACAAAAATGTTTTAGTGATGTGAATACAATCAAAACGAATCGAAAAAACTGGAAATTCAAATACTCATTTCATTCGAATAAAATAAATTTTGATAATTTTTCTTTGTGCATCATATTATTTTTACTTTTACTTCATAGAAATGTTTATCTGTTTTCCTACCATGTCATAATATATGTATATGAGATTATTAAATTACGTTGCTTTACTTCAAGATAATAAAAAATTATTTGAATATTGGAATGAAATTGTATTCTATTTTGTACATCATAAGCTATTTATTATTAAATCACAAAGTAATTAAAGTTGTCTTTTGCATATAATTTCTTAACAAAGCAATGTTATAGTATGTTTCCACCGACATGATTTATACAAATCATGATGATTTGTGCAAATCATGTTAATTTATACATGATTTACCACACATTTTGTATATGGATAAATCACCTCAAAGTGGTTGATTTATTTTAAATAATATCGAAAATACTATTTTTCGAACTCGATTTATGTATGCAACCCTGCGTTGCTTTTAAAATTACAAACTCCAACCCTGGGTCATCCATTAATAGTGATTGACAGTTTCGAGAAAATGACATTAAGGAATATTTGATCAATTTTAAATGTCAACCACATGTGAATAAAATTCATATTACACCTGCTGCGCCTACCTTATAAAGCACGTGCATAAATTAAGTACGAAAATTTGAAGAACAAATCACTCACAAGCTCGGTGGAAACACTTTGAAATGATTTGCTTAAAACTACTTGATTTATACTCGGTGGAAACATACTATTAGCCTTAAATTTAATTAAATTTGTTATTAATTGATTAATAAATGAACTTAAAAAACATATATTTATATATATATATGTATGTATGTGTTTAAGCTTGTTGCTCCAACCCTTATAAAATTGTAGACGAGTGTCACTAAAATGTACTAGTGAATCTTTGGTTAAAATGTCTCCATATGGTCGTATAAGAACTACCTCGTCAGTAGTGCTAGAATCTATTGGTACATTGTCAATGACAACCCTATGTTGTCATAGCGTTGCCATTCGTATCGCTTTTCGCGAGATTGTCCTGATTTTTTAAATTAAATCACGCATACCGCGCAGGATTTACAAATCCCGCTTTTTTTCAAGTTTTTTTTGATAATTTTCAATTTAACACTAGCAACTTTCAACTAATAAAGAATAAGTGCGTCTTAATAGATTCAAAGACTATAATTCACGCCGTATAGGTAGTAGACGACGAATTTGCCTGGTTACTGTAAATCGATCTTATGTCTATAAATTGATGTTAAAATACCTGCCAATGAATTCCACGTATGAATATATTTTTAACATTTTTTATTTTGTTTTGTTTTCAAATCCAACTGTTATATTTAAATTCGTTAATTTTTAGTTGATGTAAGAGAGATATGTGTTTATTTTGATATTCTTTGGAAAATGTTAATTTGTTTTAATAAATATATTCTTTAAAGTAGAAATATTTAAAAAGAAATATATTAAAAGTAGAAATATTTAAACTTTTGAAAATCTCGTGATTTTGGATTTTTTTATAACTTGTCCCGCTTTTTCGAAAAATAAAACTGGCAACCCCAGTTGTATGTCAATACGCGATTACATTGGCTGGAGTACACCTGGTCAGTAGTACTATTGACAGTGTCACTATAAATCACTACAATTTTACTATTGACATCGAGCGAGGAAATATCGATATTTTAGACTAGAGCCCCTAAAATTTACAAGTGAATCTTTGTTAATAATGTCTCCATGAGATCCCAAAAGAACTACTTAGTCATTAGTGCTACAGTCTACTGGTGGATTTTCAATGACAAGCTAATGTTATACATCAATAGATGATTAAATTGGCTGGGGTACATCTGGTCAGTAGTACTAGTGACAATGTCACTAGTAAATCACTACAATTTAGCTATTCGTATTTCCTGCAGGGTATTAATATATGAATGTAAGAATTAAATCGATTCAATATTAAATCAACTGATTGTTTATACATATGTACATAAATAAGTATTTTTTGTAATGTAAATTTAGTTGACTGCAGAAAACAACAATATCAGCAAAATTAACAACATTTAAACAAATAATAAACGATTGTTTATAACAGAAGGAGTGAAAAAAGTCAACATGAGAGCAAATAAATCAGAAGTGTTTATGATGTATGTGTATTGTTGCATGTAAAATCGTTTCTTGCACTTCATGTGCAAAACATACTTACACTCAAAATGTTCTGTAAGTAAATGTAACTAAAATTGTAATTTAAAATAAATGAAAATTCACTTAAAATCCGATTTGCTTATTTTTCATTTAAATTTAACAAAAATTTCAATAATTTTTTAATGTTAAAAAATAATTTAATTTTTTATTATTTTTTTTTTTATTCTAACTTACAAAAAAGGCTATAAGAAGATATAACTTAGTTCTTATAACATAAAAAAGGAGAATATTGAACGCAACCGGAAATTTGTATTAATGTGTACTTAGTTTTTTGAATGAATGTTGGTTCATATCAGTTAAAAATAAACTTATTTGGAATTTGAAATCTTTGTTCATTCACAGAAAAAAAAACTAAATTTAATTTTCAGTCAACAAATTCATTGAATCAGTAAATATTTTGTATGCTATATATGTATGTACATATTTTACGTGCTGTTGTGCTCTTGTTTGTTGTTTATTTTGATTGATAATGTTGTATACATGAAAATGCCGAGAAGTAGAAAATTACAAAAAAATTTAAACAATTAATTTAAAATACATACATATATTAACTGAAACTAAATTTTAATCCAAACAAACATTTGTTTGCAAATTTTTTGGGCATAGTTTTTTCTGTGTTTAGAATTGACTGTACGAAATACATATTAAATAAGCTTCAGTTCGTTACTGTAATAATTTTGTGAGTGAATATATTTATTTAATATGGAAAATTAATGAAATAAAATTAACATAAAATAAATGTATATAATTGTTTACATTTTTACAACAGTTGTCACTAATTGCGGGTTTATTGTTTTTATACCATTTACCAAAAATGGAAAAGGGTATATATAGGTTTGTCATTCCGTGTGTAATTTCCATAATATTCATATGCGACCCATAAATTATATATATTCTGGATCCTTATGAATAGGGAACACGAATAAGCGATGTCCGTCTGTCCGTCCGTCTGGAGTACGTGAAATCGGTTTTCCGAAGCTTTTAGAACAGCTAGAGACTTCGGTCTTGCACTGATGTATCAGAAATTGTCCAAACGAGATTGGTATTGAAAATCAGCGAAATCGAGCAGACGGTTTCAAAGCTGGAAAGCTAAAACTTGATTCTGCCATATAAAAGTAACTAGATAACACAATTTTTTTAATTTTTTTTTGTTATTTATTTTAAATTTCAGTACGAATAAAATTTGTATTAAAAATATGAACAAAAAAAAAATAAAAAAAATCAAAAAGGCGTTTCCAGGGTTGGGAAATTTAACTTTTTTGCTATATAAAAATAACCTCCTAAAACTAATTTTTCCTTTTTATTTACAAATTTAAAATATATTTAATTCTTAAAAGAAAAAGATTGGTGTAAGAAGTCAGAAAAATTTTGAATTATGATTCCAGTGTTGGGAGACGTACACTTTTTGTGATATACACAATTAACTAGGTGTAATAATTGTTTTTTATATTTTTATTTATAATTATATTTTATGTTTTGGAAAGAAAAGTTGGGTATAGATAATTTGAAAAATAAAAACCACAGCTCCACAGCTGGAAAATTTAACCTTTTTAGGGTTCCGTACACCAAAGGTGAAAAGGAACCCTATTATTTTCGCTACGATGTCTTTCTGTCTATCACAGGGTATTTTCTCGAGAACCGTAAGAGCTACGGACCTGAAATTGGGACACAGTATGTAGACCTTCGGCCACTAGAACAACAAATACATGAGAGTTAAAAATTAAAGGGTGTTCCAAAACGAAAAATGAAAAATTTTAAAATCCCATGTAATATACATATATACAATTGTATGTATATTAGGGAAGCCAATCGGGATCGATTTTTGGAAATCCCGGGATTCGGGATTTTGTAATCCCGAATTTTCGGGATCCCGGGATTTTTCGGGATGACGGGATTTTCGAGATTTCGGGATAGAATTTTTTTCGTAAAATAAACTATTTTTTTTAAATAAATATTACTTTAATAACAATTTAATGCATTTTAGAAGGTTTTATGTTCATAATTTATCATTGTCTTTAAAGTGAACAATTTTCTAATACGAGTATGAAAATAAAAATCAAAAGAATTTTTCTCATCTATTTTTAAGTTGATTAATCACATTTGATGTTAGAGAATTTATAGTGAAAACAATAACTTAATATATTGTTAATTATATTGTTTTCAATATAAATGTTTTACTATAATCTAAACCAAAACTAATGTATCTCTGGACTTTTAGCACTACCGCTTAAATTGACTTACGAAAATTTTTAGATTCACTTTCATTTTTGTTACATACATACAAATGTATGTATGTATGTATACCAAGCATTATCTAATTTTGTATAGTTTTCGTTACGACTATGACAACGATAATAAAGCTGAACATGTCGAAAAATTAAAAGAAATGTATACACTATTCTAATCAAATTCGATTAATTACGTCTAACGATCACATTTTTATAGCACATATATTAAAAGTTTGCGTGAGCACTTGAACAGTATTTTCGCTATACAGAAAAATTTTTAATTCATACATAGGTTGTTTTCTACAAGTTCAACAAATACGATACATATGTATTCATACGTTCGCTTAGAGGAGTATGGTTTATTAGTGTCCTGGAATTTTTTCCTCTGCAACTCGAATAAAACTATAATTGAGTCGAACTCATTCAGTCGGTCGTTTTTGACTAAAACTATTTATCAAACTCATGTAATTTAAATGGGTTTGATCTTAGGTTTGTGTCAAAAACTACCTAAACGGTCTAAGTAAAAAAGAAAATAATTTTGAACTGCAATGTGAAAAACATACACACACACTCGAGTAGTTTTTTAGACAAAATACTCCGCATTATTCTATAAATATTTCTCGCTTTTACGTCAACCGGACAACAAAAAGTTTTCACTTGCCTTGTATCAAAGAATATAAATTGTGAAGAATATAAATGATGATTTATGATTCCAAAGCTTTTGTTTTCAAAATAATTCTAAAATGTACATGTATTGTAGCACCTTTGATGAAAATTACCGTAAGAAAGTAGTTTATTTATTTTGCTCTTAGTGTTAATTTATTAGAAATATGTCACGAATAGTCATTAAATTGTTAAAACTGTACGTATAAAATTTTATGGGACTTTTAAATATTATAAAAAATACCATAAAATCCACGAAAATTTGAATTTATAAAGTTTTTTATATAAAAATTGCTAAGAAATCCCGAAAATGAAATCCCGGGATTGAATTTTACAAATCCCGGGAGTCGGGATTTGCTAAGTCCCGAAAATCCCGGGACTACAACAATTAACACTAAGATTTAAACAAATTTAAATGAAAGGTGTTCCATCAGTTTATGCAATTTTGATTATGTAATTTTGACAACTTGCTGTATCTTGGAAACCGTAAGAGCAAAACTCTTGAAATTTTCAAAAATGGTAAAACTAAAAAATCAAAAAATTATAAAATCGCCAAACCGAAAAAATTGCCAAAAACAAACAAAAATCGCCAAAACAAAAAAAGCACCAAATTAAAAAAAATCCTGACTAAAATAAATCTCGAAAGCCCGGAAAAATCGCCAAAATGAAAAAAAGCGCCAAAATCATAAAAACCCCAAAAACAGAAAAAAATCGCCAAAATAAAAAACCCCAAGAACAGAAAAAATTTGCCAAAATGAAAGAAAAACCCAAAAATGGAAAAAATCGTCATATTAAAAAAAATTTTCCAATATGAAAAAAAATCCCCAAAAACAGACAAAAACTGCCAAAACGAGAAAAAAGCGACAAAACTAAAAAAAATCGTTTTAACTGAAAAAAACTTCAAAAAAGCCACATTAAAAAAGTCGCACTTTACTAAATTTATTTTGATATTAAAGTTACTAAATAAAACTATTTCCTTTATTTCTTTTTTTCTTTGTTCATTTAACATATTTTATATATTTTTTAAATAACAAGATTGATATATATAAGGAACCAAAAAAATTTAAAATAATGATAACAGGGTTGGTAAAAGTACACTTTTATATATATATAAAACTAATTAAATAAAGCTAGTTATTTCTTTGATAATTAAATATATTCTCTTTTTAGAAAGAAATAAATTAGTACTCGTATTAAAACCAGAAAGATTTAAAATATGGTTCCAGGGTTGGAAATTGAAAAAAAAAATTGGGTAAAAAAATATCCAAAAACAATTATTTTTTCAGTTAAACATATTTCATATTTTGGGAAGATCCTTACTTAAGCAAATTCTTTAGTCGAAAAAAACCAAGAGGTCACTTACTAAAAATTGCACTATAACAAAAAATTATAAATTTTATCGCAAAACAAATATGTATGTATGTAATTATATATGTATCTGTATACTACACATATATACATACGTTGGTAAAGGGTATATAAGATTCGGCACAGCCGAATATAGCACTCCTACTTGTTTTATTTAATATTATTGCAGTGGTGTCAAAAATAAAACTACGAGGGCGGTTCGGAAACTTCTTAGCCTAGCACAAAAAGCGCGGTATAAACAAAAAAAAGTTAAGTATTTTGGAAACTTCCATCTCTGCTATGATCACATGTTAAATTTTGTTTCGATCTGGCAACTCCTTCATATAGAAACAGGTGTTCACAAAAGACGCATCCGCGATTTTTTAACAATGGAAAAATTAGAAATGCGTGGTGTCATTAAATATTTACATAAAAAAGGTTTATCGGGACAAGAAATTCATAATGATATGGTGAATGTGTTAGGTGAAAGTGCTCCTTCATATGCAACAGTAGAAAATTGAGTTGCTGAATTTAAACGTGGTCATACAAGCATTGGAGATGAACCACGTAGTGGACGTCCAAAAACAGCAACAACAACAGAAATTGTAGCCAAAGTGCATGATATGGTATTAAATGATCGACGAATAAAAGTGCGTGAAATAGCTAATATCATGGGCATCTCAAATGATCGAGTCCATTTAATTTTGCATGAAGAACTACAGATGAAAAAGCTTTCTGCAAGATGGGTGCCGCATTTGTTAACAGTCGACCAAAAACGCATAAGAATGAACATTTCTCAAGCTTGTTTGGATCGTTTTAAGCGAAATAAAATGGATTTTAAGCGTCGTTTCATAACTGTTGATGAGACATGTATCCACCACTATACTCCAGAGACAAAAGAACCATCCAAATAATGAACTGACGCTGGAGGAAGAGGCCCAAAGAAGGCAAACACAATTCAATCGGCTGGTAAGGTTATGGCAACGGTTTTTTTGGACTTCAAAGGTATTTTATTGATTGACTATCTGCAAAAGGGTAAAACAATAAATTCAGAGTACTATTGCAACCTTTTGGATCAATTAAATGTACAAATTCGAGAAAAACGTCCTGGCTTACAACCAGGGATCGCAAATAACGATTATTTTCCAAATTTAAAGTAAAAAAATCACAATAATAGAGAAGTGCTACGTGCACAAGGAATATACCAAGATACTCCATGTTACATGAACTACCGATAGATGCAATGATTTTTATTTTTTTGATTTTTATTTATTCCTCACAAAATAACTCTTATTTTGTGACTTTTATTTATTCCTCAGAAAATAACAGTTATTTCTTGATTTTTATTTATCCCTCACAAAATAAGAGTTATTTTGTGACTTTTATTTATTCCTCACAAAATAACAGTTACTGTTTGATTTTTATTTTTTTGCTCAAAAAAATTTTAACTTTTAAAATTAATAAATAATAAAAAAGTAAATTTAATTTAACATATAAGAGTTTTTTTAAAGACTCTGGCGATAAATTCAATTTTAAATCGGTTAATATTCATTTTAACGCAAAAATTACGCTTTCTACATTTTAAAAGTTAAGCAAAAAAATAAAAATCAAACAGTAACTGTTATTTTGTGAGGAATAAATAAAAGTCACAAAATAACTCTTATTTTGTGAGGGATAAATAAAAATCAAGAAATAACTGTTATTTTCTGAGGAATAAATAAAAGTCACAAAATAAGAGTTATTTTGTGAGGGATAAATAAAAATCAAGAAATAATGATTAAAAAGTGATTTTTAAAATAAAAATTATAACCGTTACGGTCCCTGCTTACAACACAAAAAAATAATTTTTCATCAAGACAACGCACCAGCGCACAAGAGTATTTTAACAATGGCTAAAATCAACGAATTAAAGTACGAGTTGCTTGACCACCCACCTTATTCTCCTGATTTGGCTCCCAGTGACTTTTACCTGTTCCCAAAACTAAAAAATTCCTTGCTGGCAAGCGTTTTACCTCAAATGAAGATGCAATTACAGCTGTAAACCACTATTTGGAAGACCTTGAGGAAAACTATTTTAATCAAGGGATAGAATTGCTAGAAAAGCGTTGGACTAAGTGTATTGAAGTTTCAGGAGATTATATTGAAAAATAAAAATATTTTTGAAAAACTAGCTATTCTCTTTCATTGATAGGCTAAGAAGTTTCCGAACCGCCCTCGTATAGTTGTATGTGTGAGAAAAGTTGTCTCATTCGTCTCTGAAGTACATAGGAAAAAATAAATATTTGGAAAAAATGCAGTTTATTAAAGCAGCTAAAAATAAATAAAAAGGTGCCTATGTGATAGAAAATTAAAAAATCAGATGAAAAAATTAAATAAAAAAGTTTAAATAGCTTATCAGGTAGTAATGTGAAAAATAAGAAAAAAAACTTAAGGAAAAAAATTTGCTGCAGTTTAACGTTTAAATAGAAAGTGCAGTTTACTGAAAATGCTCCAAAAAAAAGTCAAAATGTCTTTTAAATACATATTAATTTCTTTCCTTAAACGTTTTACAACATCAAACACATTGAATATCCCGAAAAGCATTGGCGATCATAGAATGTTTTTCGCACACCACTTCTTTTCTTTCACTGTATCTATAAACAAATTAATACACCCGCTACGCATGTGTTCTCGTCGCTGTCTTATCGACGACTAAATGGAAGAGAATAAGAATGTGTGTGATATTATCTACCACAATTGTGCTATGAAACTGACATCAATGTATTATTGTCATTTATTAGTACAGTTGCCCTGCCAACATTTTAAAGCTAGAATTTTCAGCCATTAATTAAAAAGTGACTTCTTCGAGTGAGTTCAGATAAGCACATTAATTGGAAAATTAGGACAAAAAAAAAATGATTTTGATATATGAATACGAAAATCGCTGATTGAATAAAAACATCTTTTGTATTTTCTGTGATGACGATATTTCCATTATTGATGAATAAAAATGTATGCACGTTTACTCAAAATATTTTTTTTTAGTCAATAAAGAAATTTAATGAATCAAAGAAAAAGTTGTTGACTAAAATTTTATAATTTTTATTGTAAGTGTGGATGAATACCACGTTTTTCAACACCTTTTTTTGTTATATGTGTATATAGTTTAATGCTTGCCCGCAATTTGATAAGCAATGTGTTTGAATCAAATACATAATATTGTTGAATTCTTTTTCCATATTCAACAGTACAGGTTTTTGAAAATATTCTTTGAATATTTCATCTGCGCAATTGAGGCATCATTATTTGACCTCATTTTACAAGAATTGTTAATAAATTGAGCAATTAGTAGTTAATTGCTTGCGTCTTGACTTAATTAGAATTGCTGATCCACCACATGCTCTCCCTCTCGTGTCCTTTGAATCATATAAAGTGCTACCATTTATTTTAAATAAGCTTCTTGAGGTCAAATGAGTCTCAGAGGTCAACATTATATCAATATTTTTTTACATGAGGAAGTGCTCAAATTCATTTTTATGTTGGCAAATGTCGTTTGCGTTCCAGAAACATATTTTTAACGTGTTCATGGTTTGTTAACTAATGCTGGAAGAAGTGCATTCTGCATTCGCAGTATTCTTGCATCATGCTAGTCATATTTGTTGTAAAATTGTTAATAGTTTACTTCAAATTCTCAATAGTAGCTTCAAAGCGACTAAAGTTAAAGCTTGAGTTTGAATTCGTTGAATTTTTTGGCGGTGAGCTATTTTGTGTGGGAATAGAACTAGTCTTAGCAGCGTCGGCATAAGATACACGTGAAATAACTGGTTGGCTCATTTGAGTAAAAGTGGCGGTGTACGCGTTTACTGATTCAGCTAGAGCTAATTTAGGTTTTTGACCCATAGCCTGTTTAAGGAAAGAATATACAAAGCATCCTCTATAGTTAGCGGTGTGATTACCTCCACAATTACTACATTTTTTCTGCTTGATCTTTTGGCTTAGTGCAGCTAACAGTACCATGCAATTCACCGCAGATAACACAAACTGTATGCAAATTGCAGTAAGTTTTTGTATGGCCATATTCTTGGCAATTGTGGCACTGTACGGGACCTGAATGCTTATGTGGATCTTCAACTGTAATTTTCCGGTATAAAATGTATTTTAGACTAAATGTAGAAGTACTAGGCAACGGTAAAGTTAACGATTCACTAGTTAACATTGGACAGAGCGAAGTTGATCGCTGATGAAACAGTGGTTTTGCCGTTAGAAAAAGTCTATCATCAGATTTTTTATGAGCATCAGAACTCCCAGTAAAATAAGCATTTCTGCCGTTATAACTCACTTCCCAATTATTTGTTTTTGAGGTGCTCATATAGAGTATTCCTCAAGGGTAATTTGTTTTTGTTTTTTTGGTTGCTGTTTTTTTTGTTTCTTTTATTTGTGACTATGTAAAAAATATTAGCAAAGCAAATAAAGCTTATTTATCAAAGTCAATATATATTACGAATATTTTTTTTAAGATTTTGTTTGTTTAGTATGTATGTATGTAAGAAAAATTCCGCTAAGACGTCTGTTCACTATGAAGGTACAACGAGAAACCGAATGGCTGAATTTTATTGATTTATCCATGATTTTTTTATACAAAATTACATTCAAATGTTTGTTGGATTTTTTACATGGAAATTTTACTTCCAATAAGAAATGCTAAACAACTACAGAACGCATTTCACATGTGTTATGAATTGAGTTATATCAGATGTTGTGGCAAAATCTTGTGAAAACCAAAGGTTGTTCATCGAATCTTCTATATAGTATGGTTGCTATCGCCTAATTTATAAAAAGAAAAATAGCCGGACATTTGCTCAAAAAAGTAGGACATAAAAATAAAAGGAAATTGATTTTTATCTTATAATGTTATATATACACATATATATATATATATATATATATATATGTCCTTTATTTATCTAAAAAAATATATAATGTAAATGCAAAAAAATACAAAATAAAATATTTAGATAAAATGTTCACTGAGAACATAGGGACGCCTATAATATTACTACCAGTAAAATGTTAAATACTTATCGATGGTGTTACGTAAAAAGGGTCAATATCCCACCATATTATATACAATATTAGATCTTATTGATTTGTATACATTAAATTGTACCTACACAAGTATGTACACTAGAGTTGTCGTATAGACAAAAAAAATTTCATAGTGATAAGTTATGTTTAAGGGGGTGCCGCCCTGAGACTAATGTTGTAGACTACAAGAGCTAAAATACTACCATACATCATATTCTTGTAAAATGTTTTTTTTAAAGATAGTCATATGCAAACAAATTACATTGAAAATAGGCTTGAAGGCCAACTTTGTGGGGCGGGCGAACCCCCTAAAACACAACTTATCGCTAAAAAAAATTTTTGTACTTTTTTTACATAAAACTGAACCTATTTGGGGGGTGAGAGTAAAAGAAATAAAAAATAAATAAATAACGGCCACTCTAATATACACATTTGAGAATCTTTCCGTACATGAACGCATAGAAATAGCACTTAAAATATCATTTAAAACTTTGGAAACAGTTTTTTAAACTTATAGTTGTGTCGTTGATATCTATCAAAGTTTGTAGCACAATAATTCATTAAAAAGTCGTTCTTCATCAACTCAGAACCCAAAATTATTTAAAGTTCAACCGATTACTTTAACTGGTTGGTTAAAAGGTCGTATTTCTTCATAATATAAAGATTTTTAATTATTACTTAAAGCTAAGTATGTACATTATTCTGGCATTTTTTACGCAACATCATCAATATTTTAAATACAGCTGAATAATTTTACGTCTTAAAATAACATACCATAGCCCTCATGGACAGTGTTCTTTGTAAGATAACCTGGACATCCAATACAACTTGTCCCCCTTTTCAGCTTGGGTTTTAATAAATACCATTTGTCAAGCAATGTAAACGCGAAAAGATGTCCTTAAAAAGTAGGACTTTCCCGGACGCAAATTTTTTCCGAGGACATAGATCCCAAAAAGAGGACAGTGCCCGGGAAAACGAGGACGGATAACAACCCTCCTCTATAGTAACATTAACCAGATATAATAGTCACAGCAAGTTTTTTAAAAATATAATCCAATCTGCACATATTAAGAACAAGTTGTGAATGCATATATTTTTCGCTCAAAATTAGTATCCTTTTTTTATTTTAGCTAATACATTGCGTACAAATGTCATGTAAACTTTGCGACACTCTTTATTTACATATACACAGAGAAAAAACTGCCTCATAGAATCAACATTTTCTCTATGAAACGTTTTTAGGGTAAGGGGTATCCCAGCAGAAAGAAGCGGATATTTTTTCATAGATATTCCTTATTGTTTTTATGTGGTAAATCGTATTAATTTTCTCAAGAAGAAAACCTGATAAAATCAAGAAGAAAATCACAACTTTTTTAACTCAATTTCCGTTATTTTTGGCACCAAAAAACAATCCATAGAGAAAAACTTCTTGATTCTATTAGGTTTTCTTATAAATTGTAAACTATAGGAAATTTTTATTGATTTTATTAGGTTGCCTTATTGATTTTTTTAAAAGGGGTTTCTTTTTGATTTTATTAGGCTATCTTATTGATTTTTTCAATAAGGGTGTCTTCTTGATTTTATTAGGTTCCTATATGATTATGTGTAAAGCATCTTATTGATTTTTTTAATAAGGAAATCTTCTTGATTTTATGAGGTGTTTTGTTATTTGATATCTATAAATAGGCATACAAAAAATTTTTTCTTGATATTTTTCGTTTTTTTATAAGCGTGTTTGCACAATTATTTCAATAGTTATTCAGACTGCTTGTTAGCATATTGGTAAGAGTGCTTGTCGATCAGTCTATCAATATTTGTCTCCTCTCAACTAATAATATGTATGTTAAGTGTGAGTTAATTAATTAAGAATACAATATAATATGTATGTATAAATAAATAACATCTACACATACTACATACATATATAAGTATATGGTATAGAATTTCAATGAAAATACATATAAGCAAAGCACAAAGAATAAAGACATATTTTTTTTATGAGGTCGCCTCATAAAAACAAGAAGAGAACCTTATTGAAAAAATCAATAAGATAACCTCATAAAAACTACAAGATTTCTTCTTGAGTTTTTAAAAAAGTTTTCTCTATGAAATTAATAAGATTTCCTTATTGGAAAAAAAAACCATAGAGATTTCTTATTAATTTTGTTCTATTTTATAAGGCATTTAGTAGGCACTTTTTTCTCTGTGTACTTTAAATGCCAAACAACAACTTTAAATCTGTCATTTCAAATGGACCTGAATAAAAACGAAAAGAGAAGGAAAAGTTAACAACATAACAAAAATGTCATTTTTCATTAAGAGCAGACTATTTTGGTGTTTTCTAACAAAACCCATAAAAAAAAGCCACTATTTTACTTTCAATTTACCACAATTTAATATATTGCTGGTTTCTATTAATATGACCATTAATATTTTCACAACAATTATATTAATTAAAATCATAACAAACTACAAAAAAGAATTATATTATGCGAAGAACTTAGGGCAGAATTAGTCTTACGAAAACATGTAACCTGATTTAATTTTCTTGGAGAGCTAATCCCCCGTATTGCGTATGTCGAGTCAAATAATCGTCTACGAGAATTTTTTCATAGAATAAAGAAAACTTGTACAAGCTTTGTTTAATCAAATACAAAATTGTCGTAGGCGAATATTCGACTCGACATACGCAATACGGGTGATTGTGTAAGAAAATAGACGTTTGTGAGCATGAAATTGCGTTGCGGATGAACTTTATAAAACTTTAATTTCTCTTTGTTTTTTGGTATCAGCTGTTAATACAAAATTAAATAAATAAATTTCGACTTAACAAAATTTAACTTTATTATGTCCCAGTTCAAAGTAGCAATGTTTACAATCACACAAATTAAAAAAAAATCTCTTACCGGCAGCGTCAAAGGTTCCGAAAAACACTGCCTTACTCGAGCTACAGATATTTTTCTTGAAGCTTACAGAGTATGAAATAAATAAAAATGTTGCACAGGTTCCTGGAAACACAAAACCGAACTGGCTTTTAGTTTTTCTGAAAAACAGAAATAATGCTTATTTTTTCATTGTCTGGAATCAAATCAATCAATTAACGCATTCAAACGTTTGATCTTATGATCAAAAAACGAATGAAAACTAAATGACGAAATCGGTCTCATTCAAAGAAAAAAATTATTTTCCAATTCAAATACAAAATTAACTGAATCCATTATAAATTTGTTCAATTCAGGTATCATTGTTTTTGTTTTACTCACCAAAACAAAGCAAGGGCACACTTTTGCTTCTGTGTATTTTCGTGCTATGATTTTATTTAATTTATAATTTGAAGTAAAAAAACCTGAAACCTTAAAAACTTCTAAACAAGAGTTTAGAGTCTAAACACAATGTTTGCGGTGCGGTGCGATTTCTCGCTGCGGGAGAGAAAAATAATCATAATACAACGGAAGACGGCTACGGCAATACTTGTCATTGTTTGTTTAAATTTTTATTAATTTTTTTGTGGATACATTTTTATAAATTTTTTAAACAAATTTAATATTTGTTTAATATTTTGTAATGGAGGACCTATGCTCCTTATAGGAACGACAGGAACATATACATATGTATATATGTATATACATATATATATACATAATAATATTTTCTAATGGCAGTAACTAAAAACAAGAAATTATTAACATTTTATACATTGGCAGATATATTTGATATATTTTTTAAAATTTTATATTTTTTGACAAAAGTTTTTGAACTTCAAAATCATTTTTTTGTTCACAATAATGTTGTGAACACCGCCAATTATTCAAAAACTATGGCAACATCAGAAAGAGAAAGAGAGTAAAAAATTGAGAGAATAAGAAAGTCGGCAGAGAAAATAAAATAGATTTTAATTTTATACCGTTCCGCACTGCGGTTTTTTACTTCAAAATCGTATAAAAAACCGCACTGCAATAAATTATCGTGACATTGTGTTCAGTCTCTTACTTGTCTAAATTAGCGTTTTAATTAAACTTTCAATAAATGTAAAAAAAGCTAAATTTACTCTGAGCCTGAATAGATACAATGTCGATAAAACCACATTAATTGATATTAAATATATAAAATTAATTGATTTATTGTAATTGATTAATATGTATACATATACATACATATATTTCATAAATCTACACATAAACCATTTTCTTTCGCCTTCATTTTCACATTCACAAGAAACAATTCTTCATAAACTTTCGCTGAATTATGTCTACTTCTATATCCGTTTCTCGCTGACATTTGCTTATATCTTTTGACTATATTATTGATATCTCCCAACATTTTTTCTTATATACGAGGGCGGATCAATAAGTCCGTGACTTTTTGAATGAAACTTAGTTTATTTTTGCAAACCAAAAATTTATTTTTCAACATAATCTCCTTTTAACTCAATACACTTAGTCCAACGTTTCTCCAGTGCATGCATCCCAAAAACCTGTTGAACTGTTTAGGCTGCTGCTTGGTCAACGGAGTACAGTAATGGATCCATGTTTCATCCACAAAACTCATTCGTATCGCAGTTAAACAATTCCAAGCAATCCTTTGAAGTTGTCACAAGTTTACGTTTATGGTCAATTGAGAGCAAACGAAGCACCCATCTTGCATACAACTTTCTTAAACCCAGCTGATCATTTAAAATCGAAACCACACTGCCATATGAAATACATATGGCATCAACAATCTCACGCACTTTTACTCTTCGATCGGCCAACACCATATCGTGAATTTTTTTCCATGGTAGGAAGAGTGCTCGAATTAATTTCTTTCGCAAACGAATTTAATTCAAACGACTTTTATGTTCCATGTTGTAAAGAATTATTCTTTTTATTTATAAAATTTGCGAACGAAAAAAAATCGAAGAATGCAAAATAAAATTCCTCTCGTAAATTTAAAAATAAAATCGCAAACGAAACGAAAATAGAATTCGCGATTAAATTAAATATATGTATGTACAAATAATCCAAAGTAAGGACTCAAAATTTTTTAAGGAGATTTTATTATTAACGGCTATAGGTAGAGAACCTATAGAGCCATTTAGAATGGATTTTTGAAAAATCGAACGTGAAAAGGGGCAAAATATGGTAAAATCAGTATCATTATATCTCGGAAAATACGTTGGATAGACAAAAAATTTTAAAGACAAACAAAGGCTACTAAAAAACAAGTAAGAGTGCTATATTCGGCTGTGTCGAATCTTATATACCCTTTACCAACGCACGTACATATATATAGTATACAGACACATACAAAGATATTTGTTTTGTGAAAAAATTTATAATTTTTTTCTCTAAAGCAATTAATAGTAAGTGACCTTACAGTATTTTTCGATTAAGGAATTTGATTCCATTATTTTATTTTCGATATTAGCAATAGTTAAATATTTTACTCTACACTCTGTGGTTAAGATATATTTGACATTCAGTCTTATTTCAGTCAACATTTTTGGTTATTTTTTTACCGAAACTTTTTTCAATCTCCAACCCTGGAATCATATTTCTGAGTTTCTTAATACTAATTTATTTCTTTATAAAATATAGAATATATTTAATTACCAAAGAAATAATTAGTTTTATATACCAGAAAAAATTTAAGTTTTCCAGCGCTATGTCTTTTATTTTTCTAATTTCTATGCCAAACAATTTCATTCTAAGTCATAAAGTATATAAAACTTGTAAACAAAAAGAAAAAACTAACTTGGCCTAGTTACTTTTGTAAAAAAAAACAATAAATTTTGCAACCCTGGAATCCACTTTTAGATTTTTCTGATTTAAAAAATTAATAAAGTGTGTTAGTGAACAAAGAAATAAAAAAAAATAATTTTATTTAGCTACTTTAATATCAAAACAAAAAATCAAAATTTCCATCTTTGGAGCTGTAATTTTCATTTTTCAAATTTTAAACGCCAAACTTTTCTTTCAGAAGCATAAAATATATTCAATTTATTAAGGAAAAGAAAAAAATTTTAGACCTATTTACATAACACAAAAAGTGTAAGTTTTCCAACCCTGGAGTCATAATTTAAGATTTTTCTAATTCCTTATACCAATCTAGTTCTTTAAAAAATACATAAAATATGTTAAGTGAACAAAGCAAAAACGAAATAAGAAAAAACTTAGTTGTATTTAGTTATTCTATTATCAAAAAAAGTTCAAAGTTTCCATCTCTGGAGCCGTGGTTTTCATTTTTATAATTTTATAGAAAATTTTTTCTTTCAGAAGCATAAAATACATTTAATTTATAAAGGAAAAAATAACAATTTAGACCTATTTATATTTACATAACACAAAAAGTGTAAGTTTTCCAACCCTGAAGTCATAATTTGGGATTTTTCTGATTATTGATACCAATCTAATTCTTTAAAAGATAAATAAAATATGTTAAGTGAACAAAGCAAAAACGAAATAAGAAAAAACTTTGTTTCATTTAATTCCTTTAATATTAAAAAATTCAGTAAAGTGCGACTTTGACTCGTGCACGACGGGTTCCGTAGATTCGGTTTTGAGCACTTTTTAATGTGGCTTTTCTGCTTTTTTGAAGTTTTTTTCAGTTTAAGCGATTTTTTCAATTTTTTCGCTTTTTTATCGGTTTGGCGATTTTTTTCTGTTCTTGGAGGTTTTTTCATTTTGGCGATTTTTTTCTGTTTTTGGGTTTTTTTCATTTTGGCGATTTTTTTCTGTTTTGGGGTTTTTTTCATTTTGGCGATTTTTTTCTGTTTTTTTTTTGGGTTTTTTCATTTTGGCGATTTTTGTCATTTTGGCGATTTTTTTGCATTGTAGCAATTTTTTCGGTTTTTCGCGATTTATTTTATTCTAGGACATTTTTTGTAATTCGGTGCTTTTTTTTCGTTTTGGCGATTTTTTTTCGGTTTGGCGATTTTATAATTTTTTCATTTTTTAGTTTTACCGTTTTTGAAAATTTCAAGAGTTTTGCTCTTACGGTTTCCAAGATACAAGATGTAAAAATTGCATAGTCAAAATTGCATTAACTGATGGAATACCCTTTAATTTAAATTTTTTGAAATTTTAGTGTTCAATTTTGTAGTCTGTATAAAAATACACTAACCTTACAAATTTCAAGTGTATATACATACATACATACATACAATTGTATGTATATTACAAACGATTTTAAAATTTTTCGGTGCTCGTTTTGGAACACCCTTTAACTTCCAATTCTCATGTATTTGTTGTTGTAGCGGCCAAAGGTCTACACTCTGTGTCCAAATTTCAGGTCTCTAGCTCTTACGGTTCTCGAGAAAATACCCTGACATAGTTTTAGACATAGTTAATTTTACATAACACAAAAAGTAAAGTTTTCCAACCCTGGAAACATCTTTTTAATTTTTTTATATTTTTGTAATTTAAAATACCAATTTTGGTCGTATTGAAGTGTAAAATAAGTTTATTTATTAAAAAAAATCCTCGTTCTACCTTCATAGTGAACAGATGTATTAGCGGAATTTTTTTTACATACAAACAAAACAAAACCCTACAAAAAATTTTTGTAGTACATAGTATTCGTTGTACATTAACTTTGATAAACAAGCTTTTTTGCTTTGCTAATATTTTTTACATAGGCAGTAATAACTAAAACAACAAAAAAAACAAGTAAGAGTGCTATATTCGGCTGTGCCGAATCTTATATAACCTTTACCAACGTACGTACATATATATAGTATACAGACACATACATACATATTTGTTTTGTAAAAAAATTTATAATTTTTGTAAAGTTTCCATCTTTGGAGCTATAATTTTCATTTTTGAAATTTCATACGCCAAACTTTTCTTTCAGAAGCATAAAATATATTCAATTTATAAAGCAAAACAAAAAAATTTTTAGACCTATTTAATTTTACATAACCAAAAAGTGTGAGTTTTCCCACCCTGGAGTCATAATTTTGGATTTTTCTGATTATTGATACCAATCTAGTTCTTTAAAAAATACATAAAATATGTTAAGTAAACGAAGCAAAAACGAAATAAGAAAGAACCTAGTTTCATTTAATTCCTTTAATATTAAAAAAATCAGTAAAGTGCGACTTTGAATTGCGCACGAAAGGTAGGCTTTTTTGCTTTTTTGAAGTTTTTTTCAGCTTAAACGATTTTTTCAGTTTTGTCGCTTTTTTCTCGTTTTGGCGATTTTTTTCTGTTTTTGGAGGTTTTTTTCATTTTGGCGATATTTTTCTTTTTTTGGGCTTTTCTTCATTTTGGAGATTTTTCCCATTTTGTCGTTTTTTTTTAATTTTGGCGATTTTTTTTTTGTTTTTGGGTTTATCGCCTATATAGGCGATTTTTTTCTTTTTTTTGTTTTTTTTTCATTTTGGCGATTTTTTTGGGTTTTTTTCGTTTTGGCGATTTTTGTCATTTTGGCGATTTTTTTTCCTTTTGGTGATTTTTTGTCTGTTTTTAGGTTTTTTTTCGTTTTGGCGATTTTTTTTCCTTTTGGTGATTTTTGTCTGTTTTTAGGTTTTTTTTCGTTTTGGCGATTTTTTTCATTTTGGCGATTTTTTTTCATTTTGGCGATTTTCTTTCATTTTGGCGATTTTTGTCTGTTTTTTAGGTTTTTTTTCGTTTTGGCGATTTTTTTTATTTTGGCGACTTTTTTTTCGTTTTGGCAATTTTTTTTTGTTTTTGGCTTTTTTTTTCCTGTTTTGCGTTTTTTTTCAATTTGGCGACTTTTTTCTGTTTTTTTGGGTTTCTTTCGTTTTGGCGATTTTTTTTCATTTTGGCGATTTTTTTCATTTTAGCGATTTTCTTTCATTTTGGCGATTTTTTTTTTCATTTTAGCAATTCTTCCGTTTTATGCGATTTATTTTAGCTTTAGAAATTTTTTTTTAATTTGGTGCTTTTTTTCGTTTTGGCGACTTTTTTTGTTTTTGGCGATTTTTTTCGTTTTGGCGATTTTATAATTTTTTGTTTTTTTAGTTTTACCGTTTGAACTTGAGCACTTCCTCACGGACAAAAATTTTGATATAATGTTGGTCTCTGAGACTCATTTGACTTCGAGAAGCCTTTTTAAAATTTATGGCTACACCTTATATGATTCAAAGGACCGGAGAGGAAGAGCATGCGGTGGATCAGCAATTTTAATAAAGTCAAGACTCAAGCATTATAATATTGACAACATTTGCGAAGAACATTTACCAGCAACGAATATTTGTGTCGAAAATTTTTGCACTAATTTTGTCATATCATCAATTTACTCATTTACTGACTTACCTCACCCGTATGTGAAGACGATCAACCGTGTTAATTGGCTGGGGTTCAGAAAATATCTCAGTACTCATTGTACGGAAAACATTACGCTAAGAACATCCGAAGACATTGAATTTAACATTGGCGATCTTATCAAAAATATAAAACTGGCTGTTGAACATGCGACTACCTCCTACCCGCAGACTGGATTTAATAGAATTTATTCTACGGATATTGAACGTCTCGTAAGTGAAAAAAGAAGAGCTAGAAGGGAATGGCAACAGCACAGATCGCCCCAACATAAAATCAGATTTAAAGAGTGCACTAAACGACTCCAAGACTTGCTTGCATTTGAAAAAACTGCATCTTTTAAAAACTATCTGGAAGGTCTTGATGCCACACCAGCATCTAATTACTCTTTGTGGCGCGCTGCTAGAAAGCTTAAAACACCTGTTGTTACATGTCCTATTATTGGCGCTGTAATTGTGATGCCAGCCAGCTCAAACGCACCATCAGGGCAGGTTCCAACCCACAATTACAACCCAGGGATTTGTTGCGGAAGTTTATGCCGTATTTTCAGTGTGGCACGAGTCCACAAGGGCTAGGAGGATGGGCACGACCGGTAGCTGCCGTGTCCACTCTCAGCATTTTGCTTTACTTCCATCACACTTATACTTATGTACATTTTGTAAATAAAAAGTTGATGAGGGGCATGTGAATTTTTGATTTCGGGGATGGTCGGCGGTATTTGTTGTTTTGATGTTTCTGGTGTGTAGTTTGTCGAAGGCAGGATATGGTGGAATCGTGTCTTCGATGTAATCGGCTGGAAATGTCTATTGTAATTTAATTCTTTTTGCTCTTTATTTGTTTTATTATTGCAAGAAAAAAAATTGTTGTTAGCTCGTGCATGTTTTTGTATGTATGATGTTTAAATGTCAAAATTATGTATGGGAAGTGTACTAAAAACACTGCAAATAGGTAGAGGCATTGCCAACACGGAAAAAGAAAGACAGGGATTGTATGTGTCTTTTTGTAGCACTGGATATGTAGTGCGCGAAAATATAGCACATCCAATACGGCTGTTTTGTTTTTGTATGGGGAAAATGGCAGTTTTGTAGGGCTGGATAAATGGACGGCGGGAATAAAGATATGGTTCTTTGTAGGTTCAAGGGAATTACATATACAGTGGAGTCGCCATTATTAGAAGTGAAAAGACACGTATAGGTCAATCCAGGGAGAAATAAACATAAAAAAAAATTGTTTGGTTAAAGTAAAATTAAATTGTAAAAAGCAAAAACGGAAAATATATAAATTGGACTATTAGCCGAGGAGTAGTCTGTCGGAGATTAAAGACTACCAGGCAACATCACATCTAAGTACAACGAAATTTTTAATGCAAAAAGTAAGTGCGATAAAAAATTAAAAAAATAAAAATTTATTAGGAAAAAAATAAAGTATTAAGTAAATTGCCAATAATTCAGGCTCTCAAAAATCGAAGTGGGATACCTGTTCCAGCTGGCCACAGATTCCTTCAAGCAAAAGGGCGAAAAGCTGTAACCAGTAGGCAAAAGGAAAATATATATATATATATATATATACATAGAAAGAACCAACAACAAACAGGTAAAACTGTATAAAGCCAATTTTTTTTAAAGAAAAGAACTCAAACGGTGCCCAAAAGAAAAAGTGAGTCTGCCATTTTGTGTGGTCTAAGTATATCTTCGCTCGACCTAATATTTCAACTGATAAAAAAAAAACGGGGTTACAAAACTAAATACAAAAAAAAACAAGTAAGAGTGCTATATTCGGCTGTGCCGAATCTTATATACCCTTTACCAACGTACGTACATATATATAGTATACAGACACATACATACATATTTGTTTTGTGAAAAAATTTATCATTTTTTTAAAGTTTCCATGTTTGTAGCTGTAATTTTCATTTTTCAAATTTCATACGCCAAACTTTTCTTTCAGAAGCATAAAATATATTCAATTTATAAAGAAAAATAAAAAAAATTAGACCTATTTAATTTTACATAACACAAAAAGTGTGAGTTTTCCAACCCTGGAGTCATAATTTTGGATTTTCCTGATTATTGATACCAATCTAGTTCTGTAAAAAATACATAAAATATGTTAAGTGAACAAAGCAAAAACGAAATAAGGAAAAACTTAGTTTCATTTAATTCCTTTAATATTAAAAAAATCAGTAAAGTGCGACTTTGAATTGCGCACGAAAGGTAGGCTTTTTTGCTTTTTTGAAGTTTTTTTCAGCTTAAACGATTTTTTCAGTTTTGTCGCTTTTTTCTCGTTTTGGCGATTTTTTTCTGTTTTTGGAGGTTTTTTTCATTTTGGCGATATTTTTCTTTTTTTGGGCTTTTCTTCATTTTGGAGATTTTTCCCATTTTGTCGTTTTTTTTTAATTTTGGCGATTTTTTTTTTGTTTTTGGGTTTATCGCCTATATAGGCGATTTTTTTCTTTTTTTTGTTTTTTTTTTCATTTTGGCGATTTTTTTGGGTTTTTTTTGTTTTGGCGATTTTTGTCATTTTGGCGATTTTTTTTCCTTTTGGTGATTTTTGTCTGTTTTTAGGTTTTTTTTCGTTTTGGCGATTTTTTTTCCTTTTGGTGATTTTTGTCTGTTTTTAGGTTTTTTTTCGTTTTGGCGATTTTTTTCATTTTGGCGATTTTTTTTCATTTTGGCGATTTTCTTTCATTTTGGCGATTTTTGTCTGTTTTTTAGGTTTTTTTTCGTTTTGGCGATTTTTTTTATTTTGGCGACTTTTTTTTCGTTTTGGCAATTTTTTTTTGTTTTTGGCTTTTTTTTCCTGTTTTGCGTTTTTTTTCAATTTGGCGACTTTTTTCTGTTTTTTTGGGTTTCTTTCGTTTTGGCGATTTTTTTTCATTTTGGCGATTTTTTTCATTTTAGCGATTTTCTTTCATTTTGGCGATTTTTTTTTTCATTTTAGCAATTCTTCCGTTTTATGCGATTTATTTTAGCTTTAGAAATTTTTTTTTAATTTGGTGCTTTTTTTCGTTTTGGCGACTTTTTTTGTTTTTGGCGATTTTTTTCAATTTGGCGATTTTATAATTTTTTGTTTTTTTAGTTTTACCGTTTGAACTTGAGCACTTCCTCACGGACAAAAATTTTGATATAATGTTGGTCTCTGAGACTCATTTGACTTCGAGAAGCCTTTTTAAAATTTATGGCTACACCTTATATGATTCAAAGGACCGGAGAGGAAGAGCATGCGGTGGATCAGCAATTTTAATAAAGTCAAGACTCAAGCATTATAATATTGACAACATTTGCGAAGAACATTTACCAGCAACGAATATTTGTGTCGAAAATTTTTGCACTAATTTTGTCATATCATCAATTTACTCCCCTCCTAGATTCGCAATTACTGAGGACCAATACGAGGATTTCTACAAATCCCTTGGCCCTTGCTTCGTAGCAGCTGGCGACTACAATGCAAAACATACGTTCTGGGGTTCGCGTCTTATTACACCTAGAGGTCAGGCATTGTTCAACACAATTTCAAAAATGGGCTTGGACGTCATTTCGAGTGGGGAGCCCACTTACTGGCCTACTGACATACAAAAAATTCCGGATGTTATAGATTTTGGAGTCATGAAAAATATTTCTAGGGAATTAGTTCATGTTGAAGCGTCTCAAGATCTTTCCTCCGATCACTCTCGCACGACCGCTACAATTTGTAGCCCACTAAGTAGTGACTTACCTCACCCGTATGTGAAGACGATCAACCGTGTTAATTGGCTGGGGTTCAGAAAATATCTCAGTACTCATTGTACGGAAAACATTACGCTAAGAACATCCGAAGACATTGAATTTAACATTGGCAATCTTATCAAAAATATAAAACTGGCTGTTGAACATGCGACTACCTCCTACCCGCAGACTGGATTTAATAGAATTTATTCTACGGATATTGAACGTCTCGTAAGTGAAAAAAGAAGAGCTAGAAGGGAATGGCAACAGCACAGATCGCCCCAACATAAAATCAGATTTAAAGAGTGCACTAAACGACTCCAAGACTTGCTTGCATTTGAAAAAACTGCATCTTTTAAAAACTATCTGGAAGGTCTTGATGCCACACCAGCATCTAATTACTCTTTGTGGCGCGCTGCTAGAAAGCTTAAAACACCTGTTGTTACATGTCCTATTATTGGCGCTATAATTGTGATGCCAGCCAGCTCAAACGCACCATCAGGGCAGGTTCCAACCCACAATTACAACCCAGGGATTTGTTGCGGAAGTTTATGCCGTATTTTCAGTGTGGCACGAGTCCACAAGGGCTAGGAGGATGGGCACGACCGGTAGCTGCCGTGTCCACTCTCAGCATTTTGCTTTACTTCCATCACACTTATACTTATGTACATTTTGTAAATAAAAAGTTGATGAGGGGCATGTGAATTTTTGATTTCGGGGATGGTCGGCGGTATTTGTTGTTTTGATGTTTCTGGTGTGTAGTTTGTCGAAGGCAGGATATGGTGGAATCGTGTCTTCGATGTAATCGGCTGGAAATGTCTATTGTAATTTAATTCTTTTTGCTCTTTATTTGTTTTATTATTGCAAGAAAAAAAATTGTTGTTAGCTCGTGCATGTTTTTGTATGTATGATGTTTAAATGTCAAAATTATGTATGGGAAGTGTACTAAAAACACTGCAAATAGGTAGAGGCATTGCCAACACGGAAAAAGAAAGACAGGGATTGTATGTGTCTTTTTGTAGCACTGGATATGTAGTGCGCGAAAATATAGCACATCCAATACGGCTGTTTTGTTTTTGTATGGGGAAAATGGCAGTTTTGTAGGGCTGGATAAATGGACGGCGGGAATAAAGATATGGTTCTTTGTAGGTTCAAGGGAATTACATATACAGTGGAGTCGCCATTATTAGAAGTGAAAAGACACGTATAGGTCAATCCAGGGAGAAATAAACATAAAAAAAAATTGTTTGGTTAAAGTAAAATTAAATTGTAAAAAGCAAAAACGGAAAATATATAAATTGGACTATTAGCCGAGGAGTAGTCTGTCGGAGATTAAAGACTACCAGGCAACATCACATCTAAGTACAACGAAATTTTTAATGCAAAAAGTAAGTGCGATAAAAAATTAAAAAAATAAAAATTTATTAGGAAAAAAATAAAGTATTAAGTAAATTGCCAATAATTCAGGCTCTCAAAAATCGAAGTGGGATACCTGTTCCAGCTGGCCACAGATTCCTTCAAGCAAAAGGGCGAAAAGCTGTAACCAGTAGGCAAAAGGAAAATATATATATATATATATATATATATACATAGAAAGAACCAACAACAAACAGGTAAAACTGTATAAAGCCAATTTTTTTTAAAGAAAAGAACTCAAACGGTGCCCAAAAGAAAAAGTGAGTCTGCCATTTTGTGTGGTCTAAGTATATCTTCGCTCGACCTAATATTTCAACTGATAAAAAAAAACGGGGTTACAAAACTAAATACAAAAAAAAACAAGTAAGAGTGCTATATTCGGCTGTGCCGAATCTTATATACCCTTTACCAACGTATGTACATATATATAGTATACAGACACATACATACATATTTGTTTTGTGAAAAAATTTATCATTTTTTTAAAGTTTCCATGTTTGTAGCTGTAATTTTCATTTTTCAAATTTCATACGCCAAACTTTTCTTTCAGAAGCATAAAATATATTCAATTTATAAAGAAAAATAAAAAAAATTAGACCTATTTAATTTTACATAACACAAAAAGTGTGAGTTTTCCAACCCTGGAGTCATAATTTTGGATTTTCCTGATTATTGATACCAATCTAGTTCTGTAAAAAATACATAAAATATGTTAAGTGAACAAAGCAAAAACGAAATAAGGAAAAACTTAGTTTCATTTAATTCCTTTAATATTAAAAAATTCAGTAAAGTGCGACTTTGAATCGCGCACAAAAGGTAGGCTTTTTTGCTTTTTTGAAGTTTTTTTCAGTTAAAACGATTTTTTCAGTTTTGTCGCTTTTTTCTCGTTTTGGCGATTTTTTTCTGTTTTTGGAGGTTTTTTTCAATTTGGCGATTTTTTCTGTTTTTGGGAATTTCTTCGTTTTGGCGATTTTTTTCATTTTGGCGATTTTTTTTCATTTTGGCGATTTTTTTCATTTTGGCGATTTTTGTTTTAATTTTGGCGATTTTTTTCTGTTTTTTAGGTTTTTTTCGTTTTGGTGATTTTTTTTCATTTTGTCGATTTTTTTCATTTTGGTGATTTTCTTTCATTTTGGCGAGTTTTGTTTTCATTTTAGCAATTTTTCCGTTTTTTTACGATTTATTTTAGACTTAGATAATTTTTTTAATTTGGTGCTTTTTTTCGTTTTGGCGATTATTTTTTCATTTTGGCGATTTTTTTCTGTTTTTTGGGGTTTTTTTCGTTTTGGTGATTTTTTTAATTTTGGCAATTTTTTTTTCATTTTGGCGATTTTCTTTCATTTTGGCGATTTTTGTTTTAATTTTAGCAATTTTTCCGTTTTTTTGCGATTTATTTTAGTCTTAGAAATTTTTTTGGATTTGGTGCTTTTTTTCATTTTGGCGATTTTTTTTTTGTTTTTGGCGATTTTTTTTGGTTTGACGATTTTATAATTTTTTATTTTTTTACTTTTACCGTTTTTAAAAATTTCAAGAGTTTTGCTCTTACGGTTTCCAAGATACAGCAATTTATCAAAATTACATAGTCGAAATTACATTAACTGATGGTACACCCTTTCATTAAATTTTTTTAAATTTTAGTGTTAATTGTTGTAGTCTGTATAAAAATGCACTAACTTTACAAATTTCAAGTGTATATACAATTATATGTATATTACATGGGATTTTAAAATTTTTCGTTGCTCGTTTTGGAACACCCTTTAATTTCCAATTCTCATGTATTTGTTGTTGTAGCGGCCAAGGGTCTACACACTGTGTCCAAATTTCAGGTCTGTAGCTCTTACGGTTCTCGAGAAAATACTAATATAGTTTTAGACATAGTTAATGTTACATAACACAAAAAGTTAAAGTTTTCCAACCCTGGAAACGTCTTTTTATTTTTTTTTTATTTTTTTAATTTAAAATTCCAATTTTAGTCGTACTGAAGTGTAAAATAAGTTCATTTATTAAAAAAAAATAAAAATTTGTTTTCGGTAGTTACTTTTATATGGCAAAATTAAGTTTAAGTTTCCCAGCTCTGCAATCGTCTGCTCGATTTTGCTGAATTTCAATACTAATCTATTTTGGAAAATTTCTGACACACCAGTCCAAGAACGAAGTCTCTAGCTTTTCTGGGAGCTTCGGAAAACCGATTTCACGTACAGACAGACGGACAGACGGACATCGCTTATTGGTCTTCCCTATGCATAAGGATCCAGAATATATATATTTTATGGGTGCTTATTGATATTATAGAAATTAGAAACGGAATGACAAACCTATATATATACGGTGACCATTCGTTCTGTATTATACAGAACAGTACTGTATTTGAGGGTCCTGTTCTGTATAAATTATTCATTAGGAAAAAACGTTGAAATGTTCTGTATTTTATTTACTGTTCAGTATTTGTTCTGTCTTTTCATGACTAAAACTGCATTAAAAAAATTAACGCAGTTTCTGCAACAATTGATTTTAAAAGTCGCCAAAATCAGTTTAATGTAGTTTTTATTAATATTTATTTGATAATAAATTTGTTTTTATTTAACACTTTTAAAATAATCTTATAAAAATTTAGCAGAAAATCATTAAAAGCAGAAATTAAATCGCCAAAAATTGTTTTTTCTTAATTTTTCTCATCCAAATTCAAAATACATCAATTACTATAATTAATATAAGAAAACTATTAAAATCAAATTGTTTAAATTTCTTGCACATGAGTTTTGGTAGGATCTATTTTTTTATATTACTCCTACAACAAACTATTTTCTTGAATTACAAAAAATTGTATGTTTAATTTTGTTGCTTTTCTACTTGTGACCATCGATTTGTAGATTAGCGTATGTGATTTTTTTTTTCAAGAGAAGTAACATGCAGGCAATGAGTGCCTACTACTATTACTAGGGTTTACCTTCTTTAGGAAAGGGATAGTGATAGAGAAAACAGGTGATGCAGGAAGGGATTGAGGGATCTTCATTATTTTGCACCTCTGCTTTTTGCACGTGTTTAATAGTGCAGTGTTGCAGCGCCTCTGGTGTTTAAATGAGGTGTGTTAAATTTTTTTGAGGCTGTGCTTATTAGTCACTTTGTTGGTTATTTTACTTCGCCGATGATTCTGCTACACAATGAAACCGGGCGTTCTGATGTTACATTAGGATTAGTAACTACTTAAGTCGGTATATTTCAGTGACAAGTGACCAGTGACTATGCCTTCAACACTAGAACTTTCCTATGATAACTGATACAAAGGGACACTAATGCACATCACAAAAATGCGAGGTGTTATTATTTAATGGCTGTTGGATACCAGGCTCTAACCAAAGACCTTCGGTTCAGGCAACTCCACCCTCAATGTTACATTTAAAATTTTTTTCTTCAATATGTTTAATACTCGTATGTCTGTAGGCTGTGTGTTCTTTAGCTGCTGTTTGTTAAATATTTTCTCGTTCTGTATTTTGGTTTAAAAATTATGGTCACCGTATATATATACCCTTTTACCATTTTTGTGGTAAAGGGTATAAAAATAAAAAAATTAAGTTAATAAATCATTAGTGTTGTGTGTGTGAATGTATAATATTTGTTAAGTTTATTAGCTATAGTTTAGACAAAATTAAGGGTATTTTTTTTGTGTATTTGTTAGTGCCTGAATGTAAAAGAATTAATTCATTAGTGAGAAAATTGTAGGCGAACAGTGTTTAAACCCAAATAAAAAAAGTTCTATTTTTCGTGTGTGGTAAGGAATTTTTGATCGGAAATAAAATAAACGTTTTGATTAGCGAGTCTAATGTGTTGAAAAGCCTTCTAAGGGAGCTCTTTTAGGTAGGTGAGACCAAGACAGTTAGTGTTGTAAAGCGTGCATTTTTTTTATTTCTTGTGAAGGGATTCTTTATCTTAAGGAAAATAGAATTTCGAGTGTAATTTTTTTTTATTTCCGGTTTGAAAAATTTTAAAACAGTTTTTTTATATTGAGGCACCCGTAAAACATAGGTTAAGTTTTTCTTTATGTAGTGACCGTTAATTTGTAAGTAAAGTATAATTATATTAAGGATTGTTTTTTTTTTTGTAAGAATTACCGTTCATAGTTGGTCTCAAGACCGTTCGATTTTAGCCCGTTAGAAGGCGATATATATATATATTAGAATAAAAGAAAAAAAAGCCATTTAATAAAGAATATACATAAATAAATACAAGCATAAATTAGGTAGACAAGATAAATAGAGAATAAATAAGGAAGATTTTAGTAATAGGATAGTGAAATAAGTTAGTTTTAAGTTTAAGTTTTGTATAAATAAAGTACAGTAGTTCACGGATGAATGCGTTTGTGAAAATGTCTAAGGCCCAACGCATTTAAACGATAAACGCTTTTAAAAAAACACAGTTAAGTGCGTTACCGGCGCATTTAAAAGAATCATGTTTATTTGCATTACCAACGCATTTAAAAAAATTCCCTCTGAAGTGCGTGCTTCAAAACCAAATTCTATCTCTTTTCATTCTTACTAAAAGAAAACAAAAATATGTTTAAGTATTAGAGATCATCGTTTTCCGATTTGTTATTCAATTCAATACAACGAAAAATAAAATTATTTTAAAGTAAAACATCTTAAAAACTAAAAAAACAAGTTCACAAATTGAAATTTAAGGCAACAGATTTAAGTTCATGTGCATGTAACATAAGTACATTGTACGTCGAAGAAACGTTCATATATACCTATTTACGTATGCTACATACACATGCATAAATTTTACAAGAAATTTAGAAATTTCTTGAATTTCTGCACAAATCTAAGTTTTTGTTTCAACGATAGTGGCACTTTCTTCGTAGACATTGTGATGAAAACTAAATGATTGTAAACAAATAAAACAGGCTTGTCAAATTTTATGATTTGTTTTCATTTTGGCGTTTTTTCGGTTAGTTAATTAATTTTAATGTGTGGAATTTTGAAAGAAACAATTTGCAAGGTTAAAAATTTTAAATTCAGTTTGTGCATTTAACCGTGAAAGTCTGCATGATAAATAATTTATTTTTATGAAATATACGACCTATATATGAGTGAAACGCAGTAAAGCGGGATTCATTTAACAGAAAAATATGTGCACAAATTAAATAGATCGAGGAAAATGTTGGTTTTGGCAACTATTTAAGCGTGAAACTCTCTTAAGCGTTTCGCATTTATCCGTGAACTACTGTATGTAATTTGTTTAAGTGTGTTCCATGATAATGTTTGTGTGCTAATTATTTCGTTTTTCGAGTTGGGTTGGATGTGAATATAGTGTGTTAGTGTAGGATGTGTGGAAAATGGGGAACACCGTAAAGTAAAAATGAGATCGGACCAAAAGGTGTTCCAGGTTGGGTGGGCGAAGTGGAGAACACAGTCACCTAGTTCTCCCTCTGTAGTATTTCCGGTTGTAGGTAAAGTTTTATTTATTTTTGTGTAATAGTTTATTTTTGTTTGTTTGTGAAAATTTATTGGTTCGTGTCCCTGGGTTGTAATTGTGGGTTGGAACCTGCCCTGATGGTGCGTTTGAGCTGGCTGGCATCACAATTACAGCGCCAATAATAGGACATGTAACACTGTTGCGTTTAAACCACCTCTGCGTACATCTACAGGGGATTGGGCAAGAAGCGATACTGAAAAAGGTAAAATATTTGCTGAGCATTTGAAATCAGTATTTACCCCTAACTCATGTACTGGTGTTATTGATTTGCCGAATGTAGTGGCGCTACCCCCTCGACCCATAAAATTTAGAACGTGTGATGTACAAAAACTAATTGCTGAACTTAACCCGAAGAAAGCTCCGGGTATTGATGGAATTAGTAACCAGATACTAATAAAGTTGCCTCGTATTGCAATTAGAATCCTGTTATTTATTTTTAACGCCATTTTACGACTGGAGTATTATCCAAATAGCTGGAAGCTTGCCAAAGTTAAAATGATTCCAAAGCCGGGCAAAGACCTTACCAAGGCTGAGTCATACAGGCCAATAAGTCTGCTATCAACAATGTCAAAACTTTTCGAAAAACTGCTCATGACAAAATTGTCCCCAATTCTAGTTAATAGTGGGTGCATACCGGACCATCAATTTGGTTTTAGAAGTCAGCATAGCACTATCGAACAAACTCATAGATTGGTTCAATTTATAAGAAGAACATTTGAAGAAAAAAAGTATTGCTCTGCGCTGTTCATTGACGTTTCTAAAGCATTTGATAAAGTGTGGCATGAAGGTCTTATTTTAAAATTGAAATCATATTTACCAATAAATTTTCTGAAACTATTAGAAAGTTATATTACTACCCGGAAGTTTACGGTTGTGGAAGGAGATTTCATGAGTGTGCCTGAATCTATATTATCCGGTGTGCCACAGGGGAGCATACTGGGGCCAGTTTTGTATTTGATTTACACTTGTGATATGCCTTTGAGCAGCAATATCCATAAATCTACGTTTGCCGATGATACAGCCTGCCTTAGTATGCACGAAAACCCTCACGAGGCTTCCCGATATCTACAAGAACATATTACACAACTGGAACTATGGTTAAATTTATGGAGAATCAAAGTAAACGAGCAAAAGTGTGTCCAGGTAACATTTACCCTGCGAAGAGATACTTGTTCCCAAATTCGAATCAACAATCAAGTTGTTCTTCAACATTCACACGTAAAATACCTTGGTATACACCTTGATCGACGACTTAAGCAAGTTACTCTGTTCACAATTTCGTGCGAAATGCTGTCAAACTACATATAAAAGTATTCGGTACGAAATATTTGCGAAATAAATTCGCAAGAGTAGTACTCTGTTCTTGGTGTGAAAAACACGGAAAATCATGTCTTTCCATGCAAAATTAGTCTGGCATCATTTTAGTTTAGCTGCGAAACAACATGAGCAGTACTTTTTTCGCACGGAATTTTAGCAATGTTGCATACTTTCAAGCAATAAAAGCGACAAATTTATTAAAAAAAACCGCGAGTTGGGCTACATTTAGTACATGTCAAATTTTTCACGCGAAATAACGAATGGCACTGAACATTTTTCACAACTTCGAACAGAGTATCAGGCTTTACATGGAAGACCCATATTGACTCAAAGCTAACACAAATGAAACTGAAATTAACTCAGATACATTGGCTGATTGGTAGAAATTCAACAACAATCAACAACAAGTCTAGATTGTAAACTTTTAATATACAAGTCGATTTTGAAACCAATATGGTGCTATGGAATACAGTTATGGGGCACTGCTTCAGCTTCTAATGTCGAGAGAATCCAACGAAGGCAAAACAAAATTTTACGGTTAATAACATCGGCTCCACGGTATATAAAAAATTCAAATATACATCATGACTTAAATATGCCACTAGTGACTGAAGAAATTGCAAAATACGCTGGCAAATATTTAACAAAACTCGAGTCACATCCTAATCCGCTTGCCTGTAATATTTTAAACTTTACTGGACACATCCACCTAAAAAAGAGGGACACAAGGGCTCTTATTCATAGCCATTGTGTCATATTCATATTCATAGCCGTGTGTTATTTTTTTTCCTTATGACTATCACTACTTATGTATTATATATAACTATTACTAAGCTTATGTCCGACACTGGTCGGGCCTAATTATATTTTTAGATTTAAGATTTGAATACTTATTGTTAGTTCATATATGAAGATACAATAAATAAAAATCATGCATTAACAAAAAAAAATATTAAAAAAAATAAAAATTTGTTTTCGGAAGTTACTTTTATATGGCAAAATCAAGTTTCAGTTTTCCAGCTCTGAAACCGTCTGCTCGATTTTGCTGATTTTCAATACCAATCTAAGTTGGACCATATCTGACACACCAGTCCAAGAACGAAGTCTCTAGCTTTTCTGGGAGCTTCGGAAAACCGATTTCACGTACACCAGACGGACGGACGGACATCGCTTATTCGTCTTCCCTATTCATAAGGACCCAGAATATATACATTTTATGGATCGCATATGAATATTATGGAAATTACACACGGAATGACAAACCTATATATACCCTTTTCCATTTTTGGTAAAGGGTATAATAAGCCGTGACGTGTTTAGTACTTATTGGATATGTGTACTTTTAGGGATTTAATTTGGGGGGGGGGGGGTTAAAAACTGAATTTTGGTACCTAGCGAAAAGCTTTTTGGAGCGTTCTTTTCTTCTGGACAGAATCTTGAATGGGCTTGACACTTTCTGAAAATTTGCTCATATAAGGGGCAAAATTAAAAAAGTGGTAATTTATGTCCATTTATCACTTTCATGATATGGGTATCGAGGAGATGATAAAAAAATAGCGGAAGCTCCAAAAAGTGGACATTTATGTCCATTTATGATTTTCATGATATGCTCAAAAAAAAAGACATGTACTATAATTTAGAAAATTATTTTTCTAAATTTAAGTAAAAAAAATTTCTAAGTTTAAGTAATTTTGTCTAAGTTTCAGTAAATTTTTACAAACATCTAGTAAAAATTACTTATTATGAGTAAAAAAATAAAAAGTTCATATCCTGAAAATTCGTTCATAAAAATACACAAAAATTTTTTTACATTTAAGGAAATGTTTACTAACTTAAAGGAAGTATTTAATAAATATAGGAAAATGGTTATAAGCTTAGGGAAATTGTATTCTAAGGACTAGTAAGTTTCGTTTTAAATCAAAAAATAAATTTTAAATGATTTACTCCTTACTAGTTCATGAAATTACTTACTTACTTAAAAGATGTAAAATGGTATTCCAAATTTTAGCAAAATATTTACCAGTTTTAAGTATTTTTTCTTTGAATTATAGAATTTGTTATTAATTTGCATTTACCAAAAAATCTAATTAAATTTTTCATATTTTCGAGGAATAGTTGAACTTGAAATATATTTTCTTGTAAATAATATAAAATTTTAAAACTAAATAATTTCAATGCTTATTCAGGCTGCCTTGTTAGGCAATTGGTTAGAGTGCTTGCCTATCAGTCAGAAGGTTGTTGGTTCAATACTTGGAAGGAAGGAAGGAATTAATATGTATGTATGGTGAATTAAATAAGAATATAATATGAAGATATAATAAATAACATATCATGTGGTATAGAATTTAATTAAAAATAAAAATAAGTACCAGAAATAAGGACAAAAAAAAATTAGTAAAATTTACTAAATTTGAGATCAAAGATGAAAAACATTTTTTGTAAAATGTTGTAAAATGGGTATCAAACGAAAAGAATTTTCAAAGAGATTACCAAAAGTGCGATGGAAAAAATGGCGGAGGCGCCAAAAAGTGGATACTTATGTCCATTTAGCACTTTCATGATATGGGTATTAAATGAAAGGGATTTTCGAGGAGATGACCAAAAATGCGATGGAAAAAATGGCGGAAGCGCCAAAAGTGGACATTTGTGTCCATTTACACCTTTCATGATGGGTATCAAATGAAAGGTATTTTCAAGGAGATGACCAAATATGCGATGTAAAAAATGGCGGAGGCGCCAAAAAGGGACACTTATGTCCATTTATCACTTTCATGATATGGGTATCAAATGAAAGGTATTTTCAAGGAGGTGACCAAAAATGCGATGGAAAAAATGTCGGAAGCGTCAAAAATTTGAGACTCATGTGCCAGTTTTTACCACCTTATAATCCCTAAAAGTACTAAGCACGTGTCGGCTTATTTTTAGCAGCATTCGTATGCTTTTAGAATTTTTAGTCTATCCAGCGTCGTTTCTGAGATATAATGAGACCGATTTTATAATTTTTTTACCCTTTTCTCGTTCGAATTTTTAAAAATCCCTTTGGAATGGGAACCTGCACACCAAATTTCAGTTCTATAGCTATAGCGGTTTGGCCTAGGCGATGATATGTCAAAAAGAACTCAATTTGTTGCCTAAGTTAAATATTTATACCAATAATTCTTTTGCATTCTTTCTTTAGAATTATAAACTAAAATTCGGAAAATAATTCTATTTAAAGTTCATGGTTTATTTCGTTCTATTTGCAAACGAAAAAATAAACAAAAGTTTATTTAATTCGTTTGCGAGAAGAAAGAAAAAAACAAGAATTTGAAATAGAATTCTTTTCCGAATTTTATTTTTAAAATTCCGAAAACAAAATTTTAAAGGAACGAAAAAAATAAAAACAGCATTTGCGAGCAGAATTTTTTCCTACCATGATTTTTTCGACATTTTCGGGTGTACTGACCTCAATTGGCCGTTCAGAACGTTCAGCGTCATTTGTACTTGTGCGACCACAACGAAACTCAGTAAACCACTATTATACCATTGAAATCGATGGTGCAGAGTCCCCATAGTATTTATCGAGCTTTTCCTTGGTTTGATTGACGGTTTTTTTTCGCAAAAAATAATGTTTAGTTTAGAGCAATCGAAATTCACATCTTTCGATTTTTAGAAAAACACACGAGGTTGTATGTTTTAAACAGCTGTTAAACGCAAAGTAAATGACGACACTTGCTCAAAATTTTACAGTAGTCCATTAACAGGTGGTACTTGTAGCAGTGTTGCATTGCTGAAATTCCCCTTGTACCTCTCTTTTTTAAGCGGATGTGTCCAGTTAAGTTCAAGATAATCAGAGCAAGCGGATTAGGATGTGACTCGAGTTTTGTTAAATATTTCATGCGAATTTTGCAATTCCTTTTTTTTTCTTAGCACGACTCTTATGGATTATTAATTACTACTACTAAGTTTATGTCCGACACTAGTCGGGCCTAATAATTACATCTAGACTTTAGATTTGAATTCTTATTGTTATTTAATTTTTGAAGATACAGTAAAAAAATACAGCCTATTAATAAAAGTATCTTATATTTGATATGCAAAATTCCGAACTAGATTTTTAAAGTAAAAATAGTTTTATTTCCCTCTTTTGAGCTTTATACGCTCTGTCATCTATGCTCTCTATGCCACGCGACAGGAGATAGGACGTGATTTTCGTAACAAAAATAATTAACAGTTTACAGTTATAAAGTTATTTTTGCTCTGATTTCTTTGTACTTGACAACAGAGTACGAAAATAAACGAAACAAGGCAAAATGTTTTAAATTGAAAATTGTATAGTTACGAATTTTAAAATAAATGTTACACAGTTCTATATGTATAACCTTTTGCGAAACTAAATAAAGCTACCTCTTTGTTATTTTAGCCAGTGTTTAGGTTTAAGTTGATTTCCTTTTAAGCTAATTGGGCCTAATATTTCAATGCAAATAAAAATCCATTTATTTACAGTTTTTCCCGACGTTTCGTAGATTTTTTGTCTACTTTTTCAAGGGATCGTAACTCATGGAATAATTAATTACATACATAGGTACATATACATATTTTACATATTGAATAAGAATACTCAACATTAAAACATATATAAGTAAATATAACATTTTTAAACAAAGATCAACTTAATATCACAGATCTGTGTTCATGACGAACAAAATTCACTCCCGAGAAAGTAGTATAGTACTTTTCTTATTAAAAAATATTCCCAAAAGAAAATGGAAATTTTGAAACTATAAATATTTTTACGAAAGTAAGTTTTTTAGTGATTCCAATACGTTTCACACAAATACACCTCGTCACAAAAATTTATTGCAGTAGTGTAAAAAATAACGCTTTTGCAATCAGTTGTACAAAAATATTACAGTTTCTATTGTGTTTTTACCTTCTCCTGTAAAATTATAATTATTAGAGTTAGGGCTTCTCTTCTTGAGGCCAACGATATGCATATACTGCCTCTTCCAATATGTCGAAAGAAAAACCCTGCGAAAGAAAACTAGTATCTCGAATTCTAACAAATTTTAATTTTTAGTAAATGATGCAAATTACTCCTCATATCGTTTTTTTTTTTTTTTTTGAAACAAAACACAAACTTTTCTTATTTCATTAAGTTATGTGTTATTTAAAAACTTTAAACTTTAATATGTTCCGGCAAAGTAGTTTTTTTTTTGTTATGAAGTTTTTTGAGTAAATGATATGTTCTAAAAATATAATAAAAAAAAGTTAAAACAAAAAACCGAGTTTAGTAATACTATTGGGCTCGAAAAAGTGCAATTTTAAAAACTAATTGGTACGAAATTAGTTTTCTCATTTATCATCCCTGAGTAACACACATTTTTAGACTTTCAAAACGCACATTTCTTAGCTCAAAAATTACTCTTGTTACCATCAGTTATAAAAAATTTCCAAAAAATCCCCTAAAATTTGGTTATCATCCCCAGATCCCAAATACGAAATTTGAATCCCCCATCACGAAAAAAAATCCCCAATTTGGGGACAAATCCCCTAAACTGACGACAATGTCAGAACGCAATGCGCAAATGTAGAAGAAACATAATCCTCATACCTAAATAAGAGCGGCAAGCGTCGCGTAAGCAGCAGGGTACGCATTTTCCGTACATTTAAATGTGAAAATATTACTTGATTGTACTGAAAATACGTACCCTGCTGCTAACGCGACGCTTGCCGCTCTTATTTAGGTATGAGGGTAAGAAATCATGTTAAGCGTGTATTCAGTCTTGTCAGATTTATTTTCAGACTCCTCGCCAAATGATTTGTCGAATATCGCTAAATATCGCCAATATAATAAAATATTAAATTTTAGCTAAAAAAATATTTTTATTATGTAATTACATTGCAAATATCGTTAAAGTTTAAATTCAGTATGTAACGTATATCGTAAAACATAAAAAAATATATCGTTTAAAGCGGCCCTTGCACTTGCAATATAATTGTGCAATTTTTCATATTGTACAATAATATCGCCAATTTTTAGTGTCATATTCGAAGGTGGCACAATATATTGGCAAATATGTATTTATTATAAAATATGCAAAAATATGCACTAACAAATCGATGACATTTTGTCGCAAATTTGTTGATTCGCAAAGATATTTTATTTACGTTGATATACGACCAACGACACAAAACATGTATTTACATGAAAATCCTTTCCCTATTTATCAATAATGCAAAAATAGTCATCACAGAAAATTCAAAAGATTTTTTTATTGAATCAACGATTTTCGTATTCAAATATCAAAATAATATTTTTCTGTGTACAAAAGCTTTTTACGTATAGAATTTGACAGTTCTTTGTATAACCCACTGCTTTGAGTAGTTTATCTTGTCTTGTTTGCATTGCATACATACATGTGCAAAAATCAAAAAAATTAGATTTTGCTTCAAGCATCGTCTGTGTGACTCATACAAACAAAATTTCACTAATATTATTATAATGCAAGTCATGCATTTTGACCGTGATTAAAATTCATTTTAGTTCTATTTCATAGAAATTCAATTTAAAAATAAAACACAATGAAATGTTTGCAAAACTTTCCTCTTTTTCAAATTCAGCATAACTTTTAAAAACAATTGGAGTGTAAATTTAAAGTGCCATTCCGAACAACTTTAAAATTACGAAAATCATAGAAAAAGATTAAATAGGACACATACAAAGTTTTATTGTAATTAAATATTTTTCTGAATGATGCTTCATATTTTTAATAATAATTGGCCATTTTATGATAACGAAATTTGTTGTTAAACTAAATGTTACATATTAAATCAACTTTTTTGCGAAGCTGTCATATCCGTCATGTATTAAAATAACATTTGTAAAAAATTTCATAGCAAGTTTTTGGTCAAACTTTTTTCCCAATGAAAAAATTTATGCAACTTGTCATACATAAGTTTTTTGTTTCATGTTTGTTTTATTAATATATTTATGTACTAGTGATGTAACGAATGTAAATTTTTGATATTCCCGAATACGAATACGAATATTTGAAACGATATTCGCGAATAAGAATATAATATATGAAATTGATAGACATTAAATTGGGGTTCTATTTACGTCTGCACTCAGAAATATTAAAAAATTGTTATGAAAAAGGACTGCTGTTGACGTACTTTAAAGCTAATAAAAACTACCCAAAATTTTAATGATCGTCGTTAAATGAAATTTAAAATGATACAAAGCACAAATTTCTATAAAATATTTAATGGATTTGTACAAACTAATATTTTTAGCCATTTATTAAAATTTCGTTTAGGATTTATGCATTTATTTATTTAATTTGTTTTGAAAAATATTCGGATTCGTATTCGCCTGAATCTGGCGAATACGGATATCTAAAAATGGACGAATATTCGACAATTTAAATACGAATATTCGTGAATCACTAGTATGTACATTGCGCTTGTAATTTGTTGAAAATTTTTTAAATGTAAATTTTCAAAATGTTTGACAAATGTTTTTGTGCTGCTCGATACGAGTACGAGCATGAAAACAAAAAATTTGTTTGTTCTAATGAAATAAGAATACAAAGTTTTTTTTGTAGTTACATCCAGTGTTGCCGAATCGCGGGTAATTACCCGAATCAGGTGTAATTTTTATGTTCATGTGTAGCGCGTGGGTAATTGCTCTCAGGTGTAGTCCACGGGTAATTTGAAATGTTTTTGTTTTATATAATAAACATTAATAAAATATATTAAATACATAAATAAATAAAATAAAATATAATAAATTATCGTTTGATACCGTTGCTGCACTTTTATTATTTAAAGAAGGTACCTACATATACAGAAAAATGGCAATAATAATTTTAAACCTCTCCTAAACAATAGTAAAATAGTTCCAATGTCCTTATTAGTTTAAGATTTGTCTGTTGCTTTCTATTTTGTAATTTTTGTTCGTATATTTCTCTTTAATTACTGTATAGAATAACAAATATTGAATTACTTTTAATGTATTTATTTACTGTTAAATACTATTTCTTTTATAAAAAACTAGCCATAGGATATCAAAATCCTTACTTGATTCGTATTCAACATGCCAAATTGTTAAATTTTGGAAATTTGCATGAGAGTTAGGATTTATTTTCACCAAAAAAATTATACTTTGAGATAGCAGAATAAACAAATTTATACAAAACGAGAAAAAATTATTTTTTTGATTCGAAATTTATATTACTATTACATAGGGGAGCTCTTCGCCATCGGAAACTCATTTTGACCAAATTTGAGTTGACGTATTTTGAATATACGCTCTCGATACGTTGCATTTCGTTGGGGCTGATACCGAATCATAAGTAGACCTTAAACAAGATTTTTGAAATGTGTCAAATATTTATTTTAATATTGGGTGTAATTCCGTTGAAATCGGGTAATTTTGGCTCCTTCGAGGTGTAATTTTAAATATACATTTTGGTAACACTGGTTACATCCATATGTACTTTTGTAGATACTTTTGTGTTTGCACTAGTGTTTATTTTAATTTAGATTGATTTGTTACATGTAATTGGCTGGGAACTCGGCTGGACAAAAACACATACAAACAAAGCCACACAGTCATGTAGAAGTAGTTGGCGAATGTGAACAGTCTGACATTTACTGACAGGTAAAAAAATGTTTTTATGACAAATATAAATTGAATTGATTTATTCTAATTAGAGTTTTGCTTTTCCCGGACTTTTTCATTTCCCGGGAAAGCGGGAAAGATTTTTCGGTTTCCCGGGAAATCCCGGGAATTCCCGCTCAGTACAAAACAGTACAAAATATTTTTAAATTTAGTTTATTTCAACAAAAACAAATTATAATTCATGAGATCGATTATATAATAACGTTTTATACACATATTATTCAAAAGATAATACCGTTTCCGTTCTTTATATAATAATACATAGATACCAATATTATAAAAAAGAAATTATACGAGTATTATTAAAAAAAATATTACAAAATATCCCCCTTATGAAAAAATCATTCTTAAACTGAAAGTTGGTTTAACAAACGAATTTTGTATGGCAAAACCAGTTATAACGCATGCTTTAACTTTAACAATCGTTTTTGCATAAGGGCATATTTCTTTGGAAATCGGACTTTAGTACAGAATAAGCTGTTAATGCTGTTAACCGCACTATTTACCAAATATAATCTGTAATTATTTGTATTTTTTTTTTATTTCCTTCCATTTCTGTTTTTTACTTATATGAATTGTTGTAGAATTAAATTTTGAACATCGCGTCCTGCTTTTTACAAATAAATGCATCTAAATCTCAGAGCGAATGCGTGCCAGATGTAAGCTCGGCCTTAGTTGTTGTAAAGCTTTAGCTATGTGATGTTGCCATCACCTTATTATTGCACCATCGCATACATAAAGTGAATAACGACACTAATCAAGGAATGTGTAAATACATATTAAGTTGCTATAACAAAATCAAAAACTCCCGGCAATTCCCGCACAAATTTCCCGGGATTTCTTTCCCGGAAAATGTGCGGGAAAAATTTCCCGGGAAATCCCGTATGAAAAACACTAATTCCAATAGATTTGCTTTATGATGGAATCAGTTTTAATTGATTCAATATAAATAGGAATATACAAAATTTCAGTACGTTAAAGGAATTTTACCAATTTCTGTCTTGCATCGTTCTGCAGAAAATAAGAAAAGTTTACTTAATATAAAAAGAATAAGAACATTGTTCGGGAAACGTTAATAGATAATGTAGCATTATGATTTTAAGAATTTATTTTACCTTTAATTTTTCTTTATGATATATTAATGTTTATTTAATATATCATCTTAGTTCATATATGTATATTACCATGAAATCCGTGTAATAAAATGAAGGCACTTCTTATACTTTCTGTTAATTAATATTACAAAATTGTTATTTAATCGTTCACAGTCGAAAAAGAAGTGATCGATATTCCAAAATTATTTTAATAAAATGTCAAGTGTAACATTAGTACATAGGTTGCACACGGCACGCACTAAAGTTAATAGTACGCTAATGAAACGTTAATAATTAGAGCAATACCTAAGTACGGAATACATAAGTAGAGTTTTGCACACGGAACGTTCTAAGTTCTAAGTAGTGTGCATTGTTGCCATTTTGGAATTTTCGCTGCCAGATCTGGCATTTTCATTAACCGAAAAGCATTCAACTTTTAAATAAAAAATGCTAATTTGTTAAATTTTTTATTTCAGTGTAGAGAATAATTCCTTTTATAAATGTAATTTTTTTACAATTGTGTTTCCTACGTAATGTAGATACAATGAATACCTATGTATTATATACTATGTATTATATGTAAGTATATGTGTGTATATGGAGCCCTATTTTCAATTATAGGTGTGTTTCTTTACTCTACATTGGGATCCCGCGGGATCCCAATTTGCACGAAAAGCGTTCCCGTACTCGAAAATTGGGTAAATGAGAGAGTTTTGTGAGAGTAATGTTCTTCTTCTTCTTGCACGAAACAGCCCGTACTTTTTCTTCGTGCTAGTTTGGGCAAACACAAAATCAATCAGCTGTTTGAAAAATAAACAATTTCAAAGAAAAATTACATTTACCTAAAAACTAAACAAATGAACAAATGTATGAAAAAATGTTTAGAAACTAGTGGTGAACAATGTTTTATAAGTTTTTATATGAAATTAAGATAAAAAACCTATGTAAGTATGCTGAATCTTGTAAGTAAATACGTGCGTGTGTATGTACAAAAGTATGTGTTTAGTTCAGTGATAACCACTCCATAGCCTCGCGAGGCAGTCAATAATCGTATTTTTCACACAGACACGGTCGGCAATTCACATGTATACAACAACTTTGTTCGTTTCAAAACATCAGTCTCTGCTCAAGCTTTGTGAAAGCAACACCACGCACGCTTGTTTGGCTTTGTTTTTTGTTTCTTTTTCGTAATGAACACAAAAGCACACAGAGCAACAATGTTCAATAATTCTGCTTCTGTTTGCGACCGCACACAAGCACATAATATCTTTGTCTGCGTGTGTGCGTGCGTTCGGGGCTTGGTTAATACCAACCACTGGTACATTTCTATACCTTACGTACATAAAAATTTACTTATATTGACAAGTTGTTGCAAAAGATACCAGAAATACACCACATTTGTTTTCTCTCTTTCTTTTATACTGACGAATAGAAGAGAAATTGTAGACAATGTAACTACTACTACAATTTTAATGTTGACTTGGCCCCGTCTTACTGCAGGGTGGATAATAACCAGGGAAACCGCAAATATGCAATTGCATGTTTTTTCTGGTTTCACGTATTAATGCGGGGACAAGATATTTATCCGTTTCAGAATTTTTAATGAATTTTGGCATCGATTTGTTACTGCATATTTTTGCATATTTTACCCTTTAAAGCATGTGTATGCATATATCAGTTTTACACGCATATGTTTTTAGCATATTTTCGAATCTTTAGGGCATATTTTGATACTTTATAAAATTTATTTTATTTCAGCCCGCTTGGCACCACCATCCTTAAAAAAAACACCCCATTCCGAAAAAAAATTATTTGAAATTTTTTTTCTAGCAACTCATTAAAATTTCATTTTCGAAATAAAAATTGAAGTTTCAAAGAACAATTTTTTCCTGCGCTATCTGGGTTAATATGCTTACAAATTAAGGGGTAGGGGAACGATAATGATTAATTATCCGTCAAACTAAATACTGCCAATCTGGCAACCCCTTAAAAGCTCATGGCGGCATCCATCTTTTTTTCTTTGACTTCATTTTTAAGATTTTGTGTGACATTGGCGGACATTGGCTGAATAGAAGTTGTACGGAGTAGAGCTTTAAAGGAAAAAGTAAAATTTAATCAGTTATAGTCACTACCTAAATATAAAGTGACTTGAAGTTGTTTGTTGTGGCGGTAAAAAAAAAAAGGAAAATTGGGGTGTGAGCAGTGTAAGTGGCCTGGTGACGAGAGAAAAAGGAAAGGCCGAGTATAAAAAGTGTGCCAGTAGGAGTATTGGAAAGGTGTGGACAAGTAGGTGAGCGCAATCACCATTGAACCCGAGTTGGTAACATTCTGTAAGACAGCCAGGTCAATCCAATAAAAGTTGTCTTGCCAACTACGTCGTCGTCACTACTGTGGCTACCGCCGTTTTGTTGTGCAAGAGTGGTGGAGTAACCTCAATCGTCCTGGAGAAGCAACTGCAACCAACTTGCGCCCTACCGTATCTGCCACAGCACCTGGGAACTCTTTGACCAGCTTGGAGCCCCAACCTTGTTGCGGACAACCATTTTGTCACCATATTGTTTAACGAAACCGAGGATAAACGCAGAGGGTAAGGTAAGCCAGGAAGAAAGGGTAAAGCCAAAGACACGTGCCTTGACTAACCACAAAGTCGATAATGGCGCCATATTGCGGTACGGCCGAATAACCGATCAACTCGTGAAGTGACGAAAATTTTGTAGACTTTAAGCCAAAGAAAGAAGCAGAATAGCCGAAAGACTAAAATATGTATGTGTGTGGATATATAAATTTATGTATGTTTGTACGCCATAATATAAAATGAAGAAAATACCACTATGGTAAATAAGTAATGAAATCAAAATTTTTCTTGTAACTTGGATTTGATTTATATTAATTAAATAATTTATAGTACCGATTTTGTAAGAAAAAAAAGAAAAACAAAAAGAAAGAGAAAAAAATTGAATACTAAACATTAACTAAATTTAGTATTTATTGTAATATATGCTTTGAATTGTATAGTAACTTAGGAAACATAATTGTAACAAAATACTAATGAAAATTTCTTTTACAATTGTATAGAGAAACCCCAGTACTCCCACGGCCAGGTGATTCCGGTGACGACGATTTTGAGCGCTCAACATCGATAAAAACCCACCCAAATAGTAACTTTTGCTAAGCATCCTTTGATTGTATCGAATCACGTAAGTTTCTGTTATCTTTTTTTTTGGTAAATGGAACTCTCTATAGAATTGTTTACTAGTAAGTCTATGTAGTTATAAAATAACTAATAATAAAAAACATTAAATTAAATGTGAAGTGAATCATGAAATAAAAAGTTTATTATTAAAAGTGGTAGGGTGCATCGTGGTACATATGTAGGGTAACGCTGCAGCCACACGTTCAATAAATAGTTTTCAATTTCATCACATATACTGTTTGTCAAAATTCCTTGAAATTGATAGCTGTAACACAAATTGATAGTCAATTTAATTTTTTAAATGCCACCGAAGAAGTAACAACTCAAATTTGTACCTTCAATCAATGTTTGCTGTGACCAGCCGTTCAAGTTGAAAATTAAATTGCCATTTAAATGGATAGGTGAAATTGATAGCAATCTAGTTTTCAATTTAAAAAGTTTGAGTGTGTAAGTAAAAGAAGTGTGAGTGTATTGAAAATTGAATGGAATTGAAAGGCAAAAATTGAACGTGTGGACCCCAAGTAAGCAATATAAAAAACTAAAGATTAGGGGTTATTGCAAAAAGTGGTCAGGCAGTAACCATGGATACGTTTACAGCGTATATGGGGAGGGTAGACCAGAGGAACAGTACATCTTGTAAGATTCTTGTTTAGATGGCAGGTATAGACGGAAACTGGTAAAAGTAGAGTAACATCTGATGAATACAAGAATAAACACTTTTTTTGTTTATTGTCCGGAAGAGAAAGAACCCATCCAGCCGAGTAGATGCTATGGCCAATTATCCAACGATGCCAACTATTTATAACCCAAACGCGCTATACCCCTTCTCAAAACGCGCTAGAACGCGCTAAGTTACATCATTATCAACAATTTATAGTCAAAACGCGCTATTTTCCTACGCGCTAAATTAAATTTTAATAAAGGTCGGTAGTAAAAACGAGTACAATTAATTTTTTAGTAACTCTTTTTCAGAATATCCAATATTGCTTCTTCGAAATTATATACTAAACTAGATATACCAAACGGACGACACAATCGTCCGTATTCTAAACAGAAACAAAATCTCTTTATTAAACCTAATTCAATTTATTGAACTCTCTTCCTATAAGTTTTATGGCTTTCATACAATAACAGATAAGAAAAAAAAATTGGAATAGCAAGAAAAATACTACACAAATATACACACACACACATACACAGTGTAAGCTAACAAATTCGTGTGCACTATGTTTGCATGTAGTAGTATCAACTTTAAACGCTTATAACTCCAAAAATACTAAACCGATTTCAATAAAATAAGAATCTATATCTATATATAATCTATATGTGCAGAAATTCCTTTAAAATGATATAAATCTTTTCAAAATCGGTGCAGTAGTTGCGGCGTAAAAGGGATTACAAAAAACGTGTTCGCCTATTAATTATATAGAAGAAATAACTAAAATCATTTAATACAGAATCAGTCTCGCCTTCCAAATATTCGAAATTCTTACTGCCTGTTTCACGATGTCGACAAGAAATTTTCGTTCGCTTATTTATATTGAAAACAAAAACAAATTTTCTTATTTTGTTTTTGTTTTCAATATAAATAAGCGAACGAAAATTTCTTATCGACATCGTGAAACAGGCAGTTAGTTTTGATTTTAATTTTATTTGTCAAACTTTTATAAATTATCGAATAGTGTTGCGATTCGAATGCTTTTTGAAGTACAAAAAGAATGGATGCTTAATAAGTTATATAAATTTTTAACTGTAAAATTTCAAAATAGTTGCGATTTACAATATTAAAATGTGTTTTTAATTCTAACCACAGTCAAGAGAATTTTATTTGCAACATCTGAATCATTAACGAATTTAAACAAAAAGTTAAATTTTGGATATTAGACAAATGTTAAATTTATACAAAAAAGTAAAAAGACATTGAACTCAAATGATATTCTTGACTTTAATCAAAACGCGCTAGTTTAGCGCTTTTTTTATTAAACGCGCTAAGACGAAAAAAAGCGCGTTTGACATAGTTAAAACGCGCTAAAACTAGCGCGAAAGGCGCTAAATTGGCATCGCTGCAATTATCACCTTCGGCCTATTCTATTTCCAGTCGCCTGTAGCAAATGGAGAGCCACGGACAGTAACAAATTCTAGGACAATATTTTGTTATTTATTGCAATAAAAATTATAAATAAAAATCTTGTCATATTTATCCACAATGCAGTTCCAAAGCCTTAATTCTGAAATCGTGATCTTTTGACATTGAAGTTAAATTCTTATGCATCCAATAAAAATTAATTTGTATTATTTGTTTTACTCAAAACTTTTATAGTAATTTTGTTTTAACCTGCACTTCAAACCCAGTTATTGTTAATTATTTTTCCTTTTTTTGGTTATTTATTTTTTGTCTTATTTTATGTGCAAATGTTGTTGAATTTTTGATGAAAAAATATATTTTCATTTACAAATAAACCAATTTATTCTATCTTTAGGAGTTTTTAGTGCATATTGAATGCGCATAAAACACTTTTTTTAGAGCATATTTTTAGTTTCCCTGATAATAACAAATACCTACATATAATATATATGTACACCTATAAATAGTAATAACTTTGTATAAACATGAAAATCAAAGCTATTTCAATAATTTTTTTTTAATTTAAATCTGCATGTTTAATAAAGTGCAATGATGATAAATAATATGAGTACATACGTGTAATAATGATGATAACTACGTTAACCCTTTGACACGGGAATTAATTCTGCCATTGAAAATTTTTATAGCTTTAAGAGGCTTAAAAAAACATGTGTAAAAAATTGTAAGGACAAATTTTTATTACAAAGTGAGTTTTGAAGATGTACATTTGAATGTACAGTCTGCTTCAATACTTAGACTTTTTCACTTTATTTTATAATTTCATGTAGGCTAAAATTTAAATCAGTGACGGGTTGATAAATTTAACGTACATTTTAATGTACACCACTCGTCGAAGGGTTAATGTTAATAATGAGATTGAAGATCATTACTGATCAAGTAATAAGGTATACTGATAACATTAATAATGATAAAAAATACACTACTGACAATAATATTAAGTAGAACAAGTATAATTATTAAATTTTGGTGTATTTAAGTAGGCAAACAGTTGAAGAAATTTATATTTTCTGCAAAAGTTGAATAGTATTGTTGAAAAAGTTAATTAATTTTTTCAAGTACATACTGCCAAATTTCATTGTTCTTTGAAAAAATTAAGGCACTTATCATCACTTTAGTTCCCACTGATAGACGTTGATATCCGACTTTTGTGAAGAGGGGACCAAGCATTCATTCGCCACTTTTTTTAGAGAAAGATATATAATCCCTTGACTCACAGTGGTTAACGATTTAGAGAATCTGTAACTACTACGAATACATTTATTTAAATTCGGTCCAAATAGTTTTCCCACACCTGAAGCCCTATTTTCAAAATGCGAAATTGTTTTGCAAGGTTGGGTTGAGTAGGAGCTCAACTATATGAAGTATGATGTGAAATTTTTACTGGCTCACTGAGTCGAAAATATGTGGTGTTTACATTTTTCTCATCACCACCAAGACCCAAAAAACTTCAACTTTCTAACTTTAGTAAATGTGTCAGTCAGCACTTTCGCACCTTTACAGAAATATAAAAACTTCACTTGTGGCGTTAGCTTTATATTAAGAGTTTTTCTTTTCCCGGACTTTTTCATTTCCTGGGAAAGCGGGAATGATTTTTCAATTTCCCGTGAAATCCCGGGAATTCCTGCTAATATATCTGTGGCAAAAAGGAAAAAGTGCTTAAGTCGAGATAAGCTGATTTTGAGTTAATGGTACCTATGTAATCTGCATATTCGAAAGTACCCCTGGTCAAAACCTTAATTAATTTGTCTGATTTTTCAGGAAGTTATAGCAAAATTACTTGCGACTTATCTTTTTTTTGACTTCTAATCTCATTTGGAATAATAGCTTAATTAAGGTTATACTTTGGTATATTTCAACTTAAATGTATTACTTACAGTGTGTAGAACGATGTTTGCTTAAAAGAATAAAGGTTAACAGAGAATTTCCCAATTTAACTGTAAAAGAAATAAATTTCTGAAAATCGACTTGAACGCTTAAAAGTGCTCTCCTGCAAAACAGTAAAATATGACTTAAGCACTTTTTCCTTATTGCCACAGATATTATTTATTTGAATTTATTAAAGAACAAATAAAAATTTATGAGATCTATTAAATAATAACGTTTTATAAGCACGGCGGTCAAAATGAATTATATAATTTCATCTTTTTATATAAAAATGATTGTATATCGTTAACTCAAAAGTACATATTTTAGCTTTTTAAAATATTATAAGACGGAGAAAAACTAATAAAAAAATTTCGAATGGCTGAAAAGTTTATTTATTTTAATTTTTAATACTGCTGATGGCAATATATTATAAGTAAATTCAAGTCAAAAAAAATGTACAAAATATTACTTTGAAAATAGGACTTTAGTACAGAATAAGCATTAATAGAATCGTTTGATAACCTGTTTCTAATCTTATTTAAAAAAAATTATTAACGGAAAACAAGTTCACCTTATACTGATGTTGGTTTTAAAGTCTAGAGACCGTTATATAATCTCTAGGGATTTATTATTTCCTTTAACGAATTTTAATTCCTTTTAAATCGAAAATTATATTCTTTTTATCAAAACAGCATTTTTATTACTAATTTCCTCAGTTGTTAATTTTTCACCTTTTTTATCATCTCTTTTATCAATAGTATTCAACAAATATGTTATGCAACTCTTCTGCATATGAAGTGATCAACTTTTCAGAAGGAAGTGGGAACAAATGTTTATTGTGTTTGCTAAACGAATCTGGATCTTTTACTTTTAAAAATTGTGTTAGAGCTACATTTTCCGTATACCGCTTTTGGCAAATAAAGGCTACTAAGTTTAAGATATATATGATAAATGTTCGTTTGGTAATACCCCTTTTAGAAAAGCCATCTTTTACTAATTTAGAAACTAAGACACTTAAATCGTCTTGCTTATTACAATATTTTTCTAATGTCTGTTTTTTAGAAATATTTTTATTTTATATTGGGGCTTGGATTCTAAATTTGTTTAGTTTTGCTCAAATAGCGAATAAGGACATTTACCCTTACGCAAAATAGTCTTTGGATATAAATTTCATTTTAATTTTTCTTCAAAAATTAATTCACAGAAGTACTCATACTTATAAAAACGCCAGTTGTTGTCATCTTATTATTGCACCATCGCATTCGTAAAATGAATATCGACACTCATCAAGGAATATATGCATAAGAACCATATTTACCATAATAAAATATAAGCAAATCCTAGGAATTCCTGCAAAAATTTCCCGAGATTTCTTTCCCGGAAAATGTGCGGGATCCCGTATGAAAAACACTACTTTGTATAGATATATTAAATTAAATTTTTTTATGATTTAGAGAAGCCTTACTTGAGAGAAGCCCTACCTACCTACCGCGTAAAGCTATTTTTAATGACTTCTGTAAAAAATATGAACAGAAGTTTGAAATTTAGTTGCACCCTCAGCTGTGCAACCGGTCAAAAAATACATGTCAGGGAACGCTCTATTCTTGAATAGCTGATGTTGCTTTTTACTTTTATTTTATTTACTTACTTCTTACAGCTACAATTCAAGCTGAAAAAAGTCAGATAATGTAGCAATGGTAAAGTAAGAATATAAAAAGATGTTGATTTGACATAATAACTTTAGTTGTTCTAAGAAAATTTTGGGTAAAGGTTTCTTGATGATCTGCATTAGCAACAGTGAAATGCGCAGAGGATCCAGCTAAACCCCCCACAATAATAATTTTCAATGTATTTTTAATAAAAAATATTTTACTGAATAAGTAAAATAATAATTTGGGATTATTGGTGCGTTACCAAATGTAAAAATATAAAAGTTGAGTAATAAACTTTTTGGTTTAAAATTAAATGTTTTTAAATATTCTATGTGCAGTGGTAAAAAATTCTTTGGGATACCACCGCCAAAAATATTACTGCATGTGTAAAGGGTATTGCCTAGAATTATTGTTAACAATCGTAAACATTATTTGCTGAGTTTGTACCAAAATTATGTGTTTGGCATATTTCGACTTTGGCAACGGCGTTTTTGTAACAGATAAAATATTTTGAGGGAAAACATTTTCACGATATGGGTGAATAAATAGTGTATCACATAAATGATTTTCAATGCATCAAAAATCATAAATTTTTTAAAAATAATTTAAGCGAATATTACGGTACAGAGAGAATAGATTGGTTAGAAATCTATTGGAGCGACAAGTATTCAATTGTGTATTCCAATATGCCATACATATTTTCTATCAATCAATTGTACGACTTTTTCATATTTATATACAAAAAACCATAATTTCAATACAAATAGGATTCTCAAAATACTATTACTATAAAAAAAATTATTCCGTTCATTTCTAATAACCGTTTTAAAATATTGATAGACACAACCATGATATAAATATATAAGGTACTTGAAGTTTGGTTTTTGAGTGTTATTACTAGGGAAAGGATTTTTATGTAAATAAATGTTTTCTGTCGTTGGTCGTATATAAACGTAAATAAAATATCTTTGCGAATCAACCAATTTGCGACAACATGGCATCGATTTGTTAGTGCATATTTTTGCATATTTTATAATACATACATATTTTTGCATATTTTATTATAAATGTATATTTTTAATACATTTTTTAGTTTATTCATGCTATAAATCAAATTTGTGTTTTTTTTTTATTAGTTGTAAAGTATTTAAAAGCTTCAGTTTTTACGACTCTGTAACAACAACAACAAAAAAAAGAGGAAAACGAGAAAAATTTACGATCGCATTTTTTGTGATATTATTCGATATTCAAAAACACCGTAGGACTCCTTCAACTCATTTGAAAAGTTCAATACCTTGTCTTAAGTAAGGAATACCAATACCATTGAAAACTAAAATAAAGCAAGAGTATGGGGTAATAGCCTTCTTAAACCCCAAAATGTTTGTGTAATTTTTTCAGCGCTCTCTACTGGTTCTGATTTAGAAAGTTCCTTTGAGTGTTTCTGCCTTTAATGAAAAATATTCAGTGATATGATACGGATACTATAACAACTTAATTGGGAACGTGGCAGAAGGCTGTCGGATACTATATAAAATTTTTTAATAAATATATTTATTTATTGTATCTACAAATATGAACTAACAATAAGTATTCCAATCTTAAATCTAAATATAATATTAATAAAATGAAACAAATTTTAAAGTCAAAAAAACTTTCTGCCATATGCAAAAAAATAACGTGTGGTTGAAGTGTACGTTAAAACAAAATTTCCATACAAAATCTGGTTTTAACGTACACTTGACTTTTTGACTTTAAAATTTCTTTTATTTTATTAATAGAATAAGGGGCAAATTTTGTAAAAAGCAATGCTTACCATTCAAAAATTTTATTTGAAAAAAATTTTAATTACAAAAACAAAACACACACAAAATTTGTCAACGCTTATAAGGGCCGTAGTATCCGATAGCCTTCTGCCTAAATTGATATTTGTGAACACATAGTATTGCTTTCTTGTTCACACTATAGCCCAATTATAGAGGTTTTCGTTACTTTAACACCTCAAGTAGAATTAATTGAAGATGCGGTAAAGAAATGTGCTCTGACCCCAGAGTTAAAAAATAAAGAGTGAAGAGATAAAAAATAATTATAAAGGGTGTTTTTTTAGAGGTATAGAACTTCGAATTGAAATAAAACACAAGAAAATCGTTTTAATGTCCATCAATTTGGCTTTATTGGAAGGATAATTTTATGCCATTAATGTTTAAATATGATTTCGGGCATGTGGCCGCCGCGGCTGGTTCGAATAAAGCCAATTCTACAGGTCCAATTTTCAACCACTTTTTCGAGCATATGGGGCCGTATGTTGGCAATAACGCCACGAATGTTGGCTTTCAAGTCCCCTAACGTTTCTGGTTTGTTGGCGTAGACGAGCGACTTCACATATCCCCAAAGAAAATAATCCATTGGTGTCAAATCACACGATCTTGGTGGCCAATTGACAGGTCCATTCCGCGAAATTATGCGCTCATCGAATGTTTCCTTCAATAAATCGATTGTGACGTGCGCTGTGTGGCATGTAGCGCCGTCTTGTTGGAACCACAACTCATCCACATTCAAAATCTTCAAAATCTTCCATAAAGTTGATGGACAAAGCTCCAATTGCTGTGCACGGTGGCGAATCGATTCATTCGGGTCCTCTTCAACACTTTGCTCTACAGCGGCAATTGTTTCTTCGGTGCGCACTGTTCGACGTCTCTGCGGATGCGTATTATCACATAGAGTAAACGTAGTGCGAAAACGATCCATGGTTAACCGAATTAATTGCTCTGATGGACGATTATGTCGACCATAAAATGGACGGAGCTTGCGGTAAACTTCGCGAACTGAACCATTATTTTCGAAATAAATTTGCACGATTTGCAAGCGTTGTTCTTTTGTCAACCTGTTCATGATGAAATGGCAAACCAAACTAAATATTAATCACTTGACAGCTGACAAAATGTCCTCCAGTTAAAAAAGTGATGCCAACTTAAAGTTCTATACCTCAATAAAAAACACCCTTTATATAGTTATACATAAAAAAATATATGCAACAAATTGTATCGATAGTTTATAACTCTAACAACGAAAACTTAGAAACTGAATATTCCAGAACGAAATAGCAGCATGTAAACTTCTGCAGACGTGGAACGTTAATTTTTCTTACATAAATGTTAACAAAAAAACATTTATTCACTCATGTACATAAATAAAAGTTCGACTGAACTTTATTTTGTATTCTATATGATTTGACAAAATATTTATTAAATAAATTCAGTAAAGTGCGACTTGGACTCGCGCACGAAGGGTTCCGTACGATGGGCTTTGAGCATTTTTTTAATGTTGCGTTTTTGACATTTTTTCAGTTGAAACAATTTTTTTTCTCGTTTTGGCGATTTTTTCAAATTTTTTTTTACTTTGGCATTTTCTTAATTTTGGCGATTTTTTCGGTTTTTCGCGATTTATTTTCGTTTTAGATTTTTTTAATTTGGCTTTTTTTCGTTTCGGCGATTTTATAATTTTGTGCTTTTTTTGTTTGACCGGTTTTTAAAATTTCAAGAGATAGGATTTTACGGTTTCCAAGATACAGCAAGTTGTCAAAATTAGTGCCAGTCCAGACTTGCAATTTTTGTTGCAGCAACTTTTTATTTTTTAGTGCAAAAGAGCGAGAGAGGAATACTAAAAGTATATATTTCTATTTCAAGACTCTCACACATATTCAAGAACTGCTGCAACAAAAATTGCAAGTCTGGACCGGCACTTACATAGTCAAAATTGCATTAACTGATGAACACCCTTTAATTAATTTTTTTTTTTTAATTTTAGTGTTAATTGTTGTAGTCTGTATAAAAATACACTAACATTACAATTTTCAAGTGTATATACATACATACAATTGTATGTATAATACATGGGATTTTAAAATTTTTCGTTGCTTGTTTTGGAACACCCTTCAATTTTTAACTCGCATGTATTTGTTGTTGTAGCGGCCAAGGTTCTACACACTGTGTTCAAATTGCAGATCTGTAGCTCTTACGGTTCTCGAGAAAATATCTTGTGACAGACAGACTGACAGCGTAGCGAAAACAATAGCGTTCCTTTCACCTTTGGTGTACGAAACCCTAAAAAGCATTGAAGGAAAGCTTTTTATGTTTTTTTTAAGTTTTTAATGACAAACTGTTTGTTAAGAAAGAAATGAAGCTGATTATTTTAAGTTGTTAATGTTATTAAATGTTTAAAACAAATTGATAAATGCATATTTCATTAGTTTCAAATACATACATATTTTTATATTTTTACTGCATATTTTATGTACATAAAATGTGATTTTAAATGCATGAAAATCCTTTCCCTAATAATTATATTTTTTGTGCAATAACTACGTATGCCACAAAGTTTAAAAAAATTATACCGCGCTAGTTTCTGATATAAATGTCATGTCTCTTGAGAAGAGTCCTTTAATACCTATTGATCTAACAGAAATATCAGAAGAAATTGAAAAAAAACTTCCAGTTTCACCAAAATCCATCAATGGAACAAAAAACAAGTAAAGTTAGTGCGGCTTACAGAGTTATTGAGGAAAACAAAATAAAAATATATCATTTTGTAAGAAGTAGATTTTATAATAATACTGCTAAATTATATAGCTATGGTACCTAGCAACAGATGGAGCACATAAAATCAATGTTTGATTCCATGTGACTTAAAGAGTTATTGCACTAAGCATCTAAATTTTATTTTTGTTGCCACAAAACCCAAAAATCTAAATCAGAGCATACCAAAAAACCAACCAATATCTGTCAAACTACTCAACTTACGCAAAAAGTTAAATGTTGACCAAATATTGTAATTTGCGTTGACGGACACGTGCTGAATATAACCGTCCTAATAAGAAACCATGTATTTCAACTTAGCTGTCAGTTTGTAAAAGGCGAAGTTTAACACATGACGGATTCTTTGTGCCCTTTGGAAGCCATTCCAAAGGAACTACATTTTCATGGCTTCCAAAAAAATCGATATTCTTAATTTGCCGATAGTTAGCAGAAAACCAACTAGAAGTTTATTTTAGTCATACAAAACCTTGTAATTCCTCCATACTCATCAGAATTAAAAAAAATCGATTTTTTTAAAGATATCTATGAACTAATTTTAGTCTAAAATTTAAAAGTTATTTAATTAAATTTAAATGAAAACACTGTTTCGGGCTTAAATTCGTATAAAAAGAAACGAATTGTTAAAACAGGTACCTATTTACCATTTTTTATAGATGAAAATATTGTCATAGAGCACAAAAACTGAAATTTTTCTTAAAATCACTTCCAATTCGGTGACCAGGCATCGAAAAAGAGAACTTCTTCCAATGACAACCCTATGTAAAATCATTAGAACGGATCGAAATTTGCACTACTTCCAAATCGCAAACTCTACATTTTCGACTTTTTTGGAGTGTCTTTTTTTACTGATATAGTATTAATGCCTACTTTTATACCCTTTACCAAAAATGGAAAAGGGTATATATAGGTTTGTCATTCCGTGTGTAATTTCCATAATATTAATTTGCGACCAAAAAAATATATATATTCTGGATCTTTATGAATAGCGAAGACGAATAAGCGATGTCCGTCCGTCCGTCTGGTGTACGTGAAATCGGTTTTCCGAAGTTCCCAGAAAAGCTAGAGACTTCGTTCTTGGACTGGTATGTCAGAAATTGTCCAACTTAGATTGGTATTGAAAATCAGCAAAATCGAGCATGACGTTTTCAGAGCTGGAAAGCTGAAACTTGATTTTGACATATAAAAGTAACTAGATAAAAAATTTTTTTAATTTTTTTGTTAAATAACTTTGGTAAAGGGTATATAAGATTCGGCACAGCCGAATATAGCACTCTTACTTGTTTGTTTATTCTAGTTGTAGTTCCCCTTATCGGAGAAAAAAGATAAATAGTTTGGTTTTATCCATACAAAATTCTAAAATTTCACGTGAACAAAATGTTCGTCAATTATTTTTTTGGAATAAAATGATATGTTTGTAATTATATTTCCAAAGCAATCCATACGTATTTTTATTTAAAATTTTATGGGTCTACCCAGGATTTTCAAATTGCCAAAATGTTTATAAGTAAAATTTAATCATAAGACGCAATTTATGTATGTTTCAGTTTTTCAGCTCTGAAACCGTCTGCTCGATTTTGCTGATTTTCAATAGCGATCTAAGTTGGACAATTTCTGACATACCAGTCCAAGAACGAAGTCTCTAGCTTTTCTGGGAGCTTCGGAAAACCGATTTCACGTACACCAGACGGACGGACGGACGGACATCGCTTATTCGTCTTCCCTATTCATAAGGACCCAGAATATATACATTTTATGGGTCGCATATGAATATTATGGAAATAACACACGGAATGACAAACCTATACATATATACCCTTTTCCATTTTTGGTAAAGAGTATAAAAAATTCAGTAAAGTGCGACTTTGACTCGCGCACGAAGGGTTCCATTCGTACATTCGGTTTTGAGCATTTTTTAATGTGGCTTATTTGCTTTTTCGAAGTTTTTTTCAGTTTAAATGATTTATTTAGTTTTGTCGCTTCTTTTTCGTTTTGGCGATTTTTTTTTTGTTTTTGGCGAGTTTTTCCTGTTTTGGGGTTTTTTTCATTTTAGCAATTTTTTGGGTTTTTCGCAATTTATTTTAGTCGTAGAAATTTTTTTAATTTGGTGTTTTTTTAATTTTGGCGATTTTTTTTGGTTTTTGGCGATTTTTTTCGGTTTGGCGATTTTATAATTTTTTGATTTTTAGTTTTACCGTTTTTGAAAATTTCAAGAGTTTAGCTCTTACTTGCTGTTGTCAAAATTGCATAGTAAAAATTGCATTAACTGATGGAACACCCTTTAATTTAAATTTTTTGAAACTTTAGTGTTAATTTTTGTAGTCTGTATACAAATACACTAACCTTGCAAATTTCAAGTGTATATACATACATACATTCAATTGTATGTATATTACATGAGATTTTAACATTTTTCGTTGCTCGTTTTGGAACACCCTTTAATTTCCAATTCTCATGTATTTTTTGTTGTAGCGGCCAAAAGTCTATACACTGTGTCCAAATTTCAGGTCTCTAGCTCTTACGGTTCTCGAGAAAATACCCTGCCTAGTTTTAGTTAAAGTTAAAGTTTTCCAACCCTGGAAACGTCTTTTTAATTTTTTTAATATTATTTTAATTTAAAATACCAATTTTGGTCGTACTGAAGTGTAAAATAGGTTTATTTATTACAAAAAAATAAAAATTTGTTTTCGGTAGTGACTTTTATATGGCAAAATCAAGTTTCAGTTTTCCAGCTCTGAAACCGTCTGCTCGATTTTGCTGATTTTCAATACCAATCTAAGTTGGACCATTTCTGACACACCAGTCCAAGAACGAAGTCTCTAGCTCTTCTGGGAGCTTCGGAAAACCGATTTCACGTACACCAGACGAACGGACGGAGGGACAGACGGACATCGCTTATTCGTCTTCGCTATTCATAAGGACCCAGAATATATATATTTTTGTGGTCGCAAATTAATATTATGGAAATTACACACGGAATGACAAACCTATGTATATATACCCTTTTCCATTTTTGGGAAAGGGTATAATAAAGACTTTATGTCAAATAAATATACTTCGGTAAGTCATGTATTTTTCTTACCATTATTGTTAGAATAAGTGCTTCAAAATCATTGTTACTCACCTGAAAAGAAAAAAAAATTAAGAAATTTAAGAAATATTGAAATAAATAATTGAAAAATTAATATGAAAATATACACATTGTTTATTGCGATTCCTCTACTGGTTTAAAAAAATTTTTTTAGTTATATATATGTATACATATGTATGTATGTAAGTAAAACAATATTTTTATTATATATTCATAAGTGATAATGAAACAAAGAATAATAAAGTAAGAAACTGGTACTTATTTTCGAATTATGTATGTAAAAAGACATTTTGCACTATAGAAAATTTGTTAAATATTCAACATTTTACTTGTATTTTTTATCTTTCTTTATTTTAGCCAGGGACCGTAACGGTTATAACTTTTATTTTAAAAATCACTTTTTAATCATTATTTCTTGCTTTTTTATTTATACCTCAGAAAATAACAGGTATTTCTTAATTTTCATTTATTCCTCAGAAAATAAGAGTTATTTTGTGACTTTTATTTATTCCTCACAAAATAACAGTTACTGTTTGATTTTTATTTTTTGCTTAATTTTTAAATTGTAGAAAGAGTAATTGTTGCGTTAAAATTAATATTAACCGATTTAGAATTTAATTTATCGCCAGAGTCTGTAAAAAAAATTCTTATATGTTAAATTAAATTTACGTTTTTATTATTTACTCATTATAAAAATTAAAATTTTTTTGAGCAAAAAAATAAAAATCAAAAAGTAACTGTTATTTTGTAAGGATAAACAAAAATCAAGAATTAACTATTATTTTGTGAGGAATAAATAAAAATAAAAATCATTTCATCTATAGGTAGTAACATGGAGTATATTGGTGTATTCCTTTTGCACGTAGCACTCTCTATTACTGTTTTTTCAGTTTACATTTGGAAAATAATAGTTACTTGCGATCCCTGATTTTAGCAGATGGCTTCTAGTCGGACAAGAAAGCATCTGTTACGAGAAAAATTTTAAGCATAACAATAAATATAAATTCTTAGAACTTTTTATAAAAATTATTATTTTGTTTTATTTCTATAGCGAGAACAACTGACCTAAATTTGCTCTAAAAGAATTAAAAAGAAAAACTATTTTTGCGTTATTTAGGCTAAATTTATGTTAAATAAAACGTAGTTTTGCTTGTTGAGTTTGTTTTAAAAAATCATTGAAGGATTTTTTTGATGCTGTCGGCTGGCTAAGGAAACTGTTTGAAAAGATTTTGCAAAACTGTTATGGCACAAGTGGATTTAAAAATGTTACATTTAATTAGCAAGCAAGCAGAGTGAGAGTAACTAAAATTTGCAAGTTAGTTTTACGGAGAAAGGAAAGAACGACAAACCGAAATAATTGTGTTGTTTTTCATATTGTTGGCTTAGAGTGTAAACCAAGTAGTGCTGGGATACTATCGATATTTATCGATAGTATCCCATGCGCTGTGTGGCATGTAGCGCCGTCTTGTTGGAACCACAACTCATCCACATTCAAAATCTTCAAAATCTTCCATAAAGTTGATGGACAAAGCTCCAATTGCTGTGCACGGTGGCGAATCGATTCATTCGGGTCCTCTTCAACACTTTGCTCTACAGCGGCAATTGTTTCTTCGGTGCGCACTGTTCGACGTCTCTGCGGATGCGTATTATCACATAGAGTAAACGTAGTGCGAAAACGATCCATGGTTAACCGAATTAATTGCTCTGATGGACGATTATGTCGACCATAAAATGCACGGAGCTTGCGGTAAACTTCGCGAACTGAACCATTATTTTCGAAATAAATTTGCACGATTTGCAAGCGTTGTTCTTTTGTCAACCTGTTCATGATGAAATGGCAAACCAAACTAAATATTAATCACTTGACAGCTGACAAAATGTCCTCCAGTTAAAAAAGTGATGCCAACTTAAAGTTCTATACCTCAATAAAAAACACCCTTTATATAGTTATACATAAAAAAATATATGCAACAAATTGTATCGATAGTTTATAACTCTAACAACGAAAACTTAGAAACTGAATATTCCAGAACGAAATAGCAGCATGTAAACTTCTGCAGACGTGGAACGTTAATTTTTCTTACATAAATGTTAACAAAAAAACATTTATTCACTCATGTACATAAATAAAAGTTCGACTGAACTTTATTTTGTATTCTATATGATTTGACAAAATATTTATTAAATAAATTCAGTAAAGTGCGACTTGGACTCGCGCACGAAGGGTTCCGTACGATGGGCTTTGAGCATTTTTTTAATGTTGCGTTTTTGACATTTTTTCAGTTGAAACAATTTTTTTTCTCGTTTTTGGCGATTTTTTCAAATTTTTTTTTACTTTGGCATTTTCTTAATTTTGGCGATTTTTTCGGTTTTTCGCGATTTATTTTCGTTTTAGATTTTTTTAATTTGGCTTTTTTTCGTTTCGGCGATTTTATAATTTTGTGCTTTTTTTGTTTGACCGGTTTTTAAAATTTCAAGAGATAGGATTTTACGGTTTCCAAGATACAGCAAGTTGTCAAAATTAGTGCCAGTCCAGACTTGCAATTTTTGTTGCAGCAACTTTTTATTTTTTAGTGCAAAAGAGCGAGAGAGGAATACTAAAAGTATATATTTCTATTTCAAGACTCTCACACATATTCAAGAACTGCTGCAACAAAAATTGCAAGTCTGGACCGGCACTTACATAGTCAAAATTGCATTAACTGATGAACACCCTTTAATTAATTTTTTTTTTTTAATTTTAGTGTTAATTGTTGTAGTCTGTATAAAAATACACTAACATTACAATTTTCAAGTGTATATACATACATACAATTGTATGTATAATACATGGGATTTTAAAATTTTTCGTTGCTTGTTTTGGAACACCCTTCAATTTTTAACTCGCATGTATTTGTTGTTGTAGCGGCCAAGGTTCTACACACTGTGTTCAAATTGCAGATCTGTAGCTCTTACGGTTCTCGAGAAAATATCTTGTGACAGACAGACTGACAGCGTAGCGAAAACAATAGCGTTCCTTTCACCTTTGGTGTACGAAACCCTAAAAAGCATTGAAGGAAAGCTTTTTATGTTTTTTTTAAGTTTTTAATGACAAACTGTTTGTTAAGAAAGAAATGAAGCTGATTATTTTAAGTTGTTAATGTTATTAAATGTTTAAAACAAATTGATAAATGCATATTTCATTAGTTTCAAATACATACATATTTTTATATTTTTACTGCATATTTTATGTACATAAAATGTGATTTTAAATGCATGAAAATCCTTTCCCTAATAATTATATTTTTTGTGCAATAACTACGTATGCCACAAAGTTTAAAAAAATTATACCGCGCTAGTTTCTGATATAAATGTCATGTCTCTTGAGAAGAGTCCTTTAATACCTATTGATCTAACAGAAATATCAGAAGAAATTGAAAAAAAACTTCCAGTTTCACCAAAATCCATCAATGGAACAAAAAACAAGTAAAGTTAGTGCGGCTTACAGAGTTATTGAGGAAAACAAAATAAAAATATATCATTTTGTAAGAAGTAGATTTTATAATAATACTGCTAAATTATATAGCTATGGTACCTAGCAACAGATGGAGCACATAAAATCAATGTTTGATTCCATGTGACTTAAAGAGTTATTGCACTAAGCATCTAAATTTTATTTTTGTTGCCACAAAACCCAAAAATCTAAATCAGAGCATACCAAAAAACCAACCAATATCTGTCAAACTACTCAACTTACGCAAAAAGTTAAATGTTGACCAAATATTGTAATTTGCGTTGACGGACACGTGCTGAATATAACCGTCCTAATAAGAAACCATGTATTTCAACTTAGCTGTCAGTTTGTAAAAGGCGAAGTTTAACACATGACGGATTCTTTGTGCCCTTTGGAAGCCATTCCAAAGGAACTACATTTTCATGGCTTCCAAAAAAATCGATATTCTTAATTTGCCGATAGTTAGCAGAAAACCAACTAGAAGTTTATTTTAGTCATACAAAACCTTGTAATTCCTCCATACTCATCAGAATTAAAAAAAATCGATTTTTTTAAAGATATCTATGAACTAATTTTAGTCTAAAATTTAAAAGTTATTTAATTAAATTTAAATGAAAACACTGTTTCGGGCTTAAATTCGTATAAAAAGAAACGAATTGTTAAAACAGGTACCTATTTACCATTTTTTATAGATGAAAATATTGTCATAGAGCACAAAAACTGAAATTTTTCTTAAAATCACTTCCAATTCGGTGACCAGGCATCGAAAAAGAGAACTTCTTCCAATGACAACCCTATGTAAAATCATTAGAACGGATCGAAATTTGCACTACTTCCAAATCGCAAACTCTACATTTTCGACTTTTTTGGAGTGTCTTTTTTTACTGATATAGTATTAATGCCTACTTTTATACCCTTTACCAAAAATGGAAAAGGGTATATATAGGTTTGTCATTCCGTGTGTAATTTCCATAATATTAATTTGCGACCAAAAAAATATATATATTCTGGATCTTTATGAATAGCGAAGACGAATAAGCGATGTCCGTCCGTCCGTCTGGTGTACGTGAAATCGGTTTTCCGAAGTTCCCAGAAAAGCTAGAGACTTCGTTCTTGGACTGGTATGTCAGAAATTGTCCAACTTAGATTGGTATTGAAAATCAGCAAAATCGAGCATGACGTTTTCAGAGCTGGAAAGCTGAAACTTGATTTTGACATATAAAAGTAACTAGATAAAAAATTTTTTTAATTTTTTTGTTAAATAACTTTGGTAAAGGGTATATAAGATTCGGCACAGCCGAATATAGCACTCTTACTTGTTTGTTTATTCTAGTTGTAGTTCCCCTTATCGGAGAAAAAAGATAAATAGTTTGGTTTTATCCATACAAAATTCTAAAATTTCACGTGAACAAAATGTTCGTCAATTATTTTTTTGGAATAAAATGATATGTTTGTAATTATATTTCCAAAGCAATCCATACGTATTTTTATTTAAAATTTTATGGGTCTACCCAGGATTTTCAAATTGCCAAAATGTTTATAAGTAAAATTTAATCATAAGACGCAATTTATGTATGTTTCAGTTTTTCAGCTCTGAAACCGTCTGCTCGATTTTGCTGATTTTCAATAGCGATCTAAGTTGGACAATTTCTGACATACCAGTCCAAGAACGAAGTCTCTAGCTTTTCTGGGAGCTTCGGAAAACCGATTTCACGTACACCAGACGGACGGACGGACGGACATCGCTTATTCGTCTTCCCTATTCATAAGGACCCAGAATATATACATTTTATGGGTCGCATATGAATATTATGGAAATAACACACGGAATGACAAACCTATACATATATACCCTTTTCCATTTTTGGTAAAGAGTATAAAAAATTCAGTAAAGTGCGACTTTGACTCGCGCACGAAGGGTTCCATTCGTACATTCGGTTTTGAGCATTTTTTAATGTGGCTTATTTGCTTTTTCGAAGTTTTTTTCAGTTTAAATGATTTATTTAGTTTTGTCGCTTCTTTTTCGTTTTGGCGATTTTTTTTTTGTTTTTGGCGAGTTTTTCCTGTTTTGGGGTTTTTTTCATTTTAGCAATTTTTTGGGTTTTTCGCAATTTATTTTAGTCGTAGAAATTTTTTTAATTTGGTGTTTTTTTAATTTTGGCGATTTTTTTTGGTTTTTGGCGATTTTTTTCGGTTTGGCGATTTTATAATTTTTTGATTTTTAGTTTTACCGTTTTTGAAAATTTCAAGAGTTTAGCTCTTACTTGCTGTTGTCAAAATTGCATAGTAAAAATTGCATTAACTGATGGAACACCCTTTAATTTAAATTTTTTGAAACTTTAGTGTTAATTTTTGTAGTCTGTATACAAATACACTAACCTTGCAAATTTCAAGTGTATATACATACATACATTCAATTGTATGTATATTACATGAGATTTTAACATTTTTCGTTGCTCGTTTTGGAACACCCTTTAATTTCCAATTCTCATGTATTTTTTGTTGTAGCGGCCAAAAGTCTATACACTGTGTCCAAATTTCAGGTCTCTAGCTCTTACGGTTCTCGAGAAAATACCCTGCCTAGTTTTAGTTAAAGTTAAAGTTTTCCAACCCTGGAAACGTCTTTTTAATTTTTTTAATATTATTTTAATTTAAAATACCAATTTTGGTCGTACTGAAGTGTAAAATAGGTTTATTTATTACAAAAAAATAAAAATTTGTTTTCGGTAGTGACTTTTATATGGCAAAATCAAGTTTCAGTTTTCCAGCTCTGAAACCGTCTGCTCGATTTTGCTGATTTTCAATACCAATCTAAGTTGGACCATTTCTGACACACCAGTCCAAGAACGAAGTCTCTAGCTCTTCTGGGAGCTTCGGAAAACCGATTTCACGTACACCAGACGAACGGACGGAGGGACAGACGGACATCGCTTATTCGTCTTCGCTATTCATAAGGACCCAGAATATATATATTTTTGTGGTCGCAAATTAATATTATGGAAATTACACACGGAATGACAAACCTATGTATATATACCCTTTTCCATTTTTGGGAAAGGGTATAATAAAGACTTTATGTCAAATAAATATACTTCGGTAAGTCATGTATTTTTCTTACCATTATTGTTAGAATAAGTGCTTCAAAATCATTGTTACTCACCTGAAAAGAAAAAAAAATTAAGAAATTTAAGAAATATTGAAATAAATAATTGAAAAATTAATATGAAAATATACACATTGTTTATTGCGATTCCTCTACTGGTTTAAAAAAATTTTTTTAGTTATATATATGTATACATATGTATGTATGTAAGTAAAACAATATTTTTATTATATATTCATAAGTGATAATGAAACAAAGAATAATAAAGTAAGAAACTGGTACTTATTTTCGAATTATGTATGTAAAAAGACATTTTGCACTATAGAAAATTTGTTAAATATTCAACATTTTACTTGTATTTTTTATCTTTCTTTATTTTAGCCAGGGACCGTAACGGTTATAACTTTTATTTTAAAAATCACTTTTTAATCATTATTTCTTGCTTTTTTATTTATACCTCAGAAAATAACAGGTATTTCTTAATTTTCATTTATTCCTCAGAAAATAAGAGTTATTTTGTGACTTTTATTTATTCCTCACAAAATAACAGTTACTGTTTGATTTTTATTTTTTGCTTAATTTTTAAATTGTAGAAAGAGTAATTGTTGCGTTAAAATCAAAAAGTAACTGTTATTTTGTAAGGATAAACAAAAATCAAGAATTAACTATTATTTTGTGAGGAATAAATAAAAATAAAAATCATTTCATCTATAGGTAGTAACATGGAGTATATTGGTGTATTCCTTTTGCACGTAGCACTCTCTATTACTGTTTTTTCAGTTTACATTTGGAAAATAATAGTTACTTGCGATCCCTGATTTTAGCAGATGGCTTCTAGTCGGACAAGAAAGCATCTGTTACGAGAAAAATTTTAAGCATAACAATAAATATAAATTCTTAGAACTTTTTATAAAAATTATTATTTTGTTTTATTTCTATAGCGAGAACAACTGACCTAAATTTGCTCTAAAAGAATTAAAAAGAAAAACTATTTTTGCGTTATTTAGGCTAAATTTATGTTAAATAAAACGTAGTTTTGCTTGTTGAGTTTGTTTTAAAAAATCATTGAAGGATTTTTTTGATGCTGTCGGCTGGCTAAGGAAACTGTTTGAAAAGATTTTGCAAAACTGTTATGGCACAAGTGGATTTAAAAATGTTACATTTAATTAGCAAGCAAGCAGAGTGAGAGTAACTAAAATTTGCAAGTTAGTTTTACGGAGAAAGGAAAGAACGACAAACCGAAATAATTGTGTTGTTTTTCATATTGTTGGCTTAGAGTGTAAACCAAGTAGTGCTGGGATACTATCGATATTTATCGATAGTTCAGATTCCACTATAGATACTATCGATATTACTATCGCCTGAATATTTGTATTTGAGTAAGAAAACTGGAAATAATTTTTTATCAGCCTACAGTTCACACCGAAAAATTTCAACTTAAAATCTAGTTAAACAGGGTTAATATAATCTTTTTCGGCAGTGATTTTGCTTCATATGTGTTTGATGTTAATCTAACATGATTTATAGTAATTGTCAAAGAAAATTTTTCCTTAACTGTATTTCACGTTGATTTAACATTTACGTACTGTTAAAATCAAAATGAAGAATCATGTTGAATCAAAGTTATTTCAACTTGGAACAATATGAATTTAACTTAATGTAGTAATTGTGTTTTATTAATTATTTAACTTACGTGTGGTTGGTATAGACATCAGAAAAATGTTTGTATATAAATTTTCTTCCCTGGACAAGATTTGAACTCAAAACTGATCATGGTAGTCAACATGCTTACTCCTGTAGCCACAATCACTTTAAATATTCTTAAGATACACACTAATATGAACCATATTGATTTATATTTTAATTTAACAGTATTTAATTGATCATTTAATATACAATTTAATTGAAAAGTCTTAGTTCAAAAAAACAAAAAAAAAATACAAAATACTTTAACTTGACTCCAGTATTCGAACCTGCGATCCTCCGACTGGAAGACTGGTGCACTGGCTATCAGCCAGCAGCAGTTTGTCGGCTATTTACAAACATAAAAAAAATATCAACACGAAAACAACCCACACAACTAAGGCCGAGTACACACTGTATCATTTTGCGACAAATATAACAGTGGTAAAGTTTGTCATTTCCCATATTTTTCGTTGTGTGGCATTACCATACAAACTGTTTGCGCATCTGATTTAAACAGCTGTGAGAATAAGTTGGCTGCATTGCAAGCACAAAAAGCAAACCTCAGCGTGATGACATTTTGACAAAAATACCGAAAAAAATTTTAAAAGCGTGTGTGTATAAAAATTTAAAAGTATGGAAAACGAAGAAGAAGGTGGAAAAGTATAGAATGGTGTGAGAAAAATTCAAGCGCCCTGGACTACACAGCTAATTCAGTTTTAGGTTTTAGAAGTTTTTGAGGATGTATGGAATTATATATCTATGTAGCATTTATAGGGATACAAATGCAAAGAAAACTGTATGGGAAGAAATTTCGTTTGAATTAGGTCTTCATGTGCACGAAATTTTTTAACCAAATTGAATACTGCTTTCGTAAACTGGAATGCAGAGTACAATAGAAACCTTTGGTGGCACGCATATTAAGCACCGCTCTTTTCCACCACTTTCTTTATCGTTTTTAAGATTTTCTTAATTTTTTTTCTTATTATTAATAAACACACAGGAGCACCAGCCAATTGAATAATTTTGAGATTATCCATTTGTATGAATATTAATTAACTAACAATACGAAAACTAAAGTCTCACAATGATAAAACAAACTACACTAAATGTCATTATGTCATAATTAGTTCTTGATGTATACAATGATACCGTATTGCCATTATTTAGGGATAGGACTCTTTCGTGTCACAATGACACAACAAAATTGTGTATCATCGAAAAATTTGATGGGAAAGGCACTGCAAACACATGAAAATAACACATGAAATGCCAGATATAATCTTAGCATAAGCATAAAAGTGTATTGCACCTTTGAACAAAGCAAATAAACAACATATTATTTATTGTAACATTAAATTTATTTGAATGAATTTGAATCAAACTTTTTGCATGTTGATTTTCCATTGGTATTTCTTTCTGTGTGTTCCTTGTTTTTATGACTTTGTTGAAAGTATAAATAATATATCTTTTTAAGTAAGAGCTATGTACGTATGCACATTATTTTAGGTGACAGGTTTTGAAAAATTGTGCTGCTGTCAGTTAAAAAATATTTTTTTCTTTTTTTTAATAGTTACATTTTTATAACAGCTATAATTAATTTAAGCAACTGAATAAAATGGAGAAATAAGGCCTGATTAAAAACTTTCTAATACTTGCAACATACATACATAAGTATACAGAGAAAACAGATTCGTTGAGACAACCGAAATTGTTGCCAAACGAATTTTGGCGGTTGCACCAACTATCATAGAATTCTGGTATAACGAATGCAATTTTCTTGTGGTACCACTATATGTTAATTATAACCCCTAAATAAATAGTTGCAGCAACAGAAAAAATTGGTTAACAGTATGGAATTTGAAATAAAAGTGGTTTTAAATAAAAATACGTAAAAATTAATTTGTTAAGAAAACCATAAACATAACATTCAAAAAACAATAGGTAAATAAATAGTACCAAAGAATATAAATTATAATTTATATTCTTTGAAAGTTCTACATTAAATAAACGTAATAAAAAATGGTAGTTGGACATAAGTTTAATGAAATTTTTGAATACATAAATACATGTTATAAAAACTTAAAATATAAATTTGCTTTTAATAAATATTTTAGTAGATATTCTGCCTTATCGTGGTTGGCGTATTTCAAATACGAGTACGACTGTTTGGTTACATACATTGCACTTTTCAATGAAAATTAGCAATTAGATGTCTGAATTATATAAGTACATACATATCGTCACCCTAAATACAAACGGACGTAACTACACAAAAAATTCGAAATCGAGTTTTTGATTGATTATGGTTTATTTTATCAAACTACATGTTCAAAAAATGACGACTTTATTAAAGAAATTCAAACGGACGTAATTACGAATGCATAAAATTTTTAGTGCAAAGAACTATGTATATATATAAAAAGGAAATAAATGGTTAAAAACATATAAGTATCTTATTACTACAAGTAAATTTCGAAGAACATTTTCAAGAACACTTTATTATTATTGATTTTGAAACGTTTTTTGTTTCGCATGTAAAAAATATAAAAGTGTAGTTACGTTCGCTTGCATTTAAGGTGACGATATGTTCGTCTGTATGCACCTTTTAAATATGCAATAAAATTAAATTGTACAAAAAATATTCTGCCTTATCATGGTTGGCGATATTTCAAATACGACTACGACTGTTTGGTAATAGATTAAAGAAGACTTCAACAGCTGTTCTTTAATCTATTACCAAACAGTCATAGTCGTATTTATAATACGCCAACCACGATAAGACAGATTATTTTTATTATAAAAACGCGCATTTGTTCACATATTTTCGGGATTTTGTGAGTCACGAAAATCCCGGGGTGGTTCGGGATTTCGAGACTCCATCACTAAATCCCGAAGCCCGGGATTTCAAAAAACCTGTGCCGATTAGCATCTCTAATCCCAGCACTAAAACCTACTAAATCCACTTTTTATAACATATGACATTGACGAGAGAAATAGATCATCGACTGTATAAAATATTTGTTATAATTTGAAGCTCTAAATGTCGAATAAATGTACTGCATTCGGCTAATTTCATAAGTTTATAGAAAATGTTGACAGTATTTTGTTTCTCCTGTAAAATTTTAGAAAAATTAGTTACCTGCTTTACACTCTAAGCCGACGATATGTTTTATTTCTGTATACATTACTTCTTCACTTTAAGTTATCAATTCAACATATCAAGAACCTAAAATGTGTTGTCGGTCCACATCAATGGCTTTTTTAAGACTTGATACTTTACACCAATGGTTCCCAAAGGAGGTTTCATGGCCCCGGGAGGGCCGTATCAATCATCCAAGTGATCCACCTAAAGAGCCAAAAAATATTGTTTAAAAAAACAAAAGTTATTATTTTCATTCTAAATTTGGTGTGTAGGTTCCTCTTTCAATGTATAGATCCACTAAGAAGAAATTTTTGGAAACTCGAATGCTACGGGGGAAAAAATTGGTAAAAAAAGAGTATAATCGGATCTTTATATCTCGGAAACCACGTTAGAAAGACTAAAAATTCCAAAAGCATACGAATGTTGCTAAAAAAAAAATAAGACGACTTGTATTGGGTACTTTTTCGATATGTGTACTTTTGGGATTAAAGGGGGGTAAAAACTAAAATTGTGTACCTTTTTTGCACTCTAAATTATTAAACGTAGATAAAATCTCGAATGTGTTTTGGTACTTTTTGAAAATGCGCTTTTATACGGGTCAAAATCGTACCCGTTTTCGGTACTTTTTTATTAATGATAAGGTACATGTGATATACATGTAAAAATAAGTTAGAGAGCTGAAATTTGGTGTGTATGTTCCCCTTCCAATTAATAGATCTAAGGATTTTTCGAAACTTGAATGCTAAGGGCATAAAATGGGTAAAATTGGTATCTTTATATCTCGGAAACCTCATTAGAAAGACTAAAAATTCCAAAAGCGTACCAATGTTACTAAAAAATAAGTCAACACATATTTGGTACTTTTCCAATTTGTGTACTTTGAGGGTTTTAAATGGGGTGAAAATTCAATTATTTTTAAGAGATTATTTATTTAAAATGCTTCACTGTCGTCTTTGTCTATTTCTTTAGTTATCTTTGGTAACCATTTCAATCGTATTGCTTGTAAAACTGGATCTGAGGATAACAATAAGTGAAGCATTAAATCATATTTTTCTGCAAATTTTGAACACTTTCGACTATTAAATAATCTGTACTACTTTATTTATTTGTTTATTTGGTAAATTCAATTTAATTCTTATATTATAGTATTGGTTAGTAATTTGGCATTTTTAAATAAATGTTTATTTTATTAAAAGAAAGAAAATATAATGGTAATAAAAGAGAAAAAAATACAAAATATATTTAAAATTATTTATTTAAATAAAACATAATTTTAAAAATATATAATAATACACTTAAGAGTTTGTGTTCTTCTGTCTTCTTGGTTGAAGTTCCTCGTATAATTTATTAGGTCTTCCCAATTGTTTCATACCAATCTGTGTAACTATCTCGGTTTTTAGAAAACTATTTTAATATATATTTTTTATGGTACAAAACAATATTTTTCCAAAATTTTTACTTTTTTCAGAAAATTTGCGCGTATGTTCGCATTTATGAAAAGGCTGTCAAAAATTTAATTTTAACATATTGCAAGCTATCCTAACAATTAAATGCTATAGTTAAAGCTTTCAAAATCGACCGTCACAACTTGTTATCAGGGCATAAGCACAAAAAATATTTTTAAAATTGGCAATTTTCGGACACTGCTGAATGTAGGGTGTATGCTCAAAATACAAAATAATTGGCTCTTAGCATATTCTGAATAGATTGTTTTTAGGCTATGGAGTTTAAAAGTGCATGTGTTAAACAAAGTTTTTCACAAAATTGAAAATAATGAAGATACTTTTTCTTAAAAAAACGTGCCTTTTTCAGGAAAATTTTAAAATTTTGAATTTTTTTGCATTTTCCCGATTTCACGACTACTGATAGTAATAAGTTTTTTACTTACTTTTATTTAAAATTTTATCGGAAATTTAATGCTGTCCTTTAATTTAAAATCCAACAATAGACTAAAAAGTTGTAGGTGAAATACTAAAAAAAGTCAAGCCAAAAAAAATTTTTTTTTTTAAAGTCAAATATCTTTTAAGTTATGAGATATACGAAAACACATCTTAAGAAATTATTTCTTAAAAATGTTGAGCTTAGACCAAATTGCTTTATCTCATAAAAATCGGATAATTTTTCTAAAAGTTACCAGCCTCAGAATTTTTTTTAGTCCCATGTTGTCAACTTAGGCGCACCGTAACTCCTCTCCAGCTTAAGCCAGACAGCTGTCAAGACATCTGTTATAAAGCCTAAGTCCTCCTCTACGGATGTTCGAATTTTCATATAAATCCCATCAGTAGTTTATAAGTTCTAGATTTATTACCATTTATTTTGCAAAAGTCCCCACTGTGCATCACATAATTTTTCCCACAAGCCAACTTCTTGTTTTCATCAAATGCATATCTATTTTAACCCGCCAATGGTGACGTATTGGTCTGTGAGACCGGGTGTGTTAAAGCTTAAATTAGACGTGACATAGCAATAATGCCATAGCCATAACCAAAATTCAATTGGTTTATATGGTGAGAGTTATGGCGTTATGGCGAGTCACCTATAATCAAATACAGTGTTGCCCATTAGTTTGGTTCGTACGGCTGTTTTCTATGGCTATGGTTATGGCACCTCTGATTGCACCTTAAAAAATTCGAATCGGGGTAGGTAAATGCGCACTCTTTTGCTCATTGCATACTGTTGTCTGGCTCATTAAAATGTGGAGCATGCACAAAGAACAGATCACACAAAATGAGCAACCACTGTTTGCGCTTGCTCCTAACAGCGTAGCGAAAACAATAGAGTTCCTTCTCACCTTTGGTGTACGGAACCCTAAAAATCATTGTGGTTATGATCGCGTTGTGTATATGTAAACATACACAAAGTAGATAGAGTCACGGTTGCCAGAAATGCAGATTTATCTGGATTTTGCAGATTTCTACCCTCCAAAAAGACGAAATGCAGATTTGAAGATTTTTGGTCTAAAAACGCAGATTTTTCAACTCCATTAATAGTGCAATTTTTTACATTTTTCCTAATACTGCAACTACTTCTTGTTTCTTTTATGTGTGAACGACGCATAGTTTAGAGAGTTAAAATTTTTGAACTTAGGAGACATCATTAAAGAAAACGAATAAACGATTTTGCAGCCCTAAGTTTATTCAAAATGTGATGTCATTACCACATTCATTTGCAAACGTCGACCGAATTTTCGATCTCCTTTGGATATTTCTGCAACAAATTAAATTACATTTTGTATAATTTTTTAAATATCAGATTTCTTTTACCAATTATTGTATATTATTTGCACATTTCTTTTTTATTTGTTTGATGGTTATATGCATTTCGATTCTCCTTGAGAAAGACGGGTTTTCCACACCCAAAGTTTACTTTGAAAAATCTTGTGTTTGTAGGAGAGAAGGGAAAAGAGATCTCATTCTACTGTTTTTTCTTCAACAAACTCATGACTTTGCAAAGTAAACTGCGTTTGGAAAAGCTGCCAAACTCATCAGTAGACTTCAACTAATGTGGCAGCCAATTGTAAAAAGGTAATAAGAAAATAAAAATTTATTCAAAATCGAAGATGTTAACTTGAAAAGATTTTTGCTGATGCTTTTAAGCTTATCCTGAGGTTTCATAAAACAAATTGTTTTAGCTTACGAAAGGTTAAAAAAAAATAATTTTTCTTTCTATATTCTTATGAATTAAACAGGCTCGTAACGCTTTTTAAGCCAAATTACATGTGATAATTATTAATGAACAAATAACATCAAAGTTAGTTGTAAATATTCTGACAACAACACATAGTTGAACGGAACAGCCAGCCGTTTTCGAAGACCACTAAACCTTCCTCATCAGCGTTCTTCTGTGTTTTTGGTCCACTGTGTGTGGTGTCAGTTGATGTAGATTTCTGCCCTATATACGAAACTTTATTGCAAATGGAATATGTGAATTGGTGTGATTCATCGTATTTCAATTTGCTTATGTGTTTTGTAATGAAGGCTCAAAGTTACCATCTCTAAATTTACAACAGTCTTACCATTGTCGTTTGTTCTTTACTAACTATGCACATGTTTGTTAATTTGCTTATTTTTGTTCTACTTAAGACAAACTTTTTTGGTTTATTACTATTAAGTATATTTTTATTTAATTTTTGCCACAAGCCAATGACTATTAATTTTAGTTAATTTAATTATTATTTTTCGAACTGTATTTTTTTCACACAGTGGACCAAAAACACAGAAGAACGCTGATGAGGAAGGTTTAGTGGCCTTCGAAAACGGCTGGCTGTTCTGTTCAAGTATGTGTTGTTGTCAGAATATTTACAACTAACTTTGATGTTATTTGTTCATTAATAATTATCACATGTAATTTGACTTAAAAAGTGTTACGAACATTAGCCTGTTTAATTCATAAGAATATAGAAACAAATACAGTTCGAAAAATAATAATTAAATTAAACTAATTTTTTTTTTGTTAAACGTTTTGTAACCCAAATTAATTTTTATGAATATTACCTATTACGCTTGTGTACGTAATTCTTAATAACATATTTTGATAGTCATTCCATAAACATATGAAGTTTTTTAACTTATTTCAAGCATTTTTTGGTTGAAGTCTACTGATGAGTTTCTTAAGTAGAAACGAAATGCACATTCCTCAAACATGAAAGGCTTATATTCGTAAAAAAAATAATATGTACTTGAAAAATATTTGAATAAAATTGTTTCTAAAAAATTTAAATAAAATACATTTAAAAAAAAAATGAAAAAATATATATGTTACACATGTACATCTATATTTATGTACATTTTTTGAATAAAATATAAAAAAAGATCTTTAAAAATTGCTTTGAAGATTTTAAAAATAAAACGCAGATTTTTTCGTGAAAAATTTTTCAATTTTGCAGATTTTATCCTTAGAAATTCTGTTAACTCTGACTCTGATTCGAACAGATTATTCCCTGTTATTATTTTTTGTTGCAATTTCGAGTAGCTGCCTCATTGCACTTCCCCTATTAATAGTTAACGACGAAACTGCTTCATGAGCGCACGTTGTGTATTTATTTACAAACCCGGTGCGTGATACCGTGTGTCACTGTGTATGTGAGTAAAATAACCAAATATACACCCAGAAAAAAGATTGGTTGGAAAATGGTTAGGCCAACAAAATATCATTTGCATAAACTATATTTCAGTTCACACAATCAATTTTCTGTTAATCCAAAAAACAATCCATGTTTATTCTCATATGGGCATTATTGTAATAAAGATATGATTCTGACAATTCTTAAATTGATTGCATCAACCGAGCGTATGCTTTTGCCATGACTAATTCATTGATTGGTTAACACAACCGAATAAAATATTATGAATTGGATTTTAGTACCAACTTTTGGTATTGGCAACTAAAAAATTGTCGTTCTATATTAAGGTTAAAATAAACACTTTCTATCAGTTGCTGCAACTAACTATAGGTTGAGCTTACTATCATAGTTTATATTCGTTGCAGCAAATTAAAAATTAACTTTTGTGACTTTCAAAGATATTATGATTTATTAATTCTCAAATGGTTTTTGAAAGTCTGTGCATAAGATAACAGGTTTGTGGCTGTTCAAAATATGTGGTTGAAATAAATAAATTTCAATTAAACATAACTTATGACAATATGTTAAATAATAAATTTCTTAAATTGTATATTTTTATTTGCGTTTATTGCTTATTTTATTATATTGTTATTTATATTGTTTCAGTTATACTAACCACATTTTCGGTAGCAAGAATAACTTTTTTTAAAATTCCATACTGTTAACTAATTTTTTCTGTTGCTGCAACTATTTGTTTAAGGGTTATAATTAAAATATATTGGTACCACAAGAAAATTGCAGTCGTTATACCAGAATTCTATATAGTTGGTGCAACCACCAAAATTCGATTGGCAACAAATTCGGTTGTCTCAACGAATCTGTTTTCTCTGTGTACATTTTTCATTAATTTTTTTTATATTTATTTTGTAAAAGTTCCTAATGTCGAAGGACTAAAAGACATTATCTTCCTTTATAAATATGGGATTTTTTATTTTTTTTTCTTAATTTTGAAATATGTATTACTAAAAACGCTGTTATGTATTTTAAATGCTCTAATAAAACAATTTTTCAATGTTAATATGGAAATAAAAGATCTTTAATTTATTAAATATCCTTTTTTTATTCTCAAAGAGCATAAATAAAAAAAAAACACGAAATATTAATAACACATTTCGAAAAATCTTCAGTTGAAAATCCCTGTGCGTGAGACCTGCATCACCATTGATAAAAGTCAAATTTGCGTCACAATTGGCGGGTTAAAGAAAATTATAAATTTTTTTGACAACTGCATAATAAGAAAGACTTCCAATTAATTAATTGTTTCTTTAGCTTATATTTTATAAAATAAAATTGTTCTTTATATATTTTAATATTTGCTTATTTTAAATAATTATTTGTATAAAACGATAGTAGTTCAATAGAAAACTTAAAAATTAATGAAAAATATAATTGACAATAAAATGATAATATACAGATGTATTGAGGTGGGTCGATTTAAAAATCGCTCAAATTACAAGGAAAATCGTATTCTATGGATCAACATAAGAAACTTTGCCGAAGGAACCATACCTCTAAAATGTATTTTGATGTCCCGACTTTTGATCCGAAGGGTCAAATTTTGAAAAATGTTATGCTATGTTTTTTTTATTTTTGGAGTTTATTTTTCTCTTTAGAGATTTATTTAGTCAGAATGAAATGAAAAATGTATTTTACTTAGTAATAGAAAAGAAAATAAAAAAAAATTATTGTTTGAAGTATTTTTTGCTTTCAAGTCTGGGCAATTTCGCACGGCTCATCGCCATAACAGCCTCTATATTTCCCGGAATAACTCGTTTGGAAACGCTAGCTAGCAATTGAACGTGTCGTTCCGTTCCTTGTATGTGTGATGGAATTTTTGGATCAAAAAACTGTGGATCATCTTGATTTAAATATTCTTTCAATGTATCGTGGTTCAAATATGGGATGGGCAAAAAATATCGATATATCGATATTTGGGAAAATAAATATCGATATATATCGCCGATATTTCAAAAGCGATATATCGATACATCGATTCTTATTTACGAGTATCGGGTTTCGATATTTTGAGGAGCTCCGTAAATTTAAGCCGTTTTTAACTGTACGATACTGGGATCATTACTAATAATGCGAAAAAAAGAGAAATTTCCTAATAACAGCCAATGCGCAACTATAAGCTGATCTCACTTAGTCAGGTGGCTTTTATTTGTTGACTGAGCTAAATGTGAAATTTGGTTTGTGTGGGTTTAAGCCTAAAGGCAGAATTAGTTTTTACTTTCTGTTCACCTGACTCCTTTTGTTCATAGAAATTCTGTTTCGTTCAAACTGTGAAAATCAAAAAAATGTTAAGTAATTGTAAGTGACAGCATAAATAAAATAAAAACATTTTGAAATAAATTGGGAATGTGGTTTAAGAATTTAAAAAATTTGATTTTTACCACAAAAATTTAAAACTATATTGAAATATAATAATGGACGATGCAAAACTTATCACTTTAGTGACCGTTCTGGTCAGAAACAGCTGATAGTTTATTACAGAAAAATTATTATTAAAATGTAGAAACAGAACGGCAACAGAAACTAAAAGCTAATGAAGCCTTAAGGAGCTACAGTAGGTTAAGTATAACTTGCTATGAAAAACATGTCAAAATACTTATGCCACATACTGAACTCTTCTATTTTTAGTTTCAATCAAAAGAGATTAACAAGACACATTTGATATCTGTAAAATGTTTTATTTTGCAATATTATACAATAGTTATTTCTAACTAATTTAAGCAGTTTCAATATGTTTTTCTCGTTGCATTGGATTGTAAATAAAAAGAGAAGAAAATCGCCTGAAATATCAAAATATATATGCCGATTAGTATAATGTTTTCAAAAAATATATATCGATACTGCTTAAAAATATCGATACGATATATATCGATAGTTTTTTCTCCTTTGCCCATCCCTAGTTCAAATATATTATTTATATCATTCAAATTGATCATTTCCGTGTAACTTGTGCAATTAAAGTTTATATATGGTTTTTTATAAACTCTAACTTCCGTTGGGTCTTGAACATCGGTTCGATAGCGTAGACTTTTCTTTATAGCACAGTCTCGCTTTTCTTTGCTATCATCAAACAACATCGATAGCAAGATATTTTCCAAATGCGCATAATATGAATTATCTTTAATTACTTTATTGACAATACTGCGTAGAAACCGTGACCAACTAATGAACTTGAAAAATAATGCCCTACTGTACACGACAAAGCTGTAATACTTGATATTGAAGTACATTGGCACATAAAATTTAATTATAAGTTCAACCAGAATCAGTAAATTATCGGATGGATTTTCCGTGTTCGCATACAATCGTAATAATCTACCGGCCTTGGTAAGCCAGCGGGAATGTGTAATTTTCCCTCGTTTGATATTAGCCAGATCCACCGAAACTACGCCGCTAGATAGTGCATGAGCCATGTCGTATAAGTACTTCGAATTGGCGGAAAATTAAATTTTTTCTGGAGCAGGGGGCATATTTTTCAACTCAATTTTCTGAAAGCCATCCACCACCTGAAATATATAACAATAAAATAATTAAGAACGGTTGACAATTATAATAAATAAGTGATAGCAATAACTTACCAGAAGAGTTTCAGAAGTTCCGATTTGACGGCTCAGTTTACCGCTTGCCGATCTTGGTCCAGTGCTGGTTGATTTATCCAAAGCTTCAAACAAATGTCGAAATGGAAGTTCGTTGAAGTGTAGAAGGCAAACGAACCAATGCAATGGTATTTTTAACAGCAATTCGAATCGTCGTATAATTTTAAGTTGTTGGGCCAGTGTTTGTTGGCTCACCGTCAGTGCATATGCCAATTAATTCATCCAGTGATATATTTTTATCGTTGAAAAAATAATTTAATTTTATTGTTTTGTATTCAGCGGTTTCATGTTTCAGTCTTACGTAGCTAATTCAGAATTCGGTTCACTCAAAATTACAATATGAGGTTCTTTTACCTATCTAGTATGATACTTCTCATCAATTTTATGCCTCATTAAAGTATCATCTTTTCTGCCATCGAATGAAAACGCTAACAAATTGGTATCATCTAACCGTTTGCGAAGCAATTCTTGTCTGCATTTCTCTTTTTCTCTGCGAACTTTCGATTTATCCATGATGAGAGGTTCGCCATGCTTATCTTTCATTTTTAAATCTTTGAAAAGAGCGGTTCCTAATGCTGATGCTACTCTATCAGGCACACCAAATCTGTCACATATCAAGGCAAAGTTAAAACAATCGCATCTTTCTGTGTATTGTGAACTTGTGCTTGTATCCATATCTTCTTGAATCGATGGCGGTGCGTATGTTGAATCATCGGGATCTTGGTATGTTGGCATTGATGACATAGACGTTGCTGCTTGCCCTTCAATTTCCATCATAAATGCAGCCACTGTTAGTCTTTTCTGATTATGTTGATCGTGCATAAACTCTTTGAGGCGTTCTGGAAACAAGCTGCATGCACATGTACCTGCCTTCAAATCGCATTTACATGTTCCAATGTGAAAAATTCTTTCCAGAGATTTTAGAAACTCTGGAAATTTTGGGTTTTTCAATTTGCTCTTGATTTGTTCTTGATATTTGTCAAGCAATCTATTCAATTTAATATATACACAATTTTTCGCCATTATTTCCATACCAAGTTTTTCCCAAATTCCAATCAACTTAGTTTGTACTTCAATAGTAAATGATTTATAAGAAAACTTTTTTTTGTTCTGTTTTAGCACGTTCGCTTAAGTAAAAATAATATCTCAAGATGTCCAGATGGGTTGGTAAATTAAGATCACTCAAATCAGTAGACACACCAAAAACAATAACATCATGCTTGGGTATATGACTCATTGGGTTTTCGATAGTTGTTGTGGCTTCATCTTGCGGTGTACAGGATGGTGGATTCATTGTTATATGATGATTGTTTAAATAATAAACTATGTAGCTTAAGCTTTTAGTAGTTATAAAATACTGAATTTTTATTATAAAAAATTGGACTTAAATACTAAAAATGAGAACCTTAAAACTAAATAGTACATATGCGTACCTGATTTTAGTTATGGTCTTTACTGCATACAGCTATGTATTGTAAATACATGGAAGATATATTTTATTACCTAGTTATCAGGGATTACCAGTATTTAACCCAAAAATAACACAAGATTCTTGTTTCATTTACATATGTTCTGGCTAAATAAATTTCTAAAGAGAAAAATAAACTCCAAAAATAGAAAAACTTGACCATTTCGCTGATTTTTTTCTTGTAAAGTGGCAAAAATTTTGATTTTTTAAAATGTTTGTATGGGGAACACCCAGGGGTGGTTCCAGAAAGTGTGGCACTGGCATAGGTGGGTTGGCCCTCCAAAATTAGTGGGGGCAAGTCATACATTTTGACTCGATTGAGAAACTCTGAATGGGTCAAAGTGAGATTTTTCAAAATTTTACCCTTCGGATCAAAAGTCGGGGCATTAAAATACATTTTAGAGGTATGGTTCCTTCGCAAAGTTTCTTACGTTGATCCCTAGAATACGATTTTTTTGCCTCCATACAAATTGATCCGCCCTAATATGTATGCATGTAGATACTCGTAAGTATGTATTAATATACTTTACCTTATATTTTGATTTACATTTTTGACTTTCGAAAAATAATTTAAACTATTTATTTCAATTTCATTAAATTTTGTTTATAACAATTTATATTTTTCATGTTGTATTCGAAGTCTGGCACTGCGTAAACTAAGCTTGTGGCACACACTATAAAAGTAAACTGTGCATTTTTTATTTTAATTCGCCATAATGCTGGTGATTCTTTGCACAATTCTAGGAACTCTATCCAGAATATTTGTTCTGAGCTATTTTTCTTGTTGTGAACGCTTAAAAAAATCACGAATCAACTGAGCGTTTGCAACATACACTACACAAGATCACTGTACAGTTTTCAAACTTGAGCAAATATCACATCATTTTGATATTTACTCAGTTCACTGCGTAAATAGCATAACAACTCCCATCACTACACAAACGCACTGTACAGTGCCAGACTTGTGGAGTGAACTTGTGTCTTAAGTATTGTTAAAAATTGTTTGTGAATTCACACTTCATAAACATTATTATAAACGAAATTACGAAAAGCTTAAAATTCAATGTTTTTATAAGCTTAGGCCAGGTTTACATCTGTGTGACATGTGCCGCACAAGCGTAAAAAGAGCGTAATCACTAACTACTAATGAAAAACTGTTTGATTCAGACATGTATTTATTAAGTTAAATAGTTCCATACACCCATAGAAAAAACAGCAGAAAATCAACAATTTCAACCTTAATTCAACAAAAACCTGCTATGAAAAGCAGCTAAGGTTGGAAATTGTATATTCAATAATGTTCAACATAAAAACAATGTTTACCGGAAATCAAGGTGGATTCAACTATGATTTAATAATGCTGGGAGTTAAATTAAAAAATTGGCATCTTTAAACAAACAACGATAGACGTTAAATCAAAAATTTTCTACGTTTATTTAAAGAATAAACATTTTCAAATCAAATAAGAACATTTTTGAATTTCGAGTGCTCTGCTTCGTTTTAATGTGGTAGCGTTCTTGAATTTAAAACATCCACCTTCGATTTAAAGTTTAGGCCTTTCCACTACAGTGGTAAAGTGGTATCTATTTTATAAAAGAAATACTTACATAATATATTCTTTACCATTCATAAATTAAAAAATAAATTTTATAATTTTTTTAATTTTATTAAAAAATATAAAAAACATGGTTAACAAAAACATGAAATAATTATAATATTAATAATAGTTACAAAAAGTTTTTTGGTCGTATATAAGTTTTCGCATTGTTTATAAAATATGAATGAATAGGAAAGCTATTAAAATATTTAATATTTAAAACATGAATTTCATCAAATTCTTTAATTAATTCATAAGACTGGAAATCATTAGAAAACTCACTTAACGCTAATGGATAACATAAAACATATATTTCATTATATTGGTGAAGGAAAAGAAAAATTCTAAATGCTTTAAAACATGGTTCATTAGAAGATAGGTAGTAACCAGTTTTGTATTGTGTGCCTTTGTAGGTCACTTTTTTTGAAGGTATCGCTTTTGTAAAATCAATATCTCTGTTTGATACAATTTTGGAAAAATATGATTCTTTAGTTATATCTGATACTGAGCATTGGTCAAACTCTTCAAACAAATCGTATGAAAATTCATGTTGTAGCAAAAAGTGTGCAAATTTCAAACTTGATTTTACAGCTAAAGATTGTGTTGGGTTTATTCGAGATGTTATATTCGCTAAATAAGTCTTCGCTTCCTTGTGTTTTGCTTCGAATCGTAAAGACCAAAGGTATTTTAGTGGACCACATTTTTTTATATCCGTAACGTAATGCACAAGAAAATGGTGCTTTGGTTTTAAAGGACCATATAGTTCTATGTATACTTTATGGTGTTCTTCAATTAAAATTCTGAAATCAGTTAAATCTTGTACAGTGTATTTTGATTTTAATACAAAATCAATAATTTTCAGTAACAGTACTAACATATGCCAATTTTTATTTGCAACAGGAACAATATCACCTATCATTAATGGCAGAAAATGTGTAAAACGCCAAATCTCTACAGCAGTCATATTCAAGTTAAATGACTTTATTCTCGCCATGCTTAGGGGCAACTAATTATTTCCAATTTCTATTTCTGCTAAAGTTATTACACCTTCATCAAATAACCCTTTCAAAACATTGCAGATATCATAAACACATATTCCCTCAAACAAATCATGCATTATGTCGAAACAAAAATTATCAGTTACATGAAAGCCTCTAATGTTGTTAAAAATGCATTCATTTTTTATACCTGTTTCTTCTATTTAGTGATGTCTTTAAGGCAGTGGTGTCAAAAATAAAACTATAGTTGTATGTGTGAGAAAAGTTGTCTCATTCGTCTCTGAAGTACATAGGAAAAAATAAATATTTGGGACAAATGTAGTTTAGTAAAGTAGCTAAAAATAAATAAAAAGGAGCCTATGTGATAGAAAATTAAAAAATAAGATGAAAAAATTAAATATAAAAGTTGGCGGCGATTCATATTTTTCAAGTTATCGGGCTCTGAACTTTTCATAGGAAATCTCAAAAAAATAATTTTTAAATAGCTTATCAGATAGTAATATGAAAAATAAGGAAAAAAACTTAATCAAAAAAATTTGCTGCAGGCCATATTTCCCGAGTTATTGGTCTTTAAAGTTTAAATAGAAAGTGCAGTTTAGTGAAAATGCTCCAAAAAAAAGTCAAAATGTCTTTTAAATACATATTAATTTATTTCCTTAAACGTTTTACAACATCAAACACATTAAATATCGCGAAAAGCATTGGTGATCATAGATTATATTTCGCATACCACTTCTTTTCTTTCACTGTATCTTTAAACAAATTAATACACCCGCTACGCATGTGTTCTCGTCGCTGTCTCATCGACGACTAAATGGAAGAGAATAAGAATGTGTGTGATTTTAGTTTGCACAATTGTGCCATGAAACTGACATCATTGCTTTAAAGCCACTGCAATAGGCTCGTCTACATCTTCAATTTTATTAGTTCCATCGTCATTCTGGAGTAATGCAGGAGAATTTTCAGTTCTTTTTATACGTTTGCATCGATCATTTACATATTTAGAATATAACTTTCAGCTGGGATTCTTTTTACCTTGGCGTGGGATATAATAATATTCCTTTTAAAGTAAATTTAGTTTAATAACCACTAATGATTTGTTTGAAAAGAAAATCAGTTTACCTTTGCAGCCGCCTCACTGGGAAAGATCTCATAAATGTCATCAACAATGCCATGGAAATCATTTGGCTTAACCGATTTTTTACTGCATACAATCTCTTCGATTATAATGTTTATATTGTCGTCGCGTTTATTGTCTGTTAATATTTTTAACTCTTTATAAAAATCTAAACAGGATTGACCTTTGGAGCTTTGCCTTAATATATCTTGTAAATCCTTTTTAAATTAATAAAATAAATTTTAATACACATTTACTATACATCTGATATTCAAGTACATATGTAAGCTATTGCAATATTACAAACCTTATTTAACACACGTCGTAATGAAGACAATGATGAAGATGAACATTGGAACTGTCCCTAATGATCCAGTCTTGAACTTTAGTTGGATTTGAAATTGTTTCATCGTCAATTGCAAACTGCAAAAATAAATTATATATATATGTATAATTTTCAAATGAGTAGTGATTTTACTTACTTCTTTTTTACGCCACATGAACAATTTTTCCCTAAACTCAATTCGAAGGCCGAGGTGTGGAATCGCTTCAACTAGGTCTTCTTTCCTAATAAACTGCAAGCATCGGTACGTCACGTTAGATGCTTAAATTATTAATATATTATACCATGTGCGGCTACAAAATTGTGTGTTTCAAACTTATATACATACTTACCTTGCAATACTGGTAATAATTGAAATAACTCGAAGTCCTTTAAAAGCGTTTTTAATTTGTCCAAGTCATCATTAGCCTCACAATCTTCCACAAATGGTTCAATGACAATTTCATTCATGGATTGTGAGCCAACTAAATCATCAATCATAATTTGGCGCCCACTTATTAATAAATCATCTGTTATTTGAAAGTTTTCCATTTCGTTTTTATCTGCGTCACAAATAAGACTGAAACTTTTACACTTTTTCTGCTCAAAAATTAATTTTAGGTCTATTTTCACTGACTCTCAATAACAAATGACAAATGAATGTACAATTACAACTTACTATGTTGATTGTAAAATTTTTCAACTTATTTTAAAGGTGTCCAACATGAATTCAACAATGCGTTGTTTTTTAAGCATGTAAGCGCATTAATTTCATATTGCTTCGAATTAAAAGAAATTTTAACAACGCGCGTCATTATAACAAAGCTGCCACTTTCTTGAATCCATCATTTTATTAATAAATTCGAAGGCGCACGTTTTAAATGCTAGCGCATGCGTTTTAAAATTAAAGTTTCGGCTTATTTAAAAGATGTTGATATATCTATGAATCAAAGTTTACTTTGTTAAAATAGCATGCCATATAATTTCATGTTGTTCTATTTTAATTCAATGTTGAATGTTTTTAAATTAAGAAAGTACTTTGTTGTTTTTTTAGTCAAATGTTAATTTTATCATTTACTACGTTAATTTCATGTGGTTTTTCTTAATTTTGAAGTTGCTCTGCTTCAATTTAAAGTTGAAATGTTCAAAGTTGAAAAATTTTATTTGCAACAACGATAGGCTTCGATTTTAAGTTGCGATTTTTCTCTTAGTGTACATACATAACTAATAGACAATTTTATAGAATCCAACATGATTGGAAACTGTTTAAATCAATAAATACATGTCTGAGTCAAACAGTTTTTCATTACTAGTGCATTAAACACCCTACAGGAAATGGAACTGACACAAGACTAGTCACATGACCGGTCCCCAAGTGATAGGGACCAGTCCGAGTTCTAACACTTCCTATGAAGCGGACCAGTCACATTTACTTGGGGATGGCCTAGGATTAGGTTAATTGATACTTTGTATGCACCTTGTGACTTGTCACTGAACTATCCCATAGGGACCTATTCGATGTATAATAACACAGTGCAGCACTAACATCTTGAACCAATTGAGACCCCCAAAATTTGAAAGCTTATGATAGTAGAAGAAAAACCCTAGCTGGGTTTTGAATTATTAGCTAAGATTTTTAATTAATTTTTGAAGTTTTCGACTGGGGGGTGGATTTTAGTACAATTTTCAAAAAACATGTACTGATTCTTAAGTCTATATCTTCTGAACTATTCGAAATATTAATTGTATTTCTTCTGCAAATTTCTAACTTTTAATCAGATCTAAAAATTTTACCTTGAGATAAAATCAAAAAAACAACAACATATTACTCAAAACAGCAAAACTGTCAAAACACGTAAAACTTCGTCATAGATTTTTATTGTTGGTGATGGAAAATATAAGGACACTTCAAATATTTTAAAATAGATACCTAGAAAAATTTCTAACTTTGAACATAAGGAATGAAAAATAAGGACACTTAAATTTTTTTAAATATACATACATATGTATATTGAACACTAGTCGTCGCTTTCGGACGGTGTTTACATGGTACATGTACTAAAATCTTCCTCCCAGTCGAAAACTGCAAAAATGAATTTTAAAAAAAACCTTAGCTAATAATTCAAAACCCAGCTAGGGTTTTTCTTCTACCATCATAAGCTTTCATATTTTGGGCGTCTCAATTGGTTCAAGATTTTGAAGTTGAAAAATGTGCTACTGTGTAATATAAATTATTTATAAATAAAATTTCATCATTTAACTGTAACAATTAGCGCTTATAAATTTTTTTATTGTTGTTTTTAAATTTTATTTTTAATCTGAACATTTTTTGAGATTCGAGCCGACAACGTCGTGCATGACAGGCGTGCACACTACCCACTCGACCACTCATATTTCAAAAGTATAAATACCAGTTAAGCTTAGGTTAATATTTAAGTATAATTACGGGACTGGTTCCAGAGTCACATTGAAGGGAGCAATTAACATTATATTTACACTATTTGATAGGTCCTGTATTCGACCACATCGAACATGTTCAGTGCCATTTACTACAATACTAGACCTAGTCCGAATTAAATTGGCTCAAGATCAAGACGATACATCACGAAAATGGTCAATATGTCATCATTTAAACGATATGTCTTTTTTCACCATGCACTACTCCGTACTTTTGATAACACCCACATTTTCTCCAGCTATAGGACGAGTACGTTTGGATCAATTGTCACATAATTTTCTGCAGGGCACATTCACCACAGCAAGCTACCGACCACCAAATGTCAAGGACAGAATACACATGTTTATATGAGAATGATTCTTTTGAAGACAGCAAGGCAACAGGGCTACAGGTTGTTGTCTATGCTGATTTTATCGTTGTACTCCAATTAAACTAATTTCTATTTCTTAGGCTACAATGAGCAAATTCAGTGTTGCCAGTATAATACAAAATGTTGAATTAATGATATCGTACAATTATTTCATATTATTTACCAGAAACAATATCCAAAAATCTATGTAAAGAATAAATTGATTAATTTTTGTACTTTTATGTGAAATAAGTACATTTTAAATGAGTAATTAATTTTTATAAATGGAAAATATATGAAAGTGACAATACTGAACTATGTATTTGTACTTTAATATCAGGTGCAGATGGTGCTGTTGCCGTCTCCAAAATAATTAAGTAGCTGGCTACGAGGCGACAAATGCTGCTGGCGGCATTTGATGTCTAGTGTGCGTGTAGCCTGCGGTGGGGAATGTCTTTAATGCATAATTAGTTGGTTACGTTTTTTTGTGCAAATGGCATACAAGAAATGCTAGATGTAAAATCAGCCTTATTCTTAAGTTGTATTGAAGTTTGATTGTTGTGTGGCATACTGGGTAAAGTGGATAAAAACAAGCATTTGCTTTTTACTTAAAATTTTTTTTATAAAAACAAGAAACACATACCTATTTTAGATTTAAGTAAAAAGCAAAGGATTTTTTTATTCACTTTACCCATTGTTATAAAAAAATATAATTACAGGAATTAATATAAATATGATACATATACATACGTATATAGAATTAATCAATATGTAACTAATGTACAGTGTTGCCAGTTTTTTTCTAGAGCTTATCCCCAAAAATCCCCAAATTAGGGTTTTTTGAATCAAATTTTTTCTTTCGTGAAAAAAATAAAAAAAACATTTACTGCCTGTTCCAGGATGTCACTCATGTTCGTTCGCACGCATTTTAAACAACAAACAGCTGTTTTGCGTTCCACTAAAAGCCTTTAGGACAAGTCGAAAGAAAATGAGTGCGAACGATAACGTAAGCATTTCAATACAAATTTGCGCCCCAAGAAAATTTTTTTCAGTCATTTGTACGAACTCTAATGTCAAAAGCATGCACTTGTATTTTAGTTGTCGACTGAGACAAAATAAAACAAATTATTTTTATTTACAAAACTAAAATATTTTGTTTTGCCAATGAGTAATATTATACTGGCTTCGCTGGCAATGGATTTGTTGAGTAACGCGTCGTTGGCGGTCTCCCCAAGCCTGGACTTGTAAGTAAGCCGTTTCGCGTCCTTTGGCTGGTCTTAGTGATACTCTTCTCTAGGTATGTATTCATGTGTGTTCGACAACAGGGGGGTTACTCTCTATTACGATGCGAAAGAAAAATGGTACGAAATCTAACGATTGGTACTCTGTAATGCGTTTGCGCATTTACCTTTCGCATCTATTATTTTCCGTTTCGCAAGTATGGTATCACCGTACTCTGTAATGCGAAAGCGCCTGTCAAAATCGCTCGGTAAGCGCAAATATCTTGCGTTAGCTAAATACCAAACGCAAAGTGAGAAAAACATGTAAGTACGTTGAAAAAAATTTTTATATATTCATAAAAAATATTTTTGTTTTATAAAAGGTTTATTAAACAAATTTTCTGTGGAAATTTGATTAATAAACCTTTTATAAAACCAAAATATTTATACTTAAATCGTAGTTTTTAGGGTAAAAGCCAAAAAATTACAAACAAAACAACAACAGTTTGAAATTTTAGTGGATTGCATGTGAGCAAATAAGCCGCAAATAATTTGTGGACAAAATTGACAGACGACCTAAATTCTAATGGACCTCCTGTAAGGGATATAGCTGGTTGTATGTATGTATTCATATTTGATTTAAAAAATCACACCAAGTGAAAATGCATAAAAATTAATTAAGCATTTCCAGCACAGGTGATGGTCCCTCTCAGTTTTGTATTTTCTCAATCGCTACGTAGAGCTCTTTTAAGCGACGGGACATTGACTGCTGCTATATTCCTAAGGTATGGAACTGGCCAATTTGATGTTGGTATCCACCTTGGCCAAGTAATTTTAAGGCAGCGGCTAGTTTTATAAACTTTCAGCTAGTGTTGAACAGCGTTTAGAGCATACAGAAACGCAAATTTTGTACAAAGTTAAAATAAAGCAATATGTATTTAATAACATACCGCTACAGATTTTTTCTTACCTGCGGTCATTTAAGAAAGTATATATATATATCTCTTAAGCTTAAATTAAATGACATACCCATAATAACATAGCCATAACCACACCAAAATTCAATTGGTTTCTATGGTGAGAGTTATGGCGTTAAGGTTGTTTTCTATGGCTATGGTTATGTAACGTCTAATTGAACCTTTCAGACTCGTTTTGCAACTCGTTATACATGGACGTTTTCTTCATAAAACCATAATGCTAAAGAATCCATCACTTTATTTTCAATTAAAAGCTGTTACACTTCACTTTTTCTTAAATTTTGATTTTAACTGTCATTTTTTATACATATTTTGACATTTCAGTACTGCCAACCTTTGCCATATTTTCTTTTGCAATGTCCGTGTTGCCACTTTTTCAAGCAATTTTGCGAAAGGTTTTGCGAAAGTAATAGAGAGTACCAAATTTGCATATCAACGCATTTAGCTTTCGCATCGTAATTGCTTTCGCATCGCAATAGAGAGTAACCCCCCAGCTTCGATGAGTAAAGATTTTCTGCCTACCACCTCTTCCGCTAGCATAAATCACATTGGGATTTAATTGTGGGTTATAACTACATTATGCGCCTATTTTTAATGTCAAATTGTGTGGAGGAACTCGTTAGATCCGCCTAGTCCAATGTCGTCACTTATTCTAACTTCATGCGAGTTTTTTCTTATACATAAGGCCGTATTTATTCACCTAAGCAGTTGTTCTACATACACGGCGGTGAAAATCCTTAAGCCATCCGGATATACAGAAAACTTACTGAGCGGAGCCGGTATTCGGTAATAATAATCCGAATACATACATGCAATAATAATATATGTATATGTATTTACATATGTCCATACCTAGATGAGAGAGTTCTTAAGATCGGACGAAGGAAATATAAACAAAAAATATACTTCTACTCTAAAAAGTCGCCTTTGCGCATACATGTGTACTTGCATATCTATGTATGTATGCACAGAAGAGAGAGTTATTGCACCCGTCCAAGGGCCGGCTAGGTAGAACACTTTTCTGGGTCTTTGATATTTTTGAAAGAACTAAGGATAATGACAATCACCCAAATGGCAATGAATAATGACCTAAATAAATAGGTAATTTTTCCATTTGGGTGATTCTTCACTTCTTTATTTATCATAAATGAAAACCAATGAGTAATTATGTGTAATTTTTATACTTAACAAATATTGTTTTGTTAAGTTTCTTTATTTTAATTTATTTTTGGGTACCACTTGTTGCAGGTTAGAAGTAGAACAGAGTTTAATTTTTTAAAGCACAATTTACACACTTAAACGATTTTTAACCGACTTCAAAAAAAGAAGGAGGTTAACAATTCGTCTCTATTTTTTTTTAACCGACTTCAAAAAAAGAAGGAGGGAGGTTAACAATTCGTCTCTATTTTTTGTGTAGGTTCATAACTCGGTGCATTTTAGACCGATTGTAAAAATTGTTTTCTTGTCTGAGAGGGTATGGCTTCCCATTGGTCCCATTTGAAAAAAGTGGGCGGGGTTACGCCCACAATTTTTTAAATTTGATTTTGTGATCTTTTACTCATTTGATTGCTACGAAACCTAGCAAACATCTTTGGTTCTTGTCATTACAAAATTTTGAAGTTGAAAAAATGGGCGGGGCTACGCCCATTAAAATGTATTATAGCAATACACGTGGTTCTACTTAACCGATTTTTACAAAACTTAGCACACACCTTGAACTTTTAAAAATACACAATTGTGTTTTTAAAAAATGGGCGGAGTCACGCCCATTAAAATTTTATATTATATTTAACAGGGTTCTATTTCACCGCTTTCTACGAAACTTGGCACACACCCTAAGCTTTAATAAAGCCACAAAATTGCGTTTAAAAAAGTGGGCGGGGTCACGCCTACAATTTTTTAAATTTGATTTTGTAATCTTTTACTCATTTGATTGCTGCGAAACCTAGCAAATATATTTGGTTTTTGTAATTACAAAATTTTTAAGTTGAAAAAATGGGTGGGGCTATGCCCATTAAAATGTATTATAACATTACGCGTGGTTCTACTTAACCGATTTTTACGAAACTTAGCACACACCTTGAACTCTTAAAAATACACAATATTGTTTTAAAAAAAGGGGCGTAGCCACGCCCCATAAAATTTAACACTTAATTTCACGTGCTTTTACTTCATCGATTTTTACGAAACTGGACCATATTTCTAAATAAAGAGAGATAAATTTTTTTTGAATTGACCAGAGTTTAAAAGTATTCACTAGAAAGGTAAAAATAAAACTTTTAAAAAAAAAATTAAACCGACTTCAAAAATAAGCACTAAAAAGCAACAAATAATATAGATCTAGTTAAATAAAAGATTTTTATATATGTTACCTACAGTGCCGTTTGAAGTTGGTGCCAGTAATACTGGTACTAAGCACATAGGAACATGCCCGGTAAAAAAACTGCAAGTAATTTTTATGTACATATGTATCTGCTTAGTTACCAATGTTGCTGCACCAACTTCAAACGGCACTGTAGGTAACATATATAAAAATCTTTTATTTAACTAGATCTATATTATTTGTTGCTTTTTAGTGCTTTTTGAAGTCGGTTTAATTTTTTTAAAAAAAGTTTTATTTATTCCCATATGACGATGAATATGTGAAATTGTTGATGTGGTAACATGGATATTTGACAACTGGTATACGCCTTACGTTAGAAACGTAAAACCAGGCGAACGACAAGTCGAATGTTATTGGGGCGCTGATTCGAACGAAAGTGAGTGACTGCTTATCTTTCGCCTAAGTTTTCTTTCGACATTCTGGAACTGGCTGTTAATTTTATTTAAAAAATAATGACAAAAAATAAAAAATTTTTAACCAAAATTTACCATTTCAAAAACTTTAGAATCGCAATCTTCTGATTCATCAGCCTCAGAAATTGTGTTGTACTAAAAAACTTTAACATTTTAGGAGAATGATTAAATTTGTCACAACAAATTGAATTATTTTTAAAGTGTATGTTTATTCTAAGAAGTGCATCTAACAAGTCGTATTGCATTTTGTTACGTATTTTTGTTTTGGTAGTGTTCATTATTGGTTAATCTGCCTTGATACTTTATTAGAAACTATTCACTATGCATAGTAACACACATTTTTAGACTTGCCAGACGCATATTTCTTAGTTCAAAAATCATTCTTGTTATCATCAGTTATAAAAATACACCAAAAAATCCACTAAAATGTGTTTATCATCCCAAGCAAATCTCCAGATCCCCAATAAGAAATTTTCATCCCCGTCGCGAAAAAAAAATCCCAATTTGGGGACAAATTCACTAAACTGGCAACAGTGCTAATATATAGCTAGGTGCAATAAAATAGTCTTAAAAGATTTTGCAAACAAGTTCGATTGCTTCGCAAACGAACGCTTTTGTATACACACTTCGATTTTTTTGTTTGACTCATCGGCCAGCTGATTACAAAGCCAAAAATTTTACATTTGAAAATTTAACATCATCATCGTCAAAAACGGGTATAACCCAGGAACGGTACGAGCAAATTCATTATATTGAGCATTGTAGCAATAGCTTTAGCTTACTTGTAATTGTGAGAAATCATTTCCTTCACTTTTCGTTTATTTCTAAACAGGTTTTAAGAGACACAAAGTTCTTTTTCAGAAATGGGTGAAACATATTATGAGATTCGCTGCATTTTTTGAATCATTATAGAATTATTTTAAAATATTGAAAGGAAAAGAAACTTGTAAGGCCCATTAAATTTTTTAAAGTGCGTTTTTTGTTTTATTTAAGATTTTTCCGTTAAAGTAAAATATCAGTTCAATACTCAAATCTACTTCATGTTCCCATACACATTACTGATACCGAACAAAAGTACGAGTAATTTACTATTATGCAGTGCAATACTCCCCTAATACATACAATATTTCGATAAGATTCTTGTCAAATACAAGGACAATAAAATTCAACTAACAATAAAACAAAAGGACAAAAGTCCACCATTTATGCAGCCGAAAATTCAATTTATCAAATTTAGGTCTGAATACCTCGCCACTGGATACTAATCCCATTTAAAATGTGTGATAAATCCAAAAAGGATAATAATTCTTTTTTTCAAAAGGACTTAAATAGACAAAAGTAAATAAAGAGATGAAAATTGGTTGACACAATAATTTCGAAATAAAATATAAAAACGAGGTGGCAATGGTTAACAACTTTTTTGTAGTTTGCTAAAATCCCTTTATGTTACTTTCAAAGATTCTTTTTAAAAAACTTTACATACAAAAGGAGAAGGAAGAGTACTTTTTATTTAAGTTTTTTACTGAAGTAATAAGCGATATTGTACAATTTGCAAGAAAAAAGCTCGGCAAATAAGAAAATCAATGAACATTTGATAATCAAAGTAAATCAATAAATGCAGTTTGTCATTTACGTTTTTAGAGCCACTAATTTAACAAGAGACTTCTGGGGATGACAAATTGTATTCAGCTGCCAAAAGCGCCACATCCCGAAAGATTTCACTTCAAAAGAAGAAAAAAATATAAAACATTCAAGCATCATGCCACAGTCCCCCTGCTGGGCTTCTTTGTTGTCACTTGTTTTGGCTTCTGCAATAATAATTTCCGCTTGTAACAAGTGCCGCTTATTTTCTAAGGGTGATTTTATTTGTGCAATTCTTTTTCAGTTTTAAGTGTTTTTCATCCTTTAGCGAAACCAATTGAGATATCAAAATTGTTTTAAATTTTTCAACTGGCTGAAAGTAAATATTGTTACGTTTTTATTCTCTGTTAAAAACGCTTTTCCGTAGATTCGAAGATTTGCAATAAATAAAAGACCCCAGTGTACTAATTAGGGTTAAGAAGGATACACTCTTTATTAATCAATAAATACCACTAATCTAAATTCAATTCAAGAGCTTAAATACAAACACATATATTACTCAATATTCACAACTGGTTACCACTACTCCTTCCTCGCTGTTGTATACGTTCGTCTTAGACCACTGGCTGCGCTAGTGTTGACACAATTCTGCTTTCTCTGTTGCTCGTCACACACAAGACTCACTCTGCCGACACTTCCAGTTGATACACCAATAACAACTCTATGGCAGACTCTCACAGTTGATACACTAATCAGGACTCGCTGGCTTCACTTACACACGTTTATCAGCTTCCACTGCTCCCTTACTCTTTACTCAAGGGACTCCACAATAAACTCAAATCACGACAGACTCTAACTGTCACTATAGACTGTACTATAGTCTCTTCAATTTCCAACTCACGTATTGTAAAGCACAGACTCAAATATCCACTCACTGTTGTATCACAAATCACGGACTGCGCACAACTTAATTGTCAACTCACTTGATTAACAACAGACTTCTTATTAGCAACTGCACTTATTCGCAACTGAGCTTCTTCGCAACTGATTTATTCCCAACTAACTTTTGATCGCGACTGAACTCTTAATCACAACTGAACTGCTGTTGGATGCGTCAACCCCTTTTTATACTTCGCACAACAACCACTAGAATTTTCATGCAAAGTCTAGACCTAATCATCATTATCTTCAATGTTGTTTATAAAGCGCGTAATTAAGTTCTTGTGGTAACTATGTACATACGTGTGTATATGCATACATCATTAAGTGGTTGTTTACTTATTTCTACCTTTCGTTGGAATTGCCAGGCATGTATGTATGTATGCATGTAGCTATGCCTATCTTCACAACAAGCAGAAGCTTGTAGTTGTTGTTGGTTGTTTACGTTTAATCACGTATGTATGTACTAGGCATCAGAGAACTGCGCCGACCGGCTAATAGCCGGCTGAGCCGAGCCGCCGAGGGCTTTGCATCAGCCGCCGCCGCCGATTTTTTCTCGGCTCAAAATCGGCTAAGATTAGCCGCCGATTGATGATTTTTTTATATTTTACTTGATGGTTTTTGGTTTTTTCACCAATAAATTCACACTTTTAATATGAATTTACTTTGACACAATTGTAAAAATGGTGAAGCCGACCCAGCCGAATTTCAGCCGATTTTCAGCCGCCGCCGAAGAATTTCTCATGAGCCGCCGCCGCCGACAAAATTGCTCGGCGCAGGTCACTGCTAGGCATGCGTATATAGTTATTTGTTATAGTGCTTGCATGTATGTATGTACGTGTGTACGTTTACTTCTTCTGGATGTTTCTTTGTTATTATTCCAGATACTTCTTTAATTGCCCTGTAGGAATATTTTCGCACTATTAACCCTGTTGGAATTTATTTGCATAATGATGCATTAATCTTGTCGACGGCCATTTCCGTAACACTGCCGCCCACTTAAGCCTATTCGTCCCGAATAGGCACATCATCGCCTTTCTTTTTCTTCGTTTTCTATACGCCTTGTAGTTACGTTGGAGACGACTACCTCTTCCATATTTGTTGGCTTTAGTTCTGGCTCTGCCTCGGCTTTCAACTGGCACTTGTGTTACTATGCGCTGGAGATTACTACTTTGTTGACATTTGCGGCCCTTGGTACTGACTCTGCTTCGTATTTCCTCTACTTCTGGCCTTGTTTTACGCTTTAGATGACAACTTCTTCCAGATTTGTGGTATTTGGCTCTGACTCTATTTTGTCTCTCAACTAGAGCTTGCCTTGCCATTCTCTGGAGATGACTACTCCTTTCCCATTTGTGGCCTTTGGCCCCGACTCTACCTTGTCCCTTGACTAGAGCTTGCCTTACCATTCCACATTTATGGCCTTTGGCTCCGACTCTACCTTGTCCCTCGATTAGAGTTCGCCTTACCACACGCTTGAGATTCTGTACAGAAGTTGTCTTCTTCTTCCTTACTGCTTTTCTGCTGCGTACTTCGTATACTGGAGCAGTTTCTTTGCCCTGAGCAAACGCGACCATTTCTTCCATAGCTGATTCCGCCGTGTCACAAACAGCTTGACTATCATCTAAGTGACCAACGTCCCCTACTGTGCTGGAAACTTCTGGCAAACTTCGCTCACGTCCAACTTGTTGACACTGACCACTGTTGATTTCATCTTTTGTCTTCAGTTTTTCGTCAGCGTGTTCCTTTGTGCCAGAAATGTCTTCGTTGACACTGTTTCCCAAGTCAAACAACTCTTCGTCCGATTTACTGACTTTCATTTCTACACCATCTGCCCGTCTGTTTACGGTTTCAGCAATTTCATGGTGTTTCTCACTACTGGCTCCAGATGATTCTTGAACGTTAGTCACGGTTTTTGATTTAAATTTGTCAAATATGGCATCTATCTGACCTAGAAGTTTCTCATTGGTTGCTAGATAAGTATCCTTCATTTCAGCTTTCAATTCGGCAGTAGACTCTCGAAACTTCTCAGTCATTTGCCCTAGCAGTTTTTCGTTGTTTGCCTCCATTTTTTCATTGGTTGCTCGAGAGGTTTCTTTTATTTCGTTCATCAAAGCAGCTAACATTGCGCTGATGTCTGTACTGATTGAAGTGCTAATAGAAGGAGTGGATGCTTCCATCTCATATTTTTCTTTTTCGTCGAACTCATAACTTTCTATGTCGATGTTGCGCCGCTGGAAATCTTGCAGTAGTCGCTCCTGTAGCTGTACCTTGTCACCAGTTGTCGACAGTTTCCGCTTACTCAACTCTTCCTTGAGTTGCTCCACATTAAGCTCTTGATATTTCATTTTCCTCAAAACCACTTGCTCGTACGTTTAACTTTTTCAAACGTATGTGGTTTTATTCACGTTTAACCTTTTCAAACGTGTGAGGTTCTCCTTTTCGTATCACTCTTACTTTACGTTTAACCTTTTTTTTTTAAACGTGCCGCTTTTATTTGCAAATCCCACTTCTGACACCAAATGTTACGTTTTTATTCTCTGTTAAAAACGCTTTTCCGTAGATTCGAAGATTTGCAATAAATAAAAGACCCCAGTGTACTAATTAGGGTTAAGAAGGATACACTCTTTATTAATCAATAAATACCACTAATCTAAATTCAATTCAAGAGCTTAAATACAAACACATATATTACTCAATATTCACAACTGGTTACCACTACTCCTTCCTCGCTGTTGTATACGTTCGTCTTAGACCACTGGCTGCGCTAGTGTTGACACAATTCTGCTTTCTCTGTTGCTCGTCACACACAAGACTCACTCTGCCGACACTTCCAGTTGATACACCAATAACAACTCTATGGCAGACTCTCACAGTTGATACACTAATCAGGACTCGCTGGCTTCACTTACACACGTTTATCAGCTTCCACTGCTCCCTTACTCTTTACTCAAGGGACTCCACAATAAACTCAAATCACGACAGACTCTAACTGTCACTATAGACTGTACTATAGTCTCTTCAATTTCCAACTCACGTATTGTAAAGCACAGACTCAAATATCCACTCACTGTTGTATCACAAATCACGGACTGCGCACAACTTAATTGTCAACTCACTTGATTAACAACAGACTTCTTATTAGCAACTGCACTTATTCGCAACTGAGCTTCTTCGCAACTGATTTATTCCCAACTAACTTTTGATCGCGACTGAACTCTTAATCACAACTGAACTGCTGTTGGATGCGTCAACCCCTTTTTATACTTCGCACAACAACCACTAGAATTTTCATGCAAAGTCTAGACCTAATCATCATTATCTTCAATGTTGTTTATAAAGCGCGTAATTAAGTTCTTGTGGTAACTATGTACATACGTGTGTATATGCATACATCATTAAGTGGTTGTTTACTTATTTCTACCTTTCGTTGGAATTGCCAGGCATGTATGTATGTATGCATGTAGCTATGCCTATCTTCACAACAAGCAGAAGCTTGTAGTTGTTGTTGGTTGTTTACGTTTAATCACGTATGTATGTACTAGGCATGCGTATATAGTTATTTGTTATAGTGCTTGCATGTATGTATGTACGTGTGTACGTTTACTTCTTCTGGATGTTTCTTTGTTATTATTCCAGATACTTCTTTAATTGCCCTGTAGGAATATTTTCGCACTATTAACCCTGTTGGAATTTATTTGCATAATGATGCATTAATCTTGTCGACGGCCATTTCCGTAACAATATTATTTCTATCATTTATAATACGTTTTCCGTTTTTGATTTTCTGTTGTGTTCCTTCTTTTTCCACTTTTCTTCTTATTAAATAGCGATTTAAAAAAAACAAAATGCAATCTAGTTTTGTCTTTCGCCATAGTTACAACTTTGACGCTCTCACTACGCAATTATTTCACAAAATTAATACAAATGTTGACTTAGTTATTGAAAATTGATTGAATTCAATAGTGCACACAAAGTTCACAAAAGAAGGAGCATTTAAAGTGACGAACCAAATATAAAAAAATAAATAAAAATCTGAACCGTTTTCTTTTACACAATGCTGTAATTACAAAACACATTCTTTTAGGGTTTTTAGGGGATTTATAGAATTACATTTAATTCAATTAAGTTTATAGCCCATTCAGGCTGACACGAAATTAAGTAATTTTAAGCTCATATTACGAACGAAATCAAAACTGTTCATGCAGGCACTGAATGACATTTGAGTTGATTTCGCAAACATCTTATTCATTGCGGCAGACATTGAAGTCCTTTTTTCCAGTTTAATAAATTCTTTTTGAACACTTATAATTCGCCATAGATATAAAAATTTTAAATTTTTTTTAATTTTATATTGAATTTTAAATTTATTATTTATTTTATTTGTTGTTTCTCAAAGTTGTAAATTTATTCATGTTTAAAAAAATGTAGTTTTAGTATTAAAACACCGTTGTATATTGTAATTAATTGCTGGTCTATTTCATCGAAATTAAGTTAAACAACATAATTTGGAAAAACGTCAAAAAAAATGGGAAATTACTTAAGGATAGATTTTGTATATTCAAACGATTTTTTCGTTTTGAAATTTGCATGGAAAAAATATTTTTTTAAACGAATTTTCGTTATTTTTCATACAAATTTGAATCGTTTGCAACCGAAATTTTTTACAAAATCTGCCTATTAATTTCAACTTCATTTCGACCGAAATCACGAAATTACTTAATTTGGCATCACCCTGAAAGTGACACAAGGAAAGCAAGAAATGTAACAGCTGTATGTATGCATCATTCTTTTAGCTGAAATTCGTTAAAAGTTAAAACAAAGCAATTTATATGTATCTAAATACATATGTATGTTTTTATTTTTAGTTCAATTACTACATTAGCCAAAAAAAATATTTGTCGACATGTTTTTAAAATTTTTTTTTGAACCACTACAAATCTAAAGTAATAATCTGACCGATCTGAGGGTTGATAGTTCCATTTTACGACAAACATGTACAGCAACTCGTTTTTGTTATAAATAAATTAATTGATTTTCAAATTATTGTTTTCCCTAAAAAAGTAAAAACCTGTCACAGAACACGTCACGTGACTGGTACCAACGACCTAACAAGGTTCGAGTTCGAGATATGCCGGTAACTATTCATGGCGATTACATTGGAGGGGTTCAACTGAAATAGTTATGATACTGGGTGATAGGTTCTGGAATTAAACACAAGTTACTTGTGCTTAGTGGTTTATTAGTACTGCTCTCATTTATGGTTTAATATAAACCGTTAATAGAAATTTCTACTGTACATGTTTATGTCAGTGAACACCTCCTAAACGCCTAGACCGATTTGAATGAATTTTTTTGCATGGGTTTGTGTGGCGCCCTGGATGGGCTAGATTCACAAATCAGCCTGGCAGATGATAGTGCTATCGGTATATACATAGGTTATTTATCTAGACTGCAACTTAACGGCTGGATCGACTTGAATGAATTTTTGTATGTATTCATGTGAGGACCCGTCAGACCTCACATATATATATATATATACATATATGTATATGTACACATATATGTATATGTACATATACAAATATATAAATATACAAAATTTGAATTTAAAATGCGTATAACTTTGGACTTAATTGTGATTTTGATACCAATTTTCTTTTTAATGTTACAAATTTCCTTTTCTTAATCGAACTTCTCCATTAGTAGAACAGTGGACCAAGGTGGGTAAAAAAGGGCAAAATTTAAATTTTTTTTTCGCAAATATTTTCTAAAGTGTAAGAGAAAACTCATATACATAGCAGACTTTTTTTAGTTATTTGATAGAGAAGAAAATACACATGCAAAAAATATTTTTTATCAGATCAAAAACATCAGCTTGGCATTGGTTATAAGCTTTCATTAACCCTAGGCTGCCACATTGGGGATTTGCGGTTCCGCCCCTTTTAAAGATATTTATTTATTTATTTCACAAATACTTTACAAAGTAAATTTAAATATATATATATATATATTTTAATGCTTGTAATTATTTATTGTATCTTCAAATATGAACTAACAATAAGTACTCAAATCTTAAATGTAAAATATAATTATTAGGCCAGACCAGTGTCGGACATAAACTTAGTGGTAGTTATAAATAATACATAAGTAGTGCCAATGAAAAAGGAAGAAAAAAAGTATTTTCAAGAAGTCCCATCTGGAGTGTAGAGAATAAGAGCCCTTGTCTCCCTCTTTTTTAAGCGGATGTGTCCAGTAAAGCTCAAAATATTACGGGCAAGCGGATTACGATGTGACTCGAGCTTTGTTAAATATTTGCCTGCGTATTTTGCAATTTCTTCACTCACTAGTGGCATATTTAAATCACGATGTACATTTGAATTTTTAATGTACCATGGAGCCGATGTTATCAAACGTAAAATTTTGTTTTGCCTTCGTTGGATTTTCTCAATATTTGAAGCTGAAGCAGTGCCTCTGACACCTTTTTGTGAAATTTCATGACAATCGGACAGCTAGTTTAGAAACTGCAGAATTATTTCCATTTTTTACAAGATCAACACCGTTTCTCAGCTGGTATAGAGCCCAATAGGCACCAGAAGGCACTGCCGTATCGAGCTAAAGAATTAAGACCGCATTTACGGCAGGAGACCTCATATTATAGACAGCGCACATATTAGGATTTAAGGAAAATAAAAAATCCCATACAAGCTGCGACCAGTCTAATATATATATTATATATGTATACATATATACATATATATATAAATGCATATTTGAAAAATGTTTAAAGTTTAAATTTTAAATTGTCAGTAGAATAACGTCAGTGCATCAGTGCTAATTGAAAAAATATGAATGAAAAAAAATTTGGAACGGACTGACTTGTAAGGTAATGATATTTTATTTTGCACTGATACTGAACGGCAGTGATACGGAACGGATAAGTGTGTATTGATTGGTCTTAAGTAGTTTTGCAGCTATTGTGCGTTTCGTTAATTTTGGTATCGTCTTTACAGCGCACCATGTATATTACTTTAAGCTGAATAGGAATTTTATTAGTTGTTTTATTTCCCCGAATATCAGGTTTGCGAGATCAGATTTACAAACTGTACTAACTTCGAAGAAAAATTTTACTTTTGTCAGTTTGATTGAACAAAATAATTTAGATTTATATTTTATACATTTTTTTTTTAATTAAATAAAAACGTATATAAAATTCGTTTGTGCACACAGGGCTGTCAGATTTTTTCCGACCTATTTCTCCAAATTTATTTTGAAAATCGTCAAAAGTCGCCAAAATCAATTTTATGAAGTTTTTCTTAAAATATATTTGATAATAAATTTTTAAAAAATAATTTTATAAAAATTGAGCAGAAAATCGCCAAAAACAGAAATAAAATCGCCAAAATCATTTCTTGTAAATTTTTCGCATCCAAATTCAAAACGCATTAATTACGATAATTAATATAGGAAAAATCATTAAAATCAAATTATTTTAATTTCTGTAGACGTGTTTTGGTAGGATTTATTTTTGAAACTACTCCTTCAACAAACTAATTTTCCAGAATTACAAAAATTTTAAAGTTGAAATTAAAAAAAATTACCATAAAAATCGTCAACAAATTCATTAATCGCCAGAAAAATCGCCATGTCGCCAAACCAATTATTTGGACGCCAAACATGTTGAAAAATCACCACATTTGGTTTGAAATCGCCATATTTGACAGTCCTGTGTGCACATACTACTACATATCGTCCCTACCATGTCAAAATATCCAATATGCAAATTTGTAATTTTCAGAAGAGCGCGAAGATCCCTTAATGGTGAATTTAAAGTCAGTGTATTCCTAGAAGTGCCAGGCTTAAAACATTTCTTATTGAGTTATCTATCGCCCATGAGAATTTTAGCGTTTTGAAACGAGGCATATCGTGTAAACTAGTGTACCAAGATAACGGATCTAAAAAACGAATTTTGCATATTGGATAGTTTTACGTAGTAGGGACGATATGTACATTAAGAGTAGAATAGTGGAGAACTTTTGATTTCGATACGATAAGACCACTATCATAGTAAAGATTAGAAAAAAGTTCATGAGCCAAAAAGTTATAGAGTGGAATGAGGGTAAATCGGTCATTATTGGGGTAAAAATTAGGAAAAAAATAAACAAAAAGCTTCACAACTGTACCTGAGTTCCTCCCACCCCCACCGATATTTTACCCCCTATATTTTTTATGAACATTCTAACCCCCTATCTCCACATACACACATTTATTTGCTGAATCGTTATTTTATTTTATATTATTTTTAAGTTAGAAATTGAAATTCACATTTATTTCATTTGAGAGCGAGGCAAATTCAAAAATTGACGGTGCCATTCCAAAACATGCTAAGTCGTCATAGCTTGTTATGCTGGGAATATCATTTCTGAATTCATCGTTTATTAACTTTCTGTAAAATTTTAATAGTAATGAGACTATTCTATCAAAAGTTATGAACAAAAATGTACTTAGCATAATTTGTCAAGTTTAAAAAATCTACCTATCTATCATGGTGTAATTATACAGGTGACTGCGTAAGGATTTGTTATACAAAAATACGGCAACCATAGCTATGTAAAGAACCGAAGAATGTCAAAAGCACAAAAATAATTGTACCAAAACCAAAACAAAACGAAGTTTTTGACATTCGTTAGCTACAAAGCACATAGAGCAAAAAATTATCAGCTGAAGTAACGCTGCCACCTGTTTAAATACACCTTGCTATCTATCTAAAAAAATTAAAATGTTTTAAGTACTAAAAAAAAATTAATTTAAATTTTCTTCAAACTAAAACATGCTATATGTACTAAGACGGCCATTGTAGGTGAGAATGGACCACCATATAGATGCTACTACTAAGAGGAAAATCTTAACTATTCTTAGTCACTTTTAACTTAAATCTACAGCAAATTTATAAGGTTCAAATAAATTAAAAAAAAATCTACTGCAATTATTATATGATTACAAAAATTCTCAAGTTTCTATCTCATAACATTCCCGAGAAATCATCAATAAACTTTGAAGGCGTTACGTTAGAAAAGCCCTAACTCATTTTTTTTTTAAATCGAGGATTTTGTATATTTCGATAGTAAAATGCAAAAATCTCGATTAAAAAACTGAGTTAGGGCCTTTCTATATTAAGGTAAAGATACGAGTATATTAAAATTACAAGCGCCGAAAATATTCACAATTACGTTGCGATCATCTAATATGGATAAGTCATGCAATTTAACTAGACCCAGAGAAAAAACTGCTTAGAATCAATAAAAACCATATTGAATTAATAAGAAACATTAACGAAAGTCTAGTCATGTTGAAATTTCTTATTTCAATATGGAAACATATTAATTTATTTATTTTTAAGTACCTAAATATACATTTTCTGTTATATTGAAAATTATTAAATTAATGTTTCGCGTTCTTATTTTTAAGTTGCAGCTTTTCCCTGGTGTAGGTATGGGAACTTTAATTTGATGCAAAATGGTATAAGTTTTTGATTGAAATATCTTGAAAATTTCTCATTTTGTAAATGTTTCAATATTTCATGTTTTTGTATTAATGCATATCAGATAGATTCAGTTAAAAGAAATTTAAGCAGATATTTTACTGGAAGGGAAATGGAAGAGTATTTTCAAGATGAAGATGTACTAAGATCATCATTGAATGAAAAGGTCAAAAGTGTTCATAAGAAATTTGATTTTATAAAAATTTGCAAAAAGATGACCTTGGAATAAAATTTAACAAAAAATGGTATCAGTGGATTCTTTCATTAGGACCCACACATGCATTACCAGTTAAGAGAGAATAATTTGCAATGTTTAAAATGATATCAGATGGAGAGGATCTAGTTCAGACTAAGAATGATAATCAGGAACAGGAAATAGCTTAAAATAGAATAACATCATTTTTTGATAAGCATTTAAATAAAATGAGATTAACAAATAGAGACAAATATGCGTATTAATAATATTGTATAGGTAAAAGATACATACTTCGAAATATAGCTTGCTTAATAGAGATCCAAAAATCGTGATTTTATGCCTGTGAGTAATCCGGCTATGCTTAAGGTTATTTCGCCAAAAAAAAAAACGATTTTTGCTGCTCGTTTCGCTTCTGAAACCACAACTGATACTGTTGTTCAAATAAAAAGAAAACGCTCGGTTATGACATTGATGTCACAGCTATGAAATTTAAATATACTGAACATAGGATAAAAGCTCTTTTAAAATAATAGTTCCGGAGGAATATTTTCAAACTATAGTCAAGTCTGATTTGGCCACCTAATGAATATGTTTATAAAAATAATAACCGCTCGGACATTGTGTACTTACCATCTCAAAATAGTATCTAAAAAAACTAGTTCAATTGCCTATCGATAATGCAATAAATATTGTATATCAAACTGTCCGAGGCCTTAACACAAAGTTAACATCTCTTCACGGAAGCAGCTTCGATTTTTCACATCACTTTATTGTTTAAACTGAAACTTGACAATGATAAGAAAAATATTAATAATGCTGAAATATTATGTCCGAAATATCAAATATTCCGATACGATCGGCCTCACAAAATTGGTGGAGGAGTTCTTATTGCCGTATTAAATATTTTTTCATGTGAACGCAAAGAAATTTCACAAAATGATTATATTGAATTTGTTGCCACCAAAATCAGACTTAAAACTGGATTTTTATTTATTACTTGCTCGTACATTCCTCTTAATTCTTCTTCCGATATTTATGATGCACACATTTCGGCTATTTATACTGATCTGCAGCAATCTAAACCATCTGATATATTTGTAGTTCTCGGAGACTTTAATCTTCCAAATATATTAGGGAATAAACCTTGTGAACTCAATTATTTAATTACCACTCTATCAAATGAATTTATTAAATCACTACTCGACTTTGGGCTGTTTCAAGTTAAGCATGTACACAATGCAGGTGGAAGACTTCTGGACCTTACTTACTGAAGATCACTACCATCCTACAATAGATGCTGAAATATATGTATATACAATCAGATAGATTAGCAACGTACAAATTATACAAAACTTAATTATTTATTTTTAACATTTTTAAACGCACTAATAATCCCAAATTATTATTTTACTTATTAAGTAAATATTTTTTATTAAAAATACATTGAAATTGATTATTGAGGGGTTTAGCTGGATCCTATGCGCATTTCACTATTGCTAATGCAGATCATTAGGGAACCTTTACCCAAAGTTTCTGGGAACAACTAGAGTTATTATGTTATAAACTTTCATTTAAACAAATGAGAAGCTTAACAACAAATAACAAAGTTGAAACAAGAACTCAATAATCAACATGTTTTTTAGGGTTTCGTACAACAAAGGTGAAAAGGAACTCTATTGTTTTCGCTACGCTGTCCGTCTGTCTGTCCCAGGGTATTTTCTCGAGAACTGTAAGAGCTACGGAGCTAAAATTTGGACACAGTATGTAGACCCTTGGCCGCTACAACAACCAATACATGAGAGTTGGAAATTAAAGGGTGTGCCAAAACGAGCAACGAAAAATTTTAAAATCCCATGTAATATACAGACAATTGTATGTATATGTACTTTAAGTAAGTAAGTGTATTTTTATACAGACTACAACAATTAACACTAAAATTTAAAAAATTTTAATTAAAGGGTGTACCATCAGTTAATGTAATTTTGATAACTTGTTGTATCTTGGAAACCGTAAGAGCAAAATTCTTGAAATTTTCGAAAACGGTCAAACTAAAAAATTCCAAAATTATAAAATCGCCAAACCGAAAAAAAAATCGCCAAAATAAAAAAAAAATATCCAAAACGAAAAAAGTCGCCAAAATGAAAAAAATCGCCAATATTAAAAAAATTTTCAAAATGGAAAAAAAATCGCCAAAATGAAAAAAATCGCCAAAATGAAAAAATCGCCATAAATAAAAAAAACGCCAAAACAAGAAAAAAGCGAAAAATAAAAAAAAAACAATTATTTCAGCTGATAAATCGTAAAAAAACACTGTATTAAAAAAAATGCTCAAAGCCCAACATACGGAACCCTTCGTGCGCGAGTCAAAGTCGCACTTTGCTGAATTTATTTATTTTCTTACTTTACCATTGCTACATTGGCTGACTTTTTTTCACCTTCAAATTGTAGTTGTAAGAGTATGTAAAAGAAAATAAATGTAAATAACAACAACAGCTATTAAAGAATAGAGTGTTGCCACACAAGTTTTTTTGACCGGGTGCAGTCAAGTTAATAATTAGTGTTTTTATAGGAATTGTTAAAATTTAAGTTTAAAATTTTTAAACACACTAATAATCCCAAATTATTATAGCTATTGCTATTTATGGCGAGATACAGGGGTTAGAAAATAATTTTCGTAACAAAATTAACCGACACTATTACAGTTATAAATTTATTTTTGTTTTGATTTCTTTGTACTTAAAAGCAGCGTACGAAAATAAACGAAGCAAATTGTTTGAATTTGTTTTCTTTGGTTCTTTGAAATGAGTGAAAAAAAAACAAAACAACAACAATGAGAAACATCGCTCAGTTTGTTTTTGTATTATTTTTTTGCAAATAAGCACAAGCCAGAGAACATTGCCGATCGACGGTAAGACGAATAACAGCCGCCGCCGGCAACAAACAATATATTCATTTAATCGTGCTCCGCTAGAAAAGATAATACAGTAGTTTTCGCTTATAGTCACATTTAAAATTGCACAGAAATTGTGGACTATATCGCTAATGTGACTATAAGCCTAACTTTTTTATATGCCACGCAGAGGTATATAAAAGAATTTCCATACAATCCAATTATGTGAATATAAACCAAATAACAGTCGTTAAGCAGCTCTGGGTCGAGGAACATCATTTCGCGTCATCGTAATTATTTCTTAAGTGCGGTCAGGCTTTTTTGTTGTTGTTGGGCCTTCGAGAGTTTTTCGTCTCGCTCGCACTGGTTGACTGATCTGCAACGGATAACCGTATATCTTGCGGTTTTCTGTGGAATTTCTTTAACAACCACGTTGCTACTTCCTATTGAAGGCATAGGTCGTACAGTCAGTCACGGAATTTTTTTTGGAAGAACTGTTAATAACATCTTGGGCATATGGTCTAGTTACTCCGCCCATATTCGTGCAACGCAATACTATGCAAATTTACTTTGTATAGTATTCTTGAAATAAATAAAATAAATAAACCAAATAAACTAAATTCATATTTATGATTAAAAAATAAACAAAATGACTTCATTTTACAAAATATTTGCACATTTCACAAAAGTTGTAGTTAAAAATAGATTATTAATAGCTTTCAAAAAAGTCAGTAATTTTAGATTGCTTCAATATAAGTGATTGTTTTAGAGTCGTGTCCTCTATTTTGTCAAACAAAGAATAACCCTCAATATCATTTTCTAAGCAAAATATTCTTAAAAAATCTAAAGAATTCAAAATTTCTTTTGGTGTTGGAAGGCGTTTTTTTGTTGTATTTAAAAGGCAAGTTTTTGTGGCCTCTTATGCAACAATGTTTTGTTCTAAAGACATGTTCTTCTACTAAACAGTAGATGGAGGTTGAAATTTAGATTTACTTTTTGGCTTATGGCTTAAATAAATAACCAAAAAAATCTGTTGAAAATTTTTGTGACTATAACGCGAATTGTTTGCATACAATTTGGATTTTGACTACCATAAACTCGGTGCATATATGTCAAATATGACTATATAGTAAATGGACTATATCGCCAACTTTTTGAATGAAATTAAGTTCAAAAGTCACAAAAACATTAAATATGGACTATATCATTAATGTGACAATAAGCGGTAGTGACTATAAACGAAAACTACTGTAATGGGTTATAAATGGAAACGTTTTGAAATATTTTCGGCGAATTTGACATCATCATATAATATAATTTTATTGCATTGTATTGCATTAAGTTTGTTTTATACTATGTTCACACTTATGTTTTTAAACATGTTAAATACATCGTCAGCTGGTTTCTGGCTTGCGGCACAGTATATTCAAAATACATTATGTCTGCAGCAAACCAGAAACCAAACGACGACATTTTCACAAATACAGGGTGTTTTTTTTAGAGGTATAGAACTTCGAATTGAAATAAAACACAAGAAAATCGTTTTAATGTCCATCAATTTGGCTTTATTGGAAGGATAATTTTATGCCATTAATGTTTAAATATGATTTCGGGCATGTGGCCGCCGCGGCTGGCTCGAATAAAGCCAATTCTACAGGTCCAATTTTCAACCACTTTTTCGAGCATATGGGGCCGTATGTTGGCAATAACGCCACGAATGTTGGCTTCCAAGTCCCCGAACGTTTCTGGTTTGTTGGCGTAGACGAGCGACTTCACATATCCCCAAAGAAAATAATCCAATGGTGTCAAATCACACGATCTTGGTGGCCAATTGACAGGTCCATTCCGCGAAATTATGCGCTCATCGAATGTTTCCTTCAATAAATCGATTGTGACGTGCGCTGTGTGGCATGTAGCGCCGTCTTGTTGGAACCACAACTCGCAAGCCAAGATCTTTGCGCAAAATCTTCCATAAAGTTGATGGACAAAGCTCCAATTGCTGTGCACGGTGGCGAATCGATTCATTCGGGTCCTCTTCAACACTTTGCTCTACAGCGGCAATTGTTTCTTCGGTGCGCACTGTTCGACGTCTCTGCGGATGCGTATTATCACATAGAGTAAACGTAGTGCGAAAACGATCCATGGTTAACCGAATTAATTGCTCTGATGGACGATTATGTCGACCATAAAATGGACGGAGCTTGCGGTAAACTTCGCGAACTGAACCATTATTTTCGAAATAAATTTGCACGATTTGCAAGCGTTGTTCTTTTGTCAACCTGTTCATGATGAAATGGCAAACCAAACTAAATATTAATCACTTGACAGCTGACAAAATGGCCGCCAGTTAAAAAAGTGATGCCAACTTAAAGTTCTATACCTCAATAAAAAACACCCATTATGTTTAAGACGAGTTTTCTAAGAACCAAAGTTTTTTAAGAACTAAACACAACCGTTCATATTCAGTGTTTAAAAAACTACACTCCAAGTAGCTGTAGTAACGAAAAAACACGAAGTAGGCTAGCAAAAATATGTAAAAAACTTGTAGCCGTTCATTTACTATTACTACCGATACCGGCACATTTTGGTAGCTGTAGTTATAGTAATAGTAAAAAAATAAAATAATTGGAGCAGCGTAGTAAATAATGTTTTACTGCTCTAGCTACCTTCAAATTTTTGTAGCAGTAAAAGTAGTTTTATTTTTTAAATTTTTACTGCTACCTACTTTGGTAGTCACAGAAGGAGCAGATAACATAGTTTTTGAAGTAGCACTAGAATAACATTTCAGCAGCAATTTAATAACATTGAGGTAGTTTTAAAATAACATTTCAGCAGCAATTTAATAACATTGCAGCAGCATAAAATAACATTTAGGGAGCAGCATAAGTAGTAAAAAAGTAAACTTTTCAGTAAACTAAATACAAACGAAGAATACGTGTGTGAAACAGCGTTGCCGTTTTCGTTACTTTTAACTAGAATTGGTTATTTTTTCGAATGTGTATTTTAAGTTGTATTTGGTGAAAAATTAGTTCGAATAAAATAATTAAAAACGAACTAAAGGACATTTCATTCGTAATTTTAAGAGATATGTATTTTAGTTACAGGAGCTTTTCTTTTATAAATGTTAACGTATGTATACGTATATAAACTTTGCATACTGTATGTATTTTCTAATTCATTTCCAATTCACTAGTTATAAAAATGAGTTAATAAAATGCAAGTTTTTTTTATTACACTTTTATGTGAGATGTCATATATTCATACATTTTAATATAGTTGCGTGGCTCCATATACATACATATATATTACATCTTATTTCCATATATGGACCCATATAAGAAGAACTTCATAATTCAATTTCCATATATGAGCTCATATATTATAATACATTTTATAAATTCGTCCATATATCAATTCATATATAATACTTTTCGCATGTATAAGCCTATACATTTCCATACATGAATTCATATATATTTATATACATTAATATATTAAAAATATATGCACCATACATATTTTATTTAATATTATTTAACAACATCGTCATAACTACGATATGTAAAAAGTGTGGCATAGCAGGAAAACGTTACTGTAAAAACAGGACAATCACATAAAAAAGCACGAACACGAATGTGTGAAACGAATTAAAGCGACGATTGCTTCTAAACAGCGCTGTCAACTTTTAAATTTCACACAGCAATAAAATAAAAAAAGCGTTTAAATGTAATAATTTTTTGGTTGCGGCAGCACTGATAACATACATACATACACATTTGTGGTTTCTAGTTTTACTGATGATTTTGATTTTTGACTACTTTTGCCGCTACCTCAATGTTGTTTTGTGCTGCTGAAATGTTATTAAATTGCTGCTGAAATGTTATTCTAAAACTACCTCGATGTTATTAACATACTACCTCAAAATTTTCTAGTTATAAAAAACAAAACTCCAAATGTAGTAGTAGTTATAAAACAAAAACCTCAATCAAACGAATAGAAAACTATTTAGTTTTTTAAGCTGCTACTTCATTTTCGTTTTTACTACTGCTACTTAATTTTTAGTTTTTATTTTTATCATGTAGCAGTAGTTTTAAAAAAGGTAATGCTACGTAGCAAGACAACTGCTCCTGGTACCGCTACTTGTAATTGTTTGGAGTACTAGTTTTAGCAATAGTAAAAATAATTTTAGTTAATGTAGTTTTTTAAACACTGTTCATATTATATTTGAGATATTTAAGGTTGACGTTTTGTCAATAAAAAATTTTAAATTATTGTATTGTAAAAAATTACGAATAATTATGCTTTTCAAACAACAAATGTTTTTGTGAATAATTGAGTATTTTTTAAGTAATTAGTTGCTTACCAAATAATTTATCAGGTGCCGCCATTTAATAACAAAACAAAGGTGCCAGAGTTATCAAAAAACGGACTGAACATACTCTATTTAAGTGTTTAAGGAAGTGTTTAAATCTTAAAAACTTCATTTGAGATGTTTAACAAAACACTTCATTTGAGATGTTTAACAAAACAAGTCAATGTATGGTAAAAAATCTCAAAATCATCGTGTTTAAGCTCTTAAACACGAATGAGGCGTTAAAAACGTTTAAAAACATAAGTGTGAACATAGTATTATATAGCTTAGTAGCAATTGCTATAACCGGGTGTCCTAAGACACCTCTCTCCTTTTTATTTTACTTATTAAGTAAAATATTTTTTTTATTACAGGTACAGTGAATGTACCTTCTACAACAGTGAATGTACCTGAGATAATTTTAGTTTCATTTGTGTTAGCTTAGAGTCAAAGTGGTATTTCCATTTTATTATTATTATTTATTATTTATTTAGAGTCAAAGTGGTATTTAGAGTCAAAGTGGTATTTTTCTTTTCTTTTTAATATAAAAACAAAATTCACAATGCAGTGCTAATGTGAATTAAAAACGAGTTCAAAGTAGCAATAACGATTTTTATCACAAGGCAAAGCGATTACTTTTTTCATAGAACGAAATGGACTTTGAAATCGAGAATATAAAAACGAAAAAATAACCACATCACACCTTTTACCTTATTCTACTCGATTTTATATCGAAATCGATTTTCATCACATACCTAAATGTAATTCAAACTGCATTATATCTTTGGTCTGTAAGGATATATAGACCGAAATAAATAAATAAGACGAGTTTATACCTTAACTGTCGAAATCTATGCAGCCGTTTGGAAGATACAAGGTAATAAAAACATTTACAAACATAGTATATACAAGAAGCGACCGTAAGCCGTGATCCTACTTGGCAGTCATATAATAACTTAAATTAATTTCTGTAGTCCCCCTTAATTTCCTTTATATTGATACGCCACTCGATATGTTTGGTAAAAAAAAACTTAACCTATTACTATAAAGCGCGGAAATGGGTCATCTGTTTATATTTTAAGACGTATTTAAGAATAATCGAGTTCTTTACACAAATATAACGATACTTTCTGTCAAAATCTATGCAGCTATTTAAAAGACACGAGGTAATAAAGGAATTTACAAACATATAAGAAACGCGCGAAAATCATATCTCTTCCTGGCACTCGGATAAAAAAAAGGGTAAAAACAAGTAAGAGTGCTATATTCGGTTGTGCCGAATCTTATATACCCTTTACCAACGCACGTACATATATATAGTATACAGACACATACAAACATATTTGTTTTGTGAAAAAATTTATAATTTTTTTCTCTAAAGCAATTAAGAGTAAGTGACCTTTCAGTATTTTTCGATTAAGGAATTTGATTCAATTATTTTATTTTCGATATTAGCAATAGTTGAATATTTTACTCTACACTCTGTGGTTAAGATATATTTGTCATTCAGTCTTATTTCAGTCAATCTCCAACTCTGGAATCATAAATATAGAATATATTTAATTACCAAAGAAATAATTAGTTTTATATACCAGAAAAAATTAAAGTTTTCCAGCTCTGGAGCTATGTCTTTTATTTTTCTAATTTCTATGCCAAACTATTTCATTCTAAGTCATAAAGTATATAAAACTTGTAAGCAAAAAGAAAAAACTAACTTGACCTAGTTACTTTTGTAAAAAAAAACAATAAATTTTGCAACCCTGGAATCCACCTTTTAGATTTTTCTGACTCAAAAAATTAATAAAGTGTGTTAAGTGAACAAATAAAACAAATTAATTTTATACTTTAATATAAAAAAAATCAAAGTTACCATCTATGGAGCTGTAATTTTAATTTTTAAAATTTTATACGCCAAACTTTTCTTTCAGAAGCATAATATATATTCAATTTATAAAGAAAAAGAAAAAATTTTTAGACCTATTTAATTTTACGAAATCGATTTTCATCACATACCTAAATGTAATTCAAACTGCATTATATCTTTGGTCTATAAGGATATATAGACCGAAATAAATAAATAAGACGAGTTTATACCTTAACTGTCGAAATCTATGCAGCCGTTTGGAAGATACAAGGTAATAAAAACATTTACAAACATAGTATATACAAGAAGCGACCGTAAGCCGTGATCCTACTTGGCAGTCATGTAATAACTTAAATTAATTTCTGTAGTCCCCCTTAATTTCCTTTATATTGATACGCCACTCGATATGTTTGGTAAAAAAAAAACTTAACCTATTACTATAAAGCGCGGAAATGGGTCATCTGTTTATATTTTAAGACGTATTTAAGAATAATCGAGTTCTTTACACAAATATAACGATACTTTCTGTCAAAATCTATGCAGCTGTTTAAAAGACACGAGGTAATAAAGCAATTTACAAACATATAAGAAACGCGCGAAAATCATATCTCTTCCTGGCACTCGGATAAAAAAAAAGGGTAAAAACAAGTAAGAGTGCTATATTCGGTTGTGCCGAATCTTATATACCCTTTACCAACGCACGTACATATATATAGTATACAGACACATACAAACATATTTGTTTTGTGAAAAAATTTATAATTTTTTTCTCTAAAGCAATTAAGAGTAAGTGACCTTTCAGTATTTTTCGATTAAGGAATTTGATTCAATTATTTTATTTTCGATATTAGCAATAGTTGAATATTTTACTCTACACTCTGTGGTTAAGATATATTTGTCATTCAGTCTTATTTCAGTCAATCTCCAACTCTGGAATCATAAATATAGAATATATTTAATTACCAAAGAAATAATTAGTTTTATATACCAGAAAAAATTAAAGTTTTCCAGCTCTGGAGCTATGTCTTTTATTTTTCTAATTTCTATGCCAAACTATTTCATTCTAAGTCATAAAGTATATAAAACTTGTAAGCAAAAAGAAAAAACTAACCTGACCTAGTTACTTTTGTAAAAAAAACAATAAATTTTGCAACCCTGGAATCCACCTTTTAGATTTTTCTGACTCAAAAAATTAATAAAGTGTGTTAAGTGAACAAATAAAACAAATTAATTTTATACTTTAATATAAAAAAATCAAAGTTATCATCTATGGAGCTGTAATTTTAATTTTTAAAATTTTATACGCCAAACTTTTCTTTCAGAAGCATAATATATATTCAATTTATAAAGAAAAACAAAAAATTTTTAGACCTATTTAATTTTACATAACACAAAAAGTGTAAGTTTTCCAACCCTGAAGTCATAATTTGGAATTTTTCTAATTCCTTATACCAATCTAGTTCTTTAAAAAAAACATAAAATATGTAACAAAGCAAAAACGAAATAAGAAAAAACTTAGTTGTATTTAGTTATTTTATTATCAAAAAAAGTTCAAAGTTTCCATCTCTGGAGCCGTGGTTTTCATTTTTATAATTTTATAGAAAATTTTTTCTTTCAGAAGCATAAAATACATTTAATTTATAAAGGAAAAAATAATAATTTAGACCTATTTAATTTTACATAACAAAAAAGTGTAAGTTTTCCTACCCTAAAGTCATAATTTTGGATCTTTCTGATTATTGATACCAATCTAATTCTTTAAAAAATAAATAAAATATGTTAAGTGAACAAAGCAAAAACGAAATAAGAAAAAACTTTGTTTCATTTAATTCCTTTAATATTAAAAAATTCAGTAAAGTGCGACTTTGACTCGTGCACGACGGGTTCCGCAGATTCGGTTTTGAGCATTTTTTTATGTGGCTTTTCTGCTTTTTTGAAGTTTTTTTCAGTTTAAGCGATTTTTTCAGTTTTTTCGCTTTTTTATCGGTTTGGCGACTTTTTTCTGTTTTTGGAGTTTTTTTTCATTTTGGCAATTTTTTTCTGTTTTTGGGTTTTTTTAATTTTGGCTATTTTTTTCTGTTTTGGGGTTTTTTTCATTTTGGCGATTTTTTCTGTTTTTTGGGGTTTTTTCGGTTAGGCGATTTTTTTCATTTTGGCGATTTTTTTTCATTTTAGCAATTTTTCCGGTTTTTCGCGATTTATTTTATTCTAGGACATTTTTTTTAATTTGGTCCTTTTTTTCGTTTTGGCGATTTTTGTCGGTTTGGCGATTTTATAATTTTTTTCATTTTTTAGTTTTACCGTTTTTGAAAATTTCAAGAGTTTTGCTCTTACGGTTTCCAAGAAACAGCAAGATGTCAAAATTCCATAGTCAAAATTGCATTAACTGATGGAACACCCTTTAATTTAAATTTTATGAAATTTTAGTGTTAATTTTTGTAGTCTGTATAAAAATACACTAACCTTACAAATTTCAAGTTTTTATACATACATACATACAATTGTATGTATATTACATAAGATTTTAAAATTTTTCGGTGCTCGTTTTGGAACACCCTTTAATTTCCAATTGTCATGTATTTGTTGTTGTAACGGCCAAAGGTCTACACTCTGTGTCCAAATTTCAGGTCTCTAGGTCTTACGGTTCTCGAGAAAATACCCTGACATAGTTTTAGACATAGTTAATTTTACATAACACAAAAAGTAAAGTTTTCCAACCCTGGAAACATCTTTTTAATTTTTTTGTTTAAATATTTTTAATAATTTTGGTCGTATTGAAGTGTAAAATAAGTTTATTTATTAAAAAAAATAAAAATTTGTTTTCGGTAGTTACTTTTATATGGCAAAATCAAGTTTCAGTTTTCCAGCTCTGAAACCGTCTGCTCGATGTTGCTGATTTTTAATACCAATTTATTTTGGACCGTTTCTGACACACCAGTTCAAGAACGAAGTCTCTAGCTTTTCTAGGAGCTTCGGAAAACCGATTTCACGTACACCAGACGGACGGACGGACGGACGGACAGACGGACATCGCTTATTCGTCTTCCCTATTCATATGGACCCAGAATATATACATTTTATGGATCGCATATGAATATTATGAAAATTACACACGGAATGACAAACCTATATATACCCTTTATCATTTTTGGTAAAGGGTATAAAAAAGAAGAATTATTTTATGGTAATTTGCAAATTCTAAAGTCGAGTCTAGTCTCAACATTCACAGGAATTTTCAATAGTGTGGGTCAGTGATGTGAAAGTTGGTACGATCGTACTTTTTTTGATACTATTACACATGAAAAAGTACCGTGGTACTCCCCTAACACATTTGGTACTATCACGGCCAACTTAGAAATGCGCGTATGCATTTATTTTTGTCAGGAATTAAATTTCTTTTTCGACAAATTGCACGAAACTTTATTAGTAAAGATATTTTAGAAAAGTATAATCTTTCACAATTATATATAAGCGAAAACCATATTTTACTCAATGATATTTTCTGTAGCAGAACACAACTCATGTTTTAAATCAGTTTAAAGAAAGTTGTACAAAGTACAAAAGTATTTTTTTTTTATTACACCACTTTTAATTAAAATATTTCCTAGTGACAACCAAAATTTTGAAAATATTAACAGCAAAAGATATATGCAGCTTTTGGTCTACATTGCACAGTGGGGACTTTTGCAAAATAAATGGTAAAAAATCTGAAACTTCAGGCTTAAGCCATAAGTCTGTCAAGATATAAAGCCTCCTCTAAAGATGTTGAAGTTTCAGAAAAAATTAAATGGACTATACGAGTACATCGTTAATTTTTCATACCAAAAATAATTTCATGCAAAAAATATAACCGACTATACATCGTGAAATCAGTAGTTTAGAAGTTCCGGATTTATTACTATTAATTTATCTGCAAAAGTCCCCACTGTGCAGTGGTTGAAACTAAAAAGGCATTAGATGAATACATGCTTCCCGATATATCGAGCTGCTTACGGAATTATGTTCATACCTTAATCCTCTGCAAATGTCGAAAGTATTTTCTCTTACCAAAATCTTCTGAAAACAAAACAAAGCAACAGGCTCTATGTTCCAACAGTATCAAGTTTTATACAGTTCAAAGGATTTATTGAAGTCTAAAAACTCTTCTTATTGTACTCTTAACTTTAATATTTGTACCTACATACATATCGTTACCTTAATATAGAAACGTTCTATCTCACTGTTTCTTTTAATCGATATTTTACCTTTCTATATTAAGGTAACGATATGTACGTCTGCATATACATACATATGTAAGTATATGCTTTGTGTTCCTTTTTTTAATTTCTTTGAAGATGAATTTTATATAAATTTTCGTTAATGAAACTTAAATAAAAAATAATAATAATTTTTGGTACTCTCGGCATCAAAAAAGTACCTAAAAATATTTTTTTTGGTACCGAAATGCAAATCTGATTTCCCATCTCTGGTGTGGGTTATTATTTAAAATTATCGTAAGATCGAAAGTGGTCTAAGTTGGCTTGTGTTAATAACAAACTTGTATGCCGCTGTCTAGCAATTGTCCAAATGTTTTATCCTCTAGCAAAATATATATTGGAATGCTGTAAATAAAACTACACTTAGCACTTATTCTAACTTAGCCTTTTTCGGGCTAGATGTAACCCGTTTTCAGTCAGTCAAAACGCAAAAATGATGGCCCCAAACTAAAAAACGCACAAATCTAGCACTTTTTACAGTTATAGTTTAGCCCTTTTACATTTTGCTCCATATAGCTACATTTTAATCTTTGTGCACTTTTACTTCCTTTAATCTATATAGACTTTTTACAAATTTTATTTTGCTAATTTCCTTTACCAATTTAAAAAAGAAGACGAATATGAATAAAAACCAAGGTTGGAAACCGAAACAAATAACGGTATCGGTATTGATACCGGTACAATTATTTTTTAAATTTCGGTATCGGCAGCGATATCGGTATTTTTTTTATTTCGGTATCGGTATTACCGGTACATACCGTTATCGAGTTTATAATACCGGTATACCGTTATTACTGACAAATTTATTATTTCAGGCAGTGGACATAGCAAAAAAACTTTTTTTTATTAAATTACTTCAAAAAGGGAGTGTTTTAACATTAACATATGTATGTATAAAAGCATATAAACTTATTTGTTTCTGTATATGATTTTATACTATTACTAAACAATAATTTATTAAAAAAGTGAAACAAGGAGACTGCAGTTCAAACTTTACATATATAAAGTCTATACTGATAAATTATACTGTGTGACAAATTTTAATGATATCGAAATACCTGCGAAGTGTTACTATTTTTCTGCTAGGTATAAAAATTTTCCAGACATATCCAAAATCTTGAGTTAAGCTGGTACTCTGTTCACAATTTCGTGCGAAATGCTGTCAAACTACATATAAAAGTATGTATTTGGTATGAAATATTTGCGAAATAAATTCGCAAGAGTAGTACTCTGTTCTTGGTGTGAAAAACACGGAAAATCATGTCTTTCCATGCAAAATTAATCTGGTATCATTTTAGTTTAGCTGGGAAACAACATGAGCAGTGTTTTTTTCGCACGGAATTTTAGCAATGTTGCATACTTTCAAGCAAAAAAAAACGAGAAATTTATTAAAACAACCGCGAGTTGGGCTACATTTAGTACATGTAAAATTTTTCACGCGAAATAACCAATTGCACTGAAAATTTTTCTCAACTTCGAACAGAGTACCAGCCTTTACGGGTAAAAAACCGCTTTTTCGTACCCGTAGGCACTTATCAACCTCCAACTAAGTTAAAAATCAACCGATTTTAATTTTATAAACGGATACAGAAAGAAGAGACTAAGGGACTAAGAGACTAACCTTTTGAACCATATATGTACATATGTATATCTTGTTTCAGTAAATTTCAAATATATGTCTGTATTTTTCACCAAATATAATTTTTTGGGTTTTTTTCGGCACTTTTATACTTTGGACATGTTCTTAGGCAATATTTTTGTACTGGACCCATATTGTTTATAACTTTCTCGCCAAATTCAGACGAAACGAACATTGGAATATTTCAATTCAAAGAATAAACAATATTCTTTCAGCCAACTTAAAAACAAAGAAAACAATCTTCTTGTACAATTAACATTTAAAAATTTAAAGCAGGCACTTTTCTTCACCTCAAGAGAGGAATCTTTAACTTCAAATATAAAAGTTTAGAAGTTTTTTCTATAAGCCAAAGAAAGAAAGTTAATTGATATATATTTTTGCAATTTTTGCCCATACTACGGTTTACAGCTCAACTAAGTTGGATTGAAACTGAAACAACTTAACTTTTGGTATTCTGAATAAAAACTAATTTTAGTTGTCTTCGAATAAATGACCGAAAAACAAAGGTTCTTATCTATGCTATGTTTTTTGAAACCATAGTATCTATTACAAAACATTTTAAATATTTTTAGTTCTGGCTTTGCTCTTTTTTCTTGAGATTCTATGTTTTATAGACGTGGCAATAATATTGACTGACAAATGGGATTGGTTGGCTTCTGGAATAATAAAGCAAAACGAATGCAATGGTCGAAATAAAAACCAAAATGTCTCATATGGTGAAAAAAGTTGTTATACATAATAAAAATTTGGCAACTACAACTCACTTATCATTTATTTTTTGGCCGGAATCGGTATACCGGTACGTACCGGTATAGACGTAAACGGTAGTCTGGATACCGGTATTTACTAACCGAAATGGATTTCGGTATCGGTAACGATACCGGTATCCAATTATAGCGGTATTTGAATCGGTATCGGTATTTTTACGATACCGTTTGACAACCTTGATAAAAACAGATAATATATGCTTTTGGAGGAGCGAGAAATCGAAATTTTATTTAATAACTACCAATTTTAAATGTATGTATTTATGTAAACACATCGCACACTAAATCATAAAGAGTCACAAGCCAAAATGATCGAAGTGGTTTTTTTTTATAACAGTTAATTCAACAAATCTCTAGCGACCGCAACAATTTCTTTTCCAATATAGTCTTCTTGAAGAATATAAATTACCGTTATGCATGTTTTGCGTCATGTGTACAGTGTCAACAGTTGTTTGCCACTACTCACCGTCTGAAATTTGTTGAGTTGTGACTCTTTATTTTCAAAAACGGTAAAACTAATAAATCTAAAAACTATAAAATCGCCAAACCGAAAAATAATCGCCAAAAACCAACAAAAAAAATCGCCTAAACGAAAAAAAGCGCCAAATTAAAAAAAATTCTTAAACGAAAATAAATCGCTAAAACCGGAATAATCGCCAAAATGAAAAACTTGCCCAAAATTAAAAAAATCGCCAACATGAAAAAATCGCCAAAACTAAAAAAATCGCCAAGATGGAAAAAACGCCAAAATCTGAAAAAATTGCCAAAACGAGAAAAAATGAAACAAAAAAAAATATTTTAGTTGAAAAAACTTAAAAAAACGTCATATTAAAAATAGCCCAACGTGCGCGAGTCAAAGTCGCAGTCTACTGAATCTATTTTTGATTTGTGACACTATTGAAGTAAATGACCAATATGTATGTATGTACATATCAGAGAATGATAATAAGTAGTCGAAAAAATATACACTCAAAAAAAAAGTTAACTAAATTTAAGTAAATTTAACTTAACTTAAAAAAATTCGGGAATGATTTGTAAACATCTGTCAATAAATATCTTTAAAATTTATGTATGCATAAGTTTTGTGAAAATCAAAATGTTTAAACGTTGAAGAGAGTGGTCGAAAAATTTTAAGCTCCGATATAATCAATAATTTTATTAAACAACAAACAAACTCAGTAAATTTTTTTGTTTAATTATAAACTGTGTGAAATTAATCTCGTATTTGGATAATTTATTTGTACAGAAACACACAAAATTAATATTGTAATTTAATAAAATTAAAACAAAGGCTCTCACTCTTGTGTAAACAAAATCTACAAAACTAACAACAAAAAGTAAGAACCACAAATTCAACAAAAACAACAACAAAACTTTAACGTTTAACAAATAAGCTCAGAATTTTTTTTATTTAATTATAAACTGTGTGAAATTAATCTTGAATTTGGATAATTTATTTGTACATAAACACACGAAATTAATCTTGTAATTTAATAAAATTAAAACAAAGAAAAAATATCTCTCACTCTTGTATAAACAAAATCTACAAAATTAACAACAAAAAGTAAGAACCACAAATTCAACAAAAACAACAACTAAAACTTTAACGTTAAACAAAAGAGAGTATAGTATATGTACATCCATACACATATTTAATACTAAAAGAAAAATAACAAACCAACATAATAAAACAAAGTAAAAATAACAATTTTAATAGCATTTTATTTCAATGTATACTTCTAAACTGAGAAGTCAAAACAACAATAAAAAGATTAACAAACAACAAAAACAGAGAAAGCAACAAATAACATCAAATATTATGGATATTTCAATAGCAGCTCCCGCGCCAAAACGATTAAGAGAAGTTGTCAAAACATCACTTGTTGAGAATACACCGAATACCCCCCGTAACCATACAAACTCGGAATCACTTTACTCTTATAATACTGGCTCACCGCTCAAGCTAATGCAAATTATGGATAAACGTTTTGAAAAATTATCTGAACAATTACAGACATCCATACAAACTATGTTTCGCGAGTGTGAAAATCATTTATTAAGTGAGATAGATAGAAGCTTTAATAGCATTAAAAATGAACTGCAAAGTGTTACCAAAAGAGTTGAAAAATTGGAAACAGTAGCGGCTAACATAATAAGTATGCAGACCGAAAAAAAAGCCTTAAAATCTAAAATTAAACAGCAAGAAAATACAAACGTTGCTTGTGAGCTAAGAATAAATGAAATTCCTTACAAGCCTAATGAAAACTTATCAGACATTTTTGATAAAATCTGCCAAACTATTAGATCTTCGGTTCCAGCCATTAAAACAATTTATCGGCTACAAAATCACAATAATAAGCACACATCAGACTCAAGAGATGCAGTAATAATTGTTAAATTCTGGTCCCCTTATGACAAAAATTATTTTTTGAAAACTCTTTCTAATTGGCGTAAAAGTAATCCCCGGTTTTTTTTCTCACTGAGGCATATTGGTGAAAATTCTGACAATAAATTTTATGTAAATGAAAATCTTACGTCTACAAATTTTAAAATTTTACGAGCCGCTACTCGCCTTAAAAAAGAAAAACGCATACATAGTGCTTTTACTATACGTGGTTTAGTTTACGTCAAAGCGTCTGCTAATGAACAAGCAACACTTATTGATGAGTTGGAGCAACTCAACAACTTATTTCGAAACGAATCTTTCTCTGGTGCTGGTTGCTCTCGTGATGTTGCTGATTAAAAGGCATCATAATACATCAATTATATGTCTGAGCTGTTATCTTTGGTTTTCATTTGAACTATTTACCACATTTTTTTACACACGTTTTACTTTTTATAGCATCGTTATGTTAACTATTATTTTATATACACATTATTCTACATTCATTATTTGTTTTACTTACAAACTTACCATATTATTTAGAAATGAGAATATAATATACTTCCCGTGCGTTACTTTATCTTACCATACAATAAACTTTTATGAACAGTTTAAATAGTAATAGGGCTCATTCTAGAGGCGGTATTGGGACAATGATAAAAGTGTTGGCCACTCAAAGGAATGGTATTAAAATCTGTCATATCAATGCCCAAAGCTTGAGACCTAAAATTGAAGAATTTAGATTTATTTTTGAGAACTCTGGCATTGATTTGATATGTGTATCTGAGACTTGGTTTAAACCTGAGTTCTCTGATTCATCAATTTCTTTGCATGGTTACAATATCAGGAGGGTTGACAGAAATGGGTATGGAGGTGTGGCGATTTATGTAAAAAAAGGAATTGCAATTAAAGTTCTCAGTAAATCTGCAGATAATGATATGGTAGTAACTGGTTCCGAGAGATCTGAAAATTTAGTAGAATATTTATTTCTTGAAGTAAGTTATGAGGGAAGGAAATTACTCTTAGGATGTGTATATAGACCTAATGATCGTATTTGCATGGAGAGATTTATGTATACCCTAGAAGCATATACTGTCACATACGAAGATGTTATTATTACAGGCGATTTTAATTCAAATATTCTAGTAAACAATAATCTAACTAATAATATGCTTACGCTTGGTCTTAATTCACCTAACACAAATGTTGCTACACATTTTACGAGTACCAGCAATACACTTCTTGATCTTTTCTTTGTTAGTGATATTTCGAAGGTATTGCTTTATGACCAACTGTCAGCATCCTGTTTTTCACGTCATGACCTAATTTTTATGGCATATAATTTTCAGTTAAACCTGCCCGAACAAATTGTTAGATATCGGGATTTTAAAAATATTGATTACTTAAGGCTAGAAGAAGAATTTTTCAGTATTGATTGGAGTGTGTGCTATAGTTTAATTTCTGTTGATGATCAGCTCTCATTTCTGCAACACAACCTAAATAATTTATACAATCTGGTGGTTCCCGTAAGAACAAAAATTATTAACAGACATAACAAGCCCTGGTTCACTCATGACATAGAACAAGCGATTAACCGTAGAGATTTTCTATATTCTCGATGGAAACGTTTCAAAACCCCAGAATTGCATGAAGTATATCGGGTATCACGCAACATAACCAACAATTTGATTAGGAAAGCTAAGTCTGACTATTATGCTTCAAAGTTCTCTGCTGCTATAGACTCGAAGAAAACATGGCAAACAATTCGCGAAATTGGAGTTGGCAAACGTTCTAGTCAAGAGCCATGTACTGTGGATGCTAACATTTTAAATAACCAATTTTTAAATATTCCAAATGTTCAACCGAATTCTCATTATTATAGTTTTTCTCATGATATTATAAGCAACAATTTCAACTTTTCAAACGTAAGTCAGTCTGATGTCTTATCTAGCCTGCTGTCAATAAAATCCAATGCAATTGGTGTGGATGGGTTGGATCCAAGGTTTATAAAAATACTTATTCCAAAACTTCTTCCTTTTATAACATTTGTTTTTAACAAGATCTTTACTACCAACCGCTACCCCAAAATTTGGAAACTTGCTAAGATTATACCTATACCTAAGTCTAATTCCGATTATCGGCCCATATCAATCTTACCATTCTTATCTAAAGCCTTTGAAAGATTAATTCATATCCAAGTTACACAGTATCTTGAAATGAATAATATGCTCACTGACCGGCAATCCGGTTTTCGTAAAAATCATAGTTGTACAACGGCCCTCGTAGATGTTGCTGAAGATATAAGACAACAGGTAGACTGTGGTAAAGTTACATTTTTAGTTCTCTTGGATCATTCTAGAGCGTTTGATACTGTTGACCATAACATGTTGTGTCTTAAACTTAAGCATATGTTCGGATTTACATCATCTGCCACAGATTTCATATATTCATATCTAGTTGATCGAAGTCAATATGTTGAAACACCTACCTCAGTTTCCAGCTCTTTGCCATTAATTCGGGGTGTTCCACAAGGCTCGATCTTAGGCCCTCTACTTTTTTCGATATATGTGAATGATCTTCAAGGCAAAATCGAGCAATGTAAGCTTAGATTATATGCAGATGATGTTCAGCTTTACATTAGTTGTAGCATCACGGCGGTTGATGAATGTGTAAGGACTTTAAACCAGGAACTTGGTCGTGTTTATGAGTGGGCCACCGCGAATGGGCTAGTAGTTAATCCTACCAAGTCCAAGTGCTTGATTATTAAAAAGAGGCTATTAAAACTTGATTACAATCCTATTTTAACTTTAAATAACCAGTCCATAGATATTGTAAACTCAGTCAAAAATCTCGGCATATACTTTAACAATACCCTCACTTGGTCTAACCACGTTAACTTTGCATGTGGTCGAACGTTCTCAATGTTAAGAAATCTCTGGCAAACGCAATATTGTACTCCAATTAAAATTAGAATACTTCTTGCTAAATCGTATTTAATACCTATCTTGTTGTATGGCTGTGAACTATTTGCCAGCTGCGATAGTGAAAGCAAAAGAAAACTTAATGTTGCATTTAATAATATTAATCGTTATGTATATGGTATAAGAAGATATGCACATATTTCTCCTTATGTAACATTGCTTTACGGCATTAGTTTTGATGATTATCTAAGAGTGCGTATTTTATTGTTTATGCACAAAATTATATATACACAACAGCCCGCACATCTCCATGAACGTTTAAACTTCTCTACACTTAATAGAGGCAAAAGAATTTTATCATTTGGCCATCGCACACTGATTTCTAAATACCATTTCTTTATTCACGCCATCAGTCTCTGGAATGGAATCCCTTATAGATTACAAATCTTGAATAACGCACGACAATTTAGGAAAAATATTTTTTCTCATTTTTCAAGTTGAATATATACAAATTCTGATTGAATAAAAATGTACTATGTATGCTTTTAACTTTTCAGGTTAGATATTTTATGGGTTTAAATAGTTTTTGTTAACTTTTCACTAGCTTTATAATATTAAATTTTATTAAATTTTAAATTTTATTTTATATTTTATTAAAATTACCTACAATTTATGTCAAAATTACTTAATTAAATCTTATAATTTTTTTTTTATTGTATCTGATTTATTGTATTTGCATATGCTCAGTTCCATACTGCAATATAAGACTTAAGTCTTGGGTATGGGACATCGAAAAGAAATAAATAAATAAAAATAAATAAATCAAATTATAACACAAAAATAAAAAAAAAATCAGTAGAAAAAATCAAGTGCACTTTTAATTTTAAAGCAAAAACATAAACCAAAAAATAACTACATATTGTTTCCCAAGAATAGTCATTCCATTCCATTTACCATACCTGATATAAGAAATTGGCCTCTTGATTTAAAATTTTCGACAAATACATATTTAAATCAAATGTTACTATTACCTCGTTTATACGCAAATCTTATTTGCAAATAAAACTATTTGTAAATACTGAACTCACCGTTTATAGGTAGATAGCATACATTACTATCTGTGAATTATTGTTAAATACCTATGTATTACATTTCTTACAAAACAAAAATAATTGGCAACATTTTACACCTTATTTGAAAATAGTGCCTTATTTGCAAATATTTTTCGTGAATTATTAGCTTACAATAAAAAAGTTATACGGCAACGTTTTCCAGTTTTATTTGCAAATAAGAAGTGCATATAAACGGGATATATGAATATACAAGGAAATACATACATACATAGGAATGTATATGTATGCACATACCTATGTATATGTACATACCTATGTGTTTAAGTCGAATTTCTATTTAATTTTCTTTATATAATTTTATATGCAAGTTGGCTGGTTTTGGTTATTTTACTCCTTTTTTGGAAATGTAGATTTTGCTCCTTAAGCTTACAACTTTGTGCTTTCGGAGTAACTATTTATTTTCCAACGAGTAAACCGCTAACGGTTCACTTAAATACTGCTTTTTGCCATCTAAATCAAAAATCTTACTTATCTTTTGTTCTTTGAGTGCGAAACAGTTACATCCTTACATTTTGATATTCATATTTGAAGTGAATTATAAATTTACCATAAAAAGATTTACCTCTTCTTCGCTACTTTTTAAATTAAAGGTAAATAAAGAAAAAAAACTAAATATTTGTATAAGAAAATCTTATTGTGTTTTATTTCCCAACATTTCTCCCTTCTCGCCCAAACATTTGGTCCACTCGAGCCGGATATACATTAAAAGGAATATATACACATATGTACATATGTATGTATATGTACATACCTAATTATACAAAATTGTTACAATTTAAAGGAACATTGTTTTGGAACGCCAAATAACATCGCCACAATTTGGATAATTTAAATATCAAAAGGTGCGTACAAAATCAAGTAAATTATATATGTACATACATACATAAATACAATTGCGAAAGAAGAAAAAAGAATAGGGAAGTATATACACATACACATATATATATATATATATATGTGGTGTAATGCATTAAACACATTCGACACAGCAGGCTACGGGCTACAATCTGTCAAAAATAGAATACACACATTCTTATGGTAACAATTATTTTAACGACAGCAGGCTACACGACTGCACGAACACCGTTGTAGCTGTCGCCAACTTTAAACTAATTTCTATTTCTCTGGCTACAATGAGCAAATGCAGTGTTACCAGTATAATACAAAATGGTGAATGAATGATATCGTACAATTATTTCATACTATTTACTAGAAACAATATCCAAAAATTGATGTAAAGAATAAATTGATTCATTATTGTACTTTTATGTGAAATAAGTACATTTTAAAAGAAAAATTAATTTTTATAAATGCAAAATATATGAAAGTGGCAATACTGAACTATGTATTTGTACTTGAATATCAGCTGCAGATGGTGCTGCTGCCGTCTCCAAAATAATTAAGTAGCTGGCTACGAGGCGACAAATGCTGCTAGCGGCATTTGAAGTCGTGTGTTCGTGTAGCCTGCTGTGGTGAATGTGTTTAATGCATAACTTACTTAAAAATATTTATACAGTGAATTTTGTTAAAGTGCTTGATCGTTTCACAACACTAAAAATTAATTTGACGTTTGCTTTGATATTTTCGTGTTCGGTACGCAAAATATCAACGGTGCGATTTGTTTACGTGGACGGACGGAATTAATAGAAAAATTTTTATATTGGTGAATTTCTAAATTAATAATAGTAAATCGTTTTTTGTTTATCGCGATTATCATTATATTTTATTTCGTGGAAGTTATGCACAAAATATACATACATACATACATACACTTGTGTATATTCAATCGAACTGTGTATTTTTTATTTTGTATTTTCTTTTATACATACATTTTTTTTCTTGTGATCAATTGTCACCCTATTGTCGGTCTAATTGGTCAAGATATCGTTTGTAGAAAAAATTAAAGAAATTTTAAAGAAAATAAATAATTTGTTTGTAAATAAATAAATAAAAAAAAAAAAAAGTGCAACAAATTTTGCGTATTTTTAATAAAAAACAAACAAATCAAATAAAAATAAAAAAATGGCAATTGCAGCTTTCAAAAAATTTATTAGAGTGTCGGATGCTCTTATTCAATTTGAAGCACAATTTAATGATATTCGTGACGATTTACATACCGCGTATACATTAGAAATTCACCGGGAAGAATTAAAAAATTTATGGGAAAAGGTAAAGGTAGCATATGAAAATTATTTAGATGCTGCAGATAGTAAAGAAAAAGCAGATACTTGTGACACTACTGCAGCTACAGGTAAATACAACGTTACCTTTACAGCGTATCTGAATTGCTTGTCCATGATAAATGAGAAAGTGCATAATTTCGAAACTGTGAAATTGAATGCCTCTTCTATAAAAAATGTGAACAATAGCAATTCTGACCATAACCTTACCCTTCCACCATGTGATGTTAAAACATTTTCTGGCGATTATGTTGAGTGGCCCGCGTTTAGGGATTTATTCACTGCCATATATGTTAATAGTTCGCGTCTTAGCAATATTGAAAGACTTTGTCATTTAATACGTAAGAATAGTGGGGAGGCAAATGAAATAGTTTCAAAATGACCCTTAAGTAATGAAGGATTCGATATGGCTTGGCGTAATTTGAAAGAAGCATATGAGAATCCTCGCATGGTGGTTAATAACCAATTGAAAAAATTATTTAACCTTCCTTCGGTTGACAAGGAATCTAGTGCGGGAATAAAAAATTTACAACGCGGTATTAATAATTGTCTAAATGCCCTTTCAATTTATAAAGTTTGTACTGAAAATTGGGACCCAATTTTAATTTTTATGTGCATACAACGTCTACCTACGTCCACTGTTAGTATATGGGAACAAAGCGTAAGAAATAAATCAGCTTTATCTTCTTGGAAAGATTTTGACGCCTTTCTGACAGAAAGGGTTCAAACTTTAGAATGTGTTCGTGAACTCAAAGATACCCAACCTTCTATGAAACCTGTAGCTCCGAAAATAAGGGCTCATGTGGTAAATTCTACCTCTTGTTCTTGTATTTTATGTCGTTCTTCTGATCATTTTTTGCGTGCTTGTAAACGATTTAAAAATCTCTCAATTTCGGAAAGATTTTCGACAGTGAAAAAACATCACTGTTGTATAAATTGTTTGTCCCGTGAACATGAAGTTAAAAATTGTAAAAGTGCTTTTAATTGCGCAACGTGTAATAAAAGGCATCATACTTTGCTACATCGGGAAAGTTCTAATACTGAAGTTGCGACTCAAGATAATTCTGCAACAGTTGCAAGTACAGTTGCGCATAATACTAGCGTGACTCCTAGTACTAGCAACGTAGTGCACAATGCTGACCTAAATGCATCTCTGCCTTCTACATCGACGGGAATTTATTCCAATAATAATTTTTCTCGGCAGACTTTTCATGTCTCTCAGAACCGCCAAGTACTTCTGGGAACAGCAATGGTGAATATAGTTCATCAGGGTATGACGTACCCAGCCAGGTCCCTTATTGACCCAGCTTCAGAGTCATCGTTTATCTCTGAAAATTTGCAGAATCGCTTGAAATTGCGACCACTTTCGACGAAGGTGTCCGTTTCGGGCATAAATCAAACTCTTTCGGCTACGACTAGGAAAATTTGTAATTTGAAGATCAGTTCTCCATTAGATCACTCTATCTTATTGGAAAGTATGGCTTTGGTATTACCAAAGATATCAGGGGACTTGCCCTCGTTTGTCATTAATTCAAATCTTCATGACATTTTTCCTAATTTACAATTAGCTGATCCTCAATTTTGGCAGCCTAAGTCAGTCGATATACTGTTAGGGGCCGACTTGTATCCTCAAATCATTCTAGGGGGAATTCATCGTGCAACTGTGGGAGCATTGCTAGCTCAAAGAACTGTATTCGGGTGGATTATCACAGGATCCGTTCCAAAGCCACAAGTTCAAGTATATTCTGTCAGAATAGAAGAATCTTCGGGGGATAATTTAAATAGAAATCTTCTTAAATTTTGGGAATTAGAAGAGACTCCAAAAAGAAAAATATTAAGTCCTTTTGATAAATTTTGTGAGGATAATTATAGGAAAACAACACGACGTGATTCCGATGGCCGATATGTAGTGACGCTACCATTTAAGCCAGAATTTCCTCAAGATATCAATTTAGGTGTTTCTAGACAGAATGTGATGGCACAGTTCTTGAGAAACGAAACGTCGCTTCTACGCAAACCTGAAGTTAAATCATTATATGATAGTGTTGTGCAGGAATATTTGTTGTTGGATCATATGAGGCCAGTAGTGCGCGGGCTGACAGCCCCAGGTCTATCTTGCTATTTGCCTCATCATCCAATAATAAAGCCTGACCGCAAAACTACTAAGCTACGAGTCGTATTTAACGCTTCGAACAAAACCTCCAATGGAAATAGCTTAAACGATTGTCTTTATGTGGGCCCCACTTTACAATCAGACTTAGTGCTATTAATATTGCGATGGAGATTGTTCAAATACGTGTTTAATTGCGACATAACTCAAATGTATCGACAAATTCGTCTTAATTCAACTCATACCCCCTTTCAACGTATACTTTTTCGATCATCTCCAACAGAGGAGGTGAAGGAGTATGAGTTACATACCGTTACTTTTGGTGTAAATTGTGCTCCTTATTTGGCAATAAGGACCCTTTTACAATTAGCTGAAGATTCAGAGACGGAGTACCCACTTGCAGCACATATTTTACGCAAGCATATGTACGTTGACGACGTACTTACGGGGGCTCATGATGTTTCATCGGCTTTAAAATCGCGAAATGAATTGATAACGGTATTGTCGTCAGCAAAATTTGAATTAAGAAAATGGACTTCGAATGAAATCCAAATTATAAAAGATCTTCCTACGGAATATTTAGTGGATACAAAATTATTGACTTTTGTTGAATCAAGCAGCTCCAAAACATTGGGTATTAAATGGAATGCCCAATTAGATTCTTTTTATTTTTGTGTAGAGCCTATTACTCATAAGGCACAATACACTAAAAGAGAAGTTTTGTCCACCATTGCTAAACTGTTTGACCCTGTAGGTTGGCTCGGTCCAGTCATTGTGGTTGCAAAAATGATTATGCAAAATATATGGAAAGATAATATAGACTGGGATGATTTGTTACTCCCCTCTACGAAAAATTATTGGGAAAAATTCGTTTCATTTTATACGGAAGTGAACAATATAAAAATACCCAGGTGGGTACATTATAGCCCTGATACGTCAGCGGAACTTCATGTTTTTTCTGATGCGTCAGAAAAAGCATACGCCGGGGTAGTATACATACGTATTGAGTCACTAGGGACAATATATACTCACTTACTTTCATGTAAGACTAGAGTAGCTCCAATTAAATCCATTTCCCTGCCTCGATTGGAACTTTGTGGTGCAGTATTGGCTTCAGAATTATTGAAGACATTAAAAAATTAGTTAGATATTACGCTCAGTCGAATATATTGCTGGACAGATTCCACAATTGTTCTTTGTTGGTTAAGAAAAACTCCTAGTAGTTGGACGACCTTTGTGGCCAATCGAGTGTGTAGGATTCAGGAAAATGTAGGGAGTCATAATTGGTACCATGTTAGGTCTGAAGAAAATCCTGCAGATTTAGGTAGCAGGGGACTCACCCCTTCGGCATTAGCGGAGAGTGATATTTGGTGGAATGGACCTGCGTGGCTTAGAAGATGCAAGAGTGAATGGAAAATCAACAATCTACACTCACTAGAAACGGATGTTGAGGCAAAACCTGTCAAGACACATTCGACGTTTTTCTCTGATTACGAAGATATTCTTGAAAGATTTTCAAAGCTTGATCGTATTTTCTCTAAACTGTTTTGGAACATGCACATAGCAGCCGGTACCAAATACTTTTAAGTGTGTTATATTCTGAACTTTTCGTTTATACCAAAATTCATATGGAACTTTTTTTTAACTCTTGTTTTACTTGTTAGTTTTAAACGTCAACAGCGCTTCTACTAAGTAGTATAAATGTAGGGATACTGGCTCAATGTATTTTTTCCATAAGGATCAAAATACATGTAGGGATACTGGCTCAATGTATTTTTTCCATAAGGAAGGATATTCTAATACATACATATATTCCTACAACAAAGTTAACTTCAAATGAGAATATATTTTTCTCATAAAAAGTTTAACGAAGACATTTTTGTAAATGGAACAATTCGAATGAGATTCTCATTTGAGTAATTATATAAAAAATGAGAGTTCGATTGACTCAAAAATATGTATATAAAACACCAATTATAATTTAGTTTTAGTTATTGTTATTCAAAGATCCTTGAAATTACGTTCAACAACAATGGTAAGCATGAAGTTTAACATAACATTAGAATTTTTTTATTTATTATATGAAAGTTTAAGAAATACATATAAAATTTAACTAATTTTTTTGTTTGTTTTTAGATCTATCAACAAATAATTAACATTGCGCAAGGAATAAAATCTGAATACACAAAAATTGATGATATTCCCTTAAATGAACCTTACAAGATTTTAAATTTTGAATGGAAGGTTACACAATATGGATCCAAAGTTATTGTATATTTAAACAACAATAAGTGGTTTTATCTTCCGCAAAGAATCGTTAAATATTTAAACAGAGAGGATCCTTACTTATCAAAAATGAATGACAAAATTTGGACAATTATTTACAAAGGACGTCAATCACCAAATGGTTCAGCAATATTCGAACTAAACTATAGCTAAATTTTTTCATTTGTCATAAGAAATTTTATGTAGTTACACAATTTTTAAAACAATAAATATATTTAGTAAAGTGAAGTGAGCCTCTATTATTTATTGATTTTTGGTTTTATGTTAAACATGCACATGCACGTTAACAAAGTGAATTTGAAATCCATTTCAGGAAAATTTTGTTTGAAAAAATTAAAATAAAATGCATATATTTCAAATTCATTTAAATTTTATGAAAATGAGAGTTTATGTTTAAAATAAGTTATCTATTTAATGAAAGTTAAACATGCATGTACAAGACATGAAATTTAAACATGCATGTGCAAGACACATAGTCATATGTATATGTATGCTTTACAATGTTTTATTACTTTTTTCATTTATATGGAAATTTTCAAAATTCTTACCAAAAAATTACATGAAAAAATATTCCTATAAGGAAGGATATTTCCAATACATGTATTTTCCCATAAGGAAGGATATTCCAATATATGTATTTTTCCATAAGACATGCGTATGCATGCTTTTGCATGCTTTTTCATGTCACAGCACCTAGATGTACTTTGCTTTACTCTAATTTTCATTTTAAGAAAAAAAAAAGGATAGGACATGCACATGCAAGACACATGATATTAAGTATTAAAGTATTAAGAACGAGGGACATGCGTATGCATGCTTTTTTTGTGCGTGTAGATTTACGTGGGTGCCTTGGTGAAATTTACATTTTATTTGTTCTGAGAAAAAGGGTATGCGAAAAAACTAATTACAAAAAAATATCTTTCTATGAAGGACAAACAAATATTTTTCCTTTATTGCTTAAACTCACTAATTTACAAGATCATAAATGTAGATAAATATGAAGATTTTCCAATTACAGGTAATTTTCTATAGATGAATGTATGCATATATTGCGTGTAGAAAAAAAGTATAAAATAAAACATTTTTCTGAACAAAATTCTAGTCTTGTGACATTATTCAAAAACGAAGTGTTGTGTGAAAAAAAAAATAAAATAATATTTAAAAATGAATAGTAACAAATTATATTGTGAAATATGTCAAATAGTTACTTTTTCAAACAGTTCAAACAAAAAACGCCATTATTTGAATCAACATGGAATAAAGTTAAAAACTAAAAAATTTTGGGATACTCCTTTATATAGGAGAATAATTAACAAAAATAAGGAAATGAGAGAATCTAAACCATCAACATCAACATCTACTGAGCCCGCAACATCGACATCTACTATAGCAGTCGCAACACCTACAGCAATTACAGAATCATCAACAGCAACACACGAGAGCTATCATCTATTAGAAGGCGATGAAGATCTATTTTTAAACATTAAAGAGCCCATCGATATTAGGGAGGTAATAGTTTTGCCACCGGTGGATGTAGCAGCATATTTATTATTACATGATGGGCAGGATGAAATTCTTTTAGAGGCATTAAGAAGGGTCGAAAATATCGGTTAATAGAATAATGTAAAATATTTTTCCATTTTTTATTATTAAATAAATGAATATGTTTTTTTTTCTTTTAAATAAATGTTTTTATTATCTAAACTTTTTGAAAATTACAGTTTTTACATTTACTGACATTATATATGTTATAATAGAATTGCATTAGTTTGTTTGCTTCTTCCTCTATTCTCATATTTTGTCTTCTTTTGTATGAACATGAACAAGTGTCGGGTCCACAAGTTTCATTCTCATTAGACCATGAACAATCTTCATAATGCTCTCCAAATTTGTTTTTCGTTGTTTTTAAGTTATTTACTTCTTCGAGATGTGATTGAATATTAATCAGTTTATATCTATCTTCGTTGGAGACAATGTGTGAACATCTTTTTAAAAATTCATATATATCGTTGAGTAACATCCTTACAAATAAGTGTGACTGAGTATGTAGACCAAATGTTTGTGAATAAACAATAATGTTATTACAGTTAACATTTATATAAATTGTATACAAGTACTTTTAAGTTTATGTGTATCTATAATTATTAGTCTCTTAAACTAACTAAAAATAAAGTTATATCAATTTTCTAATTTCGTTTGTTAGTGGAATATATTCAAATATTTTATCATGAATAATTAAACAATACGCAGATGTATTAGGTAATATATTTTTTGAAGTCTTCAATTCAATTCTAATATCGATTGGTCCAGTTTTGACTAATTCATTTTGATGTGTAACATCCAAGACAGCTATTGGCGCAATAGTTTTGAAGTTTTCTGGTGTTAATAATGGTTGGGTGTTGCGTGAATAATAACTTTGTTGAAATTTTAAGTACATATCATATAGAATAGCAAAACGATTTCTATCAAACTTAAGATTTAGATCATCATAAGGATATGTATCAGAGTTAAGATGTACTTTTACATCACTTAAATCACAATGTTGAAACTTGTCATTATTTCGAAGACCTAACAATAGGAAGCGTGGTCTTTCGTTGTGAGCAGCTAGCTTAACATTCCACAAAACTGTTGTACTTTCTGGAAGTGAAGGATAATAATACATATCCCAACTTCTAAAACATATACTTAATGGATGACGGTTATTTATTGTTTTATATATCTGCAATTTGTATGCATCAGCAAGTTGAATGTGTGGTACTTTCCAAGTTATATTTAAAATTGTTAACTTGGTTTTTTCAGTTGATAGTTGAGATTTAAAAACTTGCTTATCATCTTTAGATCGTAACAGAATCAATTCATGCTTAGAGTTAACTATTATTTTGTGAAAATCTTCGGCAAATCCAAGTAGTAATTTTAGTGGTACACAAAAATTAAAATATCCATTTTCGGGTATAAGACTATCATTGTTAAATGGTGACCATCCTGCATTTAGTAGACTATCACTTTCAAATTTATTCAACGAAACATAGTTTTTTAATTCTGTTGCAATACCCAAATGACGTGTGCGATCAATTTCTATACCATTAATTTCATAACGAATTTCATCAAATAGGTGTGCCATACAATTGTTTAAGAGACGTATGGATGTAGAAACTGTTGAATCTTCATTTGTTGCAAGACCTTCGATATATAGAAAACTTTCACTTGGTAAAACATACAAATCTTGGTTTTGAATTGATATACGAATTTCATCATTATTTTTAAATGACTGTAAATATGATGTATAACTGTGGTACTCCTTCTTGATAATTGAATTATCCACTTGAGGCTTTTGCAATATATTAATTATACTACTCATTTGTTTGTTTTCCTTGGTTGTAACTACGTGATTAATTTTATTATTTTAATTTAAATCCTAAACTTTTTAAAAAATGCTGATTAGTTTTATTTAAAACGTTAGCTTTTTTAGGCTTTCGATGTTTATTATTTTTATAGTATTGTATTTTTAACTTTTTGCAAAAATTTGATGAATTTTCACCTTCGTCTTCGGCTGATGGTGATTGAATAAATGTTAAATCATTCGATAGATCACTTTTGTTGTATATTATCATTCTTTCATAGGCTTTAAATGTAATCGTATTGTTATTTTTTCACCGCGAAAGTTTATTAAGTTTCCGTCTTGGTCAACAACTTTCAAAATTATATTATTTATTGTTCTTGAATTTACAGGTAAGTATATTACAGTGGTTGGAGTCTCTGTTATTTTATATCCAGGACTAACGTTAAGCGAAAACTGATGTAAAATATGTGTAGACATGTTGTTTATATACGAACCGCATACAATATTGCATTCAACGATTACTGTATTAATTTTGGTTATATCTATCGTTTTATCGGAGTAATGTTCTATTCCAGGTGCTAGTACTTTTCTACTAAAGCCTAATAATGATCCAATTGAGGATTTTTTATTAAAATAAATTGAATCAGAAGTGCTTTTTATACATGTTTGTAGTGTATTATAATTTGCTCGTACATCAAGAAAACCGGTTGGATTCATATCATGATATTTAATTTTTAGTAGTTCAGCTATATCAGTTAATTCATATGACCCAACTGGAACTGTTATTTCATGATTTCCAATATGAAATAAATTGTTTTCAACATCTACATTTGGAATTGAATGATATGTATCAAAACTTATTAAGCCACAAACATAATTTTCATTTAGTTCAATTGGTGGAAAATAGTTTGCGACAAGATGCGAAGAGTCTCCGTTTAAAGTTAATGTAATTGACATTTTAGTGGTTCATGAATGATTAAGTTAATTATTAAATTTTTCACAGTTTTTATTATTAATCATAATTTGTATTAATCCAAGAATTATGTTCTGAAGAAAAACCAAGCCATTTAACATAAATTTTGTTGCTTTTCCTTTTCAAAACCTTTTCAACCAAATAAGTTTCAGGAAATCTAGTTTTCATTAATTCAGACTCATAAAACCCTCCTTTAATTTCATGTCCTTGATAATCTTTTAATATATATGTATTTGGATTAGTATTTTTTATAGTTTTAACCGTAAATACTTCAGTAGTCCAATTTGGTGTATAACCTTTTTCAAATATATGTTTATATTTACTTATTCTAACATTATCATTCACTTTGAACTTTGGTTTTGTAAATACTTTTAAATTGTTGTAAGCTGTATCCAATAAAAATTTTTCGTTTGATGAATTTACTTCATTGGGCGACATTTTTATTGTTCTGTGGTAAGTATTATTATATTTCTCTACAAGGTTCTTATATATGTTTAACCATTTATATGTTCCTTGATAACTAAACTCCTTCCACATCATTCCTTTAAGAGTTCTGTTAAATCTTTCTATGATGGATGCTTTCAGAACACTATATGTTGAATAGTGGTTGATTTGATTCAATTGCATTAAGTGACGAAACTGATTATTGAAGAACTCCTTACCATCATCTGTTTGTAAATTTTTTGGTTTACGATTGCTTTTTATGAAAATGTTTTTCATGGCGTTCGTTATGTTGAGTGCAGTTTTATTTTTCACTGCTATAGCCCAAGCTTTTTTGAAAAAGAATCTATTACTGTTAAGAGATAACGGTGACCGTTATTATACGTTGCATAGTTGCCCATCTCAACCAAATCCGCCTGCCATAAATCATCGATTCCTTTTATGATAACCCGTCTTCTTTTAAAATTTTTTCGCGCTTGCTTATGAAGTTCATCAACTATTTCTCTTTTATCTAAGTTCATTTTGAAATAAGATTCTTTACTATTAAGCATTCAGATATGAGTGTCAAATATTTATATAAAATTTTTATCCTTTAATTTTAGGAAATTCAAGTTTTCGTTTTTTCACCTCAACGTTTACATCATTTCTCTTCATCGATTTAAATATAAAATCCTCAAGTGTATTGAATCTCTCTTCGATATTCTTTGAAAAGTCTTCATTTGCATAACTTATTTGATTCCTCACTATTTTTTCAATAGCTTCAACATTTTCATTGATTCCTTTTGTAATTAATTCTTGTAATACTTTAACATCCCTTTTGATAATGTTTAATTGAGAATTATAATCGTTTTTAAGCTCTTCACGTTGTTTGTTAATAGTTTTAATTATATTATCCAGTTTTTCTATATCTTTTGTTATGTTATTCAATTGCAAATTATATTTATATAATTTTAACTTTGAGTCATTTAGATTATGTCGGAAGGACGTTTCTCCAAACTTATTTATATAAGTCATTTTTAGTTTAATATATTATATCAGCTTCTTTCAATTCTTCAATAATGGAAATTATTTCGTTATTGTGATTATTATGACCAACACTTTCTGATGAAATAAGTAAACGTAATCTGTCAACTAATTCATTTGTGTCATTCCAATATATATATCTAGATCTACGATTATCAATAGTCTTTAACGAGAATCCACTACCTTTCGTTAGAATATTTGGTTTAGTATTAAATAAATTTTTTATTATACGAATATATTTATAAGCTCGTGTACCTTTAATTTGACTTTTTGATTGATATTGACGTTTGTGAGCATTGGTACTTATTAAAATTTCTTTATATTTTCTTAAATCATTTTTATTATAATGTAGAGGCTTTGAATGGAAAACTAATTCAAATAATCCTGGAGTCATTTTCCACGTTGAATTCCCTATTTGAATGGAGTTATCAGCATTAAAATTTAATTCATTATTTGCATATCGCCAATTTCCGCTTTCATCTATGTTGAAACCATAAATTTTATCTATTGTTTTATTATTGAGGAGTAATTCTATATTTTCAGCTAATGGATATTTTTTCAAATCAGTTTCAGTAACTTGGTTATAATCTATTGCATCATCAAAATTGTTTGAACTGTCGTCGGATGGTAGTGGTGGAAGTTGTGGATCTGTTATGTTATCATTAGATTGATAATCATCTGTGTTATAATCATCATCTTTTTTTATTATTTTATTCAAAGGTTTGGTTATGGACTTAGATGTATCATTCAATATATCATCAGTTTGATATTCATTAATTTTTCCAATTATCGTATTTAAAGGTTTAGTTATTGGTTTGAATGTATCTTCTAAAATATTAACTCGTTCTATATTGTCTAATTTGAGATTTTTTAATTTTGCTTTCAATACTCCTCTTGTCTTAACAATATCCTTTAACAATTTATTATCCATAGTTATTGTTTTTTATGTGCTTGAAATCTGCTTTATATTTGATAATGATCTGCCTGATATCTGCTTAAGCAACTGATATTTATCTGCTAATGATCTGTTTTATGTCTGATTGCAATCTGCATTATAACTACTTAAGATCTGCTTACTTATAGTTCTATGAATTCATCAAAACCTTTTCTATATCGCCCTTTATTTATCAAATTATCCTTACTGATAACAAGAAAGCCATATTTATTTTTCCAACATTCACTACATATATTTGTAAATTCTTTAAATGACATATCTCCAATTACATGATCATTATATATATGTCGTAAATTCATTTCATCCTGTTTAAATATTATAATCATATTCGCATTATCACGTATAAGATGTTTAGGGACTTTTGTGTACGTTTGACATAAATAAAAACAATCTATATTCTTATGTCTGCCCATACAAAAGTAATCTCTTATAGTGTCTTGTTTTCCACAAATAACATCATCAAATATTATGATAGAATGTGAGTTCGCTTCTGTAGGACTAATAACTTTCTCGTTTTCCGCAAATGTAAAAATATTTATTCCTTTTATTGGGTGTATCAATTCCTTGAGATAACAGTATTTTGGTTGATATAAAGATTTTGAATATATGTAAATGTTTTTAAAACTTAAACCGTTGGGGCTCTCTATTAGACTAATCATAACATTAGTTTTGCCACAATTTGAAGGACCTACAATTAATGCTCGTATTGAATTTGGTAAAAGTGTACTATGTTTAATTTTCGGTTCGTTTTCTTGTGCTTCATCCGCATTTCTTACTACAATTTGTTTAGCTTGTTTTACTAATCGCATTTTTATAACTAACTTGGTTTTGATATAAATTTCTTATTATATAGCGAAACCTCATCATTTAAGTTTGTAGTGTCAATCCCATTACACATAGCATATAATTAATAAAAAAAAAAAAATTAATATAAACTATAAAAAGGGAGTTAAAGATAATCAGTATAATATTGGTAGTGGATTAGTAAACAACTTAATAAACAAATTACCTGTTGAACTACATTTACCTGGTTATCAGTTTTGTGGACCTGGAACAAAACTTGAAAAACGTTTAGCAAGAGGTGATAAGGGAATAAATTCATTGGATGCAGCTTGTAGGGAACACGATATTACATATTCAGAAACAAACGATATTAATAAGAGACATAAAGCGGATAAAATTTTAGTTGAAAAAGCTTGGCAACAAGTGCAATCTAAAGATAGTGATTTCAAAGAAAAGGCTAACGCTTGGTTCGTAACAAACGCTATGAAATCAAAACTTAAATTCGGATTAGGTATGAACAATATAAAAATTCATAAATCTAAAAAGTCACAGAAAAAAAAGAGTCAAATGAAAAAAACATGTGATAGAAAATTGTTTTCAAAAGCTGTTAAAAATACTCTTAACCTCTTGAGAAATGAAAAACCAGACAATTTAAAGGCTGCTGTTAAAATTGCGTTAAAATCCATTACTTCGAATTTCAAAGGGAAGAAGAGGGCTAATATTGTGATACCGAGAGTTATACCAATGCCCAAAATCGGTGGATTTCTTCCACTAATTCCAATCCTAACAGCTTTATCCGCACTTGGTGGTTTGGCTACGGGTGGATCGTCTATTATTAAGGCTGTAAATGATATTAAAAATGGAAAAGAACAACTAGCCGAGGCTACTCGGCATAATAGGCACATGGAATCAATTGCTATGGGAAAAGGCTTATATCTTAAACCATATAAATCTGGATATGGACTGTATTATAAACCGATTCCAAAAAACTTTTAGATAACCTACCCAATCGACCATTAACTGATCTAGATTTAATAAAATATGGTAAAAAACTCGAAAATTTTAGAGGTGTGTTTATGCGAGATCGTTTGCCTAAAAAACCATTAGTTCAAGAATGTGGTATTGTTAATCTAGATAACTCTCGTGGTGCTGGAACTCACTGGGTAGCCTATTATAAAAATCATAACTATAAAGAATATTTTGATAGCTTTGGAAACTTACAACCTCCAATTGAACTTGTTAATTATTTAAAGATACCCATTGAATATAATTATGAACGAAAACAACACTTTAATACATTTAATTGTGGTCACCTATGTTTAAAATTTTTATTCAATAAATGTAACTTGAAATAAATAAAACAAATATTTATACATATACATGTGATTTACACATGTGTTGCATTTTATTAATTTTTTTTTACTTAATCAAGCTTTTGGTTTAAATTATGTCACAATATTGTTTATTAATTGTAAAAATAGATATTCTAGTTATATACAAACTAATATTTAATTTTCTTAAAAATATCGTCATCCTCATCATTTAGAAATATATCTCTAAAATTATTTATTCTTTGTTCATCTATATAATCAATTTCCATTAGAGAATCATCGTTAGTATCATTCATAAATTGTTCTTCATAATGTCCCCAAGCAAGGGTATCTACATTATTTTTGCGAACATATCTTTTCTCATCTACATAGCTTAAAGATATTTTATTTATTAAGGAAGTATACAGATTGTGTAGCTTTGACTTAAATATATACATATTCGCATAGTAAATTTCTTTATTGTATAAACAATTTTTATAATCACTTAAGCTTAACTTAGCACAACAATTATTTTTTACACCTTTTGCTTTTTTTATTTCTCTCCCTTCTTCAGTACTAAAAGAATACATTTTAGATCTTAAACCAATGAATTCCCTCATGACGACTCCATTATTTTCATCCTTCATCATTCCCAAAATTTTTTTATTTTTCTGGGGAATATTAAATTTATTATCACTTTCATAATCAGACGTATCGAATCTATCATCAATGTCATTGTAAATATCTCTATAAAAATCCTCAGTATAGATTGTATAAATAAAGGAGTCTGTATCCATATAATTAAGTTCTACATTAGATTCATATTTAGGAAGCATATAATCATAATGGAAATTATACATTTTCCACTTAGATATCTCTAAAACACAAAATCCAAGATATATTGGTTTATTATATATAGAATGCATTTTATTTAATTCAATTGCAATCATATTGTCATCAAAAATACTTAAAGAACTGAATTCTGGTTTGGCAATTAGAGCTCGAGCTCCAAGCTTTTTCCCAACATTATCCCAAGAGTTAACAATTTTTATATTTTTCCGTTTGTCTACGTTCTCCATTGTTTTTCCGTATATTGCGTTATTTAATAACTTAAAGAAATTTTGTTCAAATTTATTCTTAGCATTCATCCTATGAAATGTATTTAAAGATATGTAACTTTTTAACCAATCGGACTGCTTAAATTTCAATATTCTATGTATTTTGTTTAACTTCAAACCATGTGTTAGACACTGTTGCAAGTTTTTATAATATATAACATATTTAGTTTTGTTAGTCAAATCCAATATAAGCTTTGAATCTTTAGCCATTGGAGGTACTTTGTTTTCGCAACAAAATGGTAAGAAGTTATGTCGATCTTGAATCTCTGTGGGATATGTCAAATCCACTTCTAGAATATATCCAACAGATGAATCGTCGGGAATGGAATGTAAGGAGAAACCGTCAATGTCACTAACCCATTCAAATCCACTTTCTGGTAAATATTGTGACATAGCCCACCCATATAAATTATTTGCATCTAAATACATTAGATACTTAGATTGAAGCTTATTGTTGAAATCTGTCATATATTTATTATTAGCTTTTGAATGTCTTTTCGAACATTGAACAATTCCTCCTCTTATTCCCTTTTGGATGAATGTAATCATGTCAATATCAGTCAAAAGTTGTAATTTTATTTTCGTAATTTTAAGCATTGCGTCCCATGAAAGCCCTGGCGCTGTATAATAATGACATGGATCTAATTTATATATGTTTTTACATAATAGTCTGAAATTCTCAAAAACGTCTGTCAGAAGTAAAACATCAGTTTTGAGGTAAAGCATTAGATAATCTTCTAGTGTCTCACAATTAAAAGCATTCCACAGTTCCTTGGCATGGTTGTAATCGTCTACTGAACATTCTGTCTCTGTAAGTATATTGAAAAATTGTTCCCTCGTTGGTAAATTCCGTTCTTTAAGTTTGTCAACTGAATTTAAATAATTATATGGAAAAACTCCTTTTCTCATTAGTAAAGAAAATTGTTTTTCATCTTCAAAACTTGACTTTAATGTAGTAAAATCAGTTCTTGATAAATTATGTGCTAATGAGTCTAAACTTGACTGCATAAATCTGTATGAGTCTAAAAATCTAATTTCAATATTGATATTATCTATACTGATAATTTTTGAAATGGATATGTACAATTCCTTATTTAATGGGAGAATATTTATTGAACCATTATTAATATGATTAAGTTCCTTTATAAACAAATGTGAATCATACGAAGAAAGATTATGAAAGACAACAGGAATAAAACGTGGAACTTTGAAATTTAAATTACATTTTTGATGTGCAGGTCCTCTATATTTCCCACTTAAATGACAATGGTCTTTAACTTTATCTTCATTTACAATAGGTTTTAAACAAATATGACAAATAGTGGACTTCCTAAAGTGTAATTCTTCGCCTTCATTCAAAGGGATCATTGGTTTTATATCTTTTAAATAATTTGTATATAAGAAGACTACATCCTTCACTAGTTCACTTATAAATTCTTTGGGTGAATCTTCCCCCTTAAAATACTTAAACTTATCTAAATTCTTATCATAACTACATTTTAAATAATATGAGAAAGCATATGGGATATGTTTGTTTATAAATGTTGTTGACGATTTATTTGGATTCGGAATGCATGTTTCAAAATTCTGAAATATGCATTCAGAATCCGCATAAATAACAAATGGTACATCCATTGCTTTCTCATGATCTTTAAATTCTAAAATTACCTTATCTTCATTTGGAAGATATACTACCCGCTTTCTACATTCTGACATGTGTTTTGTTAATCTGTCCTCCTTTGTAAAGTGCTGCAAACAAAAGTTGCATAGATAATTTCTCCCCTTAAACTTGCTGGTTTGGTTCCTAATTAATCTATATAATATGTAATAACAAACAAAATAATCAGTTGAAAGGAATTTATAAAAAATTTATGTTTTATATTACCTTGAAATATTTTTTATCCACACATAATGGCCTGTTGCTGTTGAGCTAATTTCCTTTTGAAGAAAGAGAAGATTGATATGATGTGATTTAACTTCTTTTGTTTTATAATATGGTCCAATAATAATATTATGTTCCTCATCATATCCGAATACATTTACACTTATCCATTCGTTAAGCACTTCAAACAGCTCTACATCTTTTATCTGTAGAGGGAAGCATAAACCTTCAAAATTCAAGAGTCCTCTATGTGTATTTATTTGGGTTAAATTTATGTTGACTGGATATGATGATATACGATTCGCATTTTTGCTAAAATTATACATTGAGGAAACTACAGCCCATTTAAAACAAAATTGGTCATTGTTCTGCACATTTACACAAGCTTTTCTACTCCTCAGCTTCTGTGGTAGTGGAAAATATGTAGAACCTTTCAATGGTTGATATTTATTAAGGTTTGTCTCCAATTTTATAATTTGAACCAACGTCCATCCACTGTCTCTTTCCTGGAACTCCTCCATTTTATTTATAACTTCTTTTATTTTATGGATAAAGACTTCATTAAGGCTATTTTCATTAAAAATTGGTTCCATTTTCGTTTGAAATGTTTTAATCTCTAATGAAGTATTTTCCATATCTTCTGTAGAAAGCTTGGCGTATAATCCCGAAAGCTCAATATTAATTTTCATAGCTTTATATGCATTCAACCACAAATTAATTTCGGGTTTTAAAGCTAACCAAGCCTTATTCAAAAATTCCTCAGGAAAGAGACATCCATCGTCACTGTTTTCAAATAGCAATGTTTGTATTCTAGACTTGAATGCGCTATGTAGTCTCTTAACACCGTTTTGAGGAATAGAGAATTCTGCTACATGTTTCGATGATCCAGTATGGGTTTTTTCATGTTTAAATAAATTTTTTTTATTACTGAAAAATTTTCCACATTCAATACAACTATATAAGTTTTCCATTTTTATACAATTTAAAGTTTTGGGAATTGAACTTATCACTGGTAAAATAATTTTTATATAATTTAAAATTGTTGAAAGTCTTCTTATTTTTCGTTGTTAATTTTAAAGAAAATTATTTATTTTTAATGAATACACTTATCACTGCAAAAATAATATTCATATAATTCAACAGTTTTTAAATATTGTTTTAGTTTTTTGAATGATGTTGTAAGACTAGAATTTTGTTTGAAAAAACATTCTGTTTTATACTTTTTCTCAGAACAAATAAAATGTAAATTTCACCAAGGCACCCACGTAAATCTACACGCACAAAAAAAGCATGCATACGCATGTCCCTCGTTCTTAATACTTTAATACTTAATATCATGTGTCTTGCATGTGCATGTCCTATCCTTTTTTTTTCTTAAAATGAAAATTAGAGTAAAGCAAAGTACATCTAGGTGCTGTGACATGAAAAAGCATGCAAAAGCATGCATACGCATGTCTTATGGAAAAATACATATATTGGAATATCCTTCCTTATGGGAAAATACATGTATTGGAAATATCCTTCCTTATAGGAATATTTTTTCATGTAATTTTTTGGTAAGAATTTTGAAAATTTCCATATAAATGAAAAAAGTAATAAAACATTGTAAAGCATACATATACATATGACTATGTGTCTTGCACATGCATGTTTAAATTTCATGTCTTGTACATGCATGTTTAACTTTCATTAAATAGATAACTTATTTTAAACATAAACTCTCATTTTCATAAAATTTAAATGAATTTGAAATATATGCATTTTATTTTAATTTTTTCAAACAAAATTTTCCTGAAATGGATTTCAAATTCACTTTGTTAACGTGCATGTGCATGTTTAACATAAAACCAAAAATCAATAAATAATAGAGGCTCACTTCACTTTACTAAATATATTTATTGTTTTAAAAATTGTGTAACTACATAAAATTTCTTATGACAAATGAAAAAATTTAGCTATAGTTTAGTTCGAATATTGCTGAACCATTTGGTGATTGACGTCCTTTGTAAATAATTGTCCAAATTTTGTCATTCATTTTTGATAAGTAAGGATCCTCTCTGTTTAAATATTTAACGATTCTTTGCGGAAGATAAAACCACTTATTGTTGTTTAAATATACAATAACTTTGGATCCATATTGTGTAACCTTCCATTCAAAATTTAAAATCTTGTAAGGTTCATTTAAGGGAATATCATCAATTTTTGTGTATTCAGATTTTATTCCTTGCGCAATGTTAATTATTTGTTGATAGATCTAAAAACAAACAAAAAAATTAGTTAAATTTTATATGTATTTCTTAAACTTTCATATAATAAATAAAAAAATTCTAATGTTATGTTAAACTTCATGCTTACCATTGTTGTTGAACGTAATTTCAAGGATCTTTGAATAACAATAACTAAAACTAAATTATAATTGGTGTTTTATATACATATTTTTGAGTCAATCGAACTCTCATTTTTTATATAATTACTCAAATGAGAATCTCATTCGAATTGTTCCATTTACAAAAATGTCTTCGTTAAACTTTTTATGAGAAAAATATATTCTCATTTGAAGTTAACTTTGTTGTAGGAATATATGTATGTATTAGAATATCCTTCCTTATGGAAAAAATACATTGAGCCAGTATCCCTACATGTATTTTGATCCTTATGGAAAAAATACATTGAGCCAGTATCCCTACATTTATACTACTCTACTATGGTTCTATTTTCACTCTCTGCTGTGCCATTTAGCTGTTGAGTGTACGGTGGTGCAATTATGTGTTCAAAGTCTCTTTGACTTGTCCACCTTTCTATTCACAAACTCTCCCCCAACGTCAGATCGAAATCTTTTAACAATATGTCCATTTGCTCTGGCTTCATTCTAAAATAGTTCAATCTTCTTAAACACTTCGCTTTTATTTTTAAGAAAAACTACTTTTCTAAACTTGATATAATCGTCTTTAAAACAAACAAAATATCTGGTTCCACCTAAGGAATTAGTTTGCATAGGCCCGTTAACATCTGCATGGATCCATTCACCTGTTTCCATCGATTGATAAGGTCTTGTCTTAAATAGCAATCTGTGTGTAGACTACTATTTTCTTTAGCAAGATTTACTTTTTCAGACTGTGTCGAGTTTACAGCCCGCGTATTTAAAATAAACAGTTTGTCACCTAGATACCCGGTTGCTGCTACTTGTTGATTATCTATTCTTATTATTTTTATTGCGCTTTTATCAAATGTAACTACAAACCCATTTTTGCTACTGCTATCACTGAAAATATATTTATACTATCATCTTATATACCAGACGCTTATCAGATTTGCTTCTTCCCATTTGTTATTGGAAAATACTTGGCCTTTTAGATTACCATGACCATACGCCAACATTACATCACCTCTTTTGCCAAGACATATTTCCTTAGGAGTATCAAAATTAACATACTTTTCGAAATGGTTCCTACTAAAAGATATATTCCTAGAAGCGCCACCATCACAGCCAGTGTTGCCAGAATTTTTAAGGATAAAATCTGCAAAATTCAACAATTTTTCACGAAAAAATCTGCAAAATCTGCATTTTATTTTTAAAATCTTCAAAGCAATTTTTAAACAACTTTTTTTTATATTTTATTAAAAAAATTTACATAAATATGGATGTACATGTACAACATATATATTTTTATAGAATGACTATCAAAATATCTTATTAAGAATTACGTACACAAGCGTAATATCACAAAATAGGTAATATTCGTAATATGTAATATTCATAAATATTATTTTGGGTTACAAAACGTTTAACAAACAAAATTTGTTTTGTAAAGCTTTCGTAAACTAAAACTATTTTTTATGAATACGGCAAAATAAGCTTAAAAGCTTAAAGCAAAAATCTTTACAAGCTAACATCTTCAATTTTGAATAAATTTTTAATTTCTCATTACCTTTTTACAATTAGCTGCCGCAGTGGTTGAAGTATACTTACTGATGAGGAAAAGCCGCGAATTTTCCACACGCAAAGTTTACTTTGTAAAGTCTTGAAGATAAAATAATATATTCTCTACGATGTTTCCTAAGTTCAAAAATTTTAACTCTTAACTATGCGTCAGTCACACATAAAAGAAACAAGAAGTAGTAGCAGTATTAGGAAAAATTTAAAAAAAATTGCACTATGATTGGAGTTGAAAAATCTGCGTTTTTAGCCCAAAAATCTTCAAATCTGGACTTGGAAGTGCTGTCAGTACAACTTGCTGTTAAAATATAAGCCAGAAAAGCATTTGTTTTGCTTTTAAAATCAATTTTACTTTTGTTGTTTACATTCGAATAACATTCTGCTACCGAATGACCAGTTTTGCCACATTTATTACATGAAAACTTTTGTTTTGCGCAAGCCATTTTATCGCTGCATTTGTTTTTCCTTTTGTATCTTTTGCAATCAATAAAAGCTGCTTTACTTATTTCGGCCTTATCGGTTCATAACTCACGAGCTTCTATGGAACATAACTTTTCAATAAGAAGGTTAAATTTTTGTTGATCTGTGGGAATAATTTCCCATAAATCTTTGAAATTATCATATTCTCTTCCGAGTGTTGACAATATTCGACCATTCATCATTCTTTCGGATAATTTATTTTGTTTATGATTTTCTAGTTCGTTGTTCAAATATAAAAATAGTTTCTGCAATTTGGCCACATTGATACTTATGTCTTCCTTTTCATCACGTTTAGCTTGGAAAAACGATTCAATCAGCATATTTAACGCTGCGTACTACTTCGTTCAAAACGGGCACATAGTTTATTCCATATGTCAGCTGCTTTTGTACAAGTTAAAACTAATTCATCTGTTGTTCTGTTTAATGCGCTGCACAGTGGGGACTTTTGCAAAATAAATGGTAATAAATCTGGAACTTCTAAACTACTGATTGGATTTATATGAAACTGGATTTATATGTTGCAAACAATCCTAACAATTAAATGATATACTTAAAACTTTCAAAATATACCGTCACAACTTTTTATAAGCGCATAAGCACAAAAAAGAATTTTAAAATTGGCAATTTTCGGACACTGCTGAGTGTAGGGTGCATGCCCAAAATACAAAATAATTGGCTCTAAGCATATTCTGAATAGATTGTTTTTAGCTTTATGTGGTTTAAAAGTGCACGTGTTAAACAAAGTTTTTCACAAAATTGAAAATAATGAAGATACGTTTTCTTAAAAAACCGTGCCTTTTTCAGAAAAATTTTAAAACTTTGAATTCTTTGCCATTTCCATTTCAAGATTGCAGATATTAATAAGTTTTTTACTTATTTTTATTTAAAATTCGATCTGAAATTTAATGCTGTCTTTTAATTTAAAATCCAACAATTGACTAAAAAGTTCTAGGTGAAATACTAAAAAAAGTCAAGGCAAAAAAAATTTTTTTTTTGTTTAAAATCAAATATCTTCTATGTTATGAGAGATACGAAAACACATCTGAGGACATTATTTATTCAGAATGTTGAGCTTAGATCAAAATAGATCTCATAAGAATCGGATAATTTTTCTAAAAGTTACAAGCCTCAGAATTTTTTTTGAATCCCATGTTGTCAACTTAGGCCCACTGTAACTCCTGTCCAGCTTAAGCCAGACGGCTGCCAAGACATCTGTTATAAAGCCTGAGTCCTCCTCTACAAATGTTAGAAGTTTCATATAAATCCAATCAGTAGTTTAGAAGTTCCAGATTTATTACCATTTATTTTGCAAAAGTCCCCACTGTGCGCTGGCAATAATACTTGCAGCCTTTGCATCGTCTTGCTGCCAAAGCTTGCTTGCGCTGCTTTGCTTTCAGGAGTCGTGCCTTCATTTGGACACTTTCTGACACCATTTACAACATCTTCAGGCGCGTGTGCACGAAACATCATGTTGATGTGCCATTTTCATTTCGCCCAGTCTTCAGGCCCTTCTAGTTTTTCCAGTTGCAGCTTTAAATCTGTATTTGAAGACATTACTTGATGCAGTTGCAATATTAACTTTAATGTACTTAATTAGACGGACAAATTTAATTTTTATTTATTCAACGTTGCGACGACTGGGCCCATAACCTGTTGAATTTTACTTCAGTGTTGAGTAAAGAAAAAAAAACATGAGTTTAAAGATTTTATAAAAGTATGTACAGTAGTTCACGGATAAATGCGTTTGTGAAAATGTCTAAAGCCCAACGCATTTAAACGATAAACGCTTTTAAAAAAACACGGTTAAGTGCGTTACCGGCGCATTTAAAAGAATCATGGTTATTTGCATTACCAACGCATTTAACAAAATTCCCTCTGAAGTGCGTGCTTCAAAACCAAATTCTATCCCTTTTCATTCTTACTAAAAGAAAACGAAAATGTGTTTAAGTATAGAGATCCTGGTTTTCCGATTTGTTATTCAATTCAATAAAACGATAAATAAAATTATTTTAAAGTAAAACATAACAATTCAAGCAAAACATCTTAAAAAGTAAAAAAAACAATTTCACAAATTGAAATTTAAGGCAATAGATTTAAGTTCATGTGCATGTAACATAAGTACATTGTACGTCAAAGAAACGTACATACATACACATACATAAATTTTACAAGAAATTTAGAAATTTTTAGAAATTTCTTGAATTTCTGCACAATTATGAAGTTTTTGTTTCAACGATAGTTGCACTTTCTTCGTAGACATTGTGATGAAAACTAAATGATTGTAAACAAATAAAACAGGCTTGCCAAATTTGATGATTTATTTTCATTTTGGCGTTTTTTTTTCGGTTAGTTTATTAATTTTAATGTGTGGAATTTTTAAAGAAACAATTTCCAAGGTTGACAATTTTACATTCAGTTTGTGCAATTAACCGTGAAAGTTTGCATGATAAATAATTTATTTTTATGAAATATAGACCTAAATATGAGTGAAACGCAGTAAAGCGGGATTCATTTAACAGAAAAATATGTGCACAAATTAAATAGATCGAGGAAAATGTTGGTTTTGACAACTATTTAAGCGTGAAACTCTCTTAAGCGTGGCGCATTTATCCGTGAACTACTGTATATATATTTGAGAACTCAGAAAACTCATTACATGTGAGTTCAGTGAAAAAAAGGTTGTCTTACTATATAATAAAAAAAAGGTTAAAAAGAAAAGTCACAATTAAAATGAGAGTTGCCAGACTTGAAGTGTGCAGTGTTTTTTTTAACACCTAAAAGGGTGTAGAACAGTGATGGTATTTGAGAATTTTAGTTTCGTGCCAAAATGTTAGCCAAAAAGTGCCAAAATAACTTAAAAAGTGCCAAAAAATAAATGTACATACATACACAGCTGGGCTCATGAAAACAGTGAAATATCCCCCTAAACAAAATGTTTCGACTTTTTCTGAAGTCAGACTTGTCGTACCGAAATCGTTAAGACATTTCGGTAGTTTGTCTGAACTCAGACTTTAGACATTAAAACTTTGATTTTTGAGTAAAAGTCTGTAAAAATTTTTTAAATACATACATATATATGTACATATATGTTGATGAAAAATAAGGATTGAACAAATATTAAAAAACGTGAGTTTGTGCAAATTATTTCGACAATAGCAGCAACATAACGGTGAAGCGGTACTCTGCTTTAAAAGCAAAAAGAAATCGTACCTACATGTCGTTACGAATTCGTACCGACTTATCGTAACGAAATCGTACCGACATATCGTTACGAAGTCGTGTCAACCATTTCATACAAAAATCGTTACGATTTCCGTAATATTTCGGTTCCGAAATCGGAAGATTTTGTCGACCAGTCGTTACGAATTCTTTACGAATTCGGAGCATTTTGTTTGATGGGATATTGTATTAATTGTAAATGATCACACAGAATTGCGGCATAAACACATTTTCCACACAAATTGACACAAAAAATCAGCACCAGAAAGCAGTCGATAGATGGAATTTATTTTATTTTGACAACGTTTTTTCTTATGCTCTCACATATAAATTAATATTCTCTCAACAATGCTACCATACTTTCAATAAATTTCATATATTTTGTGAACAAAACTACAAAGAAAAATAAGCACAAAAGAAAATGAAACAAAAATTAGAGAGCATATGAAGTTACTGCCGTAGAATTTATTATGGGCTTTGTTAATTTGACAGCGATTTTTCCTGAAGTTGCGGACTTAATGATCAAACAGAATATGTCCGCAACTTCAGGAAAAATCGCTGTCAAATTAACAAAGCCCATAATAAATTCTACGGCAGTAACTTCATATGCTCTCTAATTTTTGTTCCATTTTCTTTTGTGCTTATTTTTCTTTGTAGTTTTGTTCACAAAATATATGAAATTTATTGAAAGTATGGTAGCATTGTTGAGAAAATATTAATTTATATGTGAGAGCATAAGAAAAAACGTTGTCAAAATAAAATAGATTCTATCTATCGACTGCTTTCTGGTGCTGATTTTTTTGTCAATTTGTATGGAAAATGTGTTTATGCCCCAATTCTGTTTGATCATTTATTCTGTTTAATCATTAAATTTTATTGAGTCAAATGTCAATACATTTGATAGGAATTCAATTCATTTTTGTTTGTTTTATTTATTTATTTAATTCAACAATTCAAGTAGAAAAAAAAACTTTCAGTCTTCAACAATAAATTTTCGTCCACTTTAGATTTTTTTAAGCTAGCAAGGACGCGACCTTATAGAATTTGTTTGTTTTTTGAGTCAGTTGTGTTGAATCTTGAACAATTCACATATACGAACGAATATAACGAATGATATAAAACTGGCCAAAATATAAAAAAACCGATAGTTTCGACGGCGGCTAATCTATGTATGACAAAAAGGCTACTCGGTGCGCCATTTAGGCAAGGAGAACAAAATAGAAGCGAACAAAAAACAACATGTAAGATGTCATTTACTTGAAACTAATACTTTCATTGTTGCAGCTTTTAGAAGTACACATTTTTACAACAGATTTTACAAATTTTGCTGAAGTATTTTATACAATATTAAAAACTTTTTTCAAAAATTTTGGATGTTGCATTAGTGCCAAAATTTGGGTGAGCGTGCCAGCGTGCCATTAATCATTGAATTGTGCCAAAAATGGCACGATCGTGCCACATTTACCAACCGTGGTGTAGAATGAGATGAAATTAGTTAGATTTCTGATAAAAATTTATTTAACCCATAAAAACGTACGAAACTAACTTGAGAAATTCGATAAAAATGAGAAAAACATTAAAATTTAATTTTTGTTGTTTGATTTTTTGGTTACAAATTGTTTTTATTTCGTAAATCTTCGAATTTTTTTGGGGTTTGGACTTTTTTAAAATTAAAAAAGAGTATCCCATGTTCGCCACTCTACATCAATTTCATTATTACTGCTAGATCTATTGACCACATCTTCAAAATCTTGGTAATAATCTACATTTGAGCGACTATATTCTAGTTTCATTAATCCGAAAGACCGATCGGGACTGAACTTGGTGTGGCCAGTTAGGAGGAAATTTAATGATATCGATTCCTTTAAGCCAGAATCACTCGGCAGGCCAAATAATGCATCATTGCATTATTTTTATTCTGTGCTAGTATTCTTCGTAAAGTAATCATGAATTTGGCTAATGACAGCATTAGGTCCTTTTCCTATTTCGAACTCTTCGTCTAATAAATAGTTCGACTGAACGTTAGTGAATTCATTATGAATACCAAAAATTTAACATTTACGAGCTGCTTTGAAATATGCCGTTTCGAATTGTTGTGGACTGGATGGATGATATATTTTGTGCATAGTCGAAACTCAATACAAGAGTAGAATAAGCATCACTCATCTCGCAGCATTGTTGGTAGAATTCACGCTGGCATTTCGCATAGTCAAGATGAGTAATAGCCATTCGTAATTTTGCTTCTTTTGTATCTGAATCAGATTCTTCCAAAACTCGTCGTAGCATCAAGGTATTCTGTTGACATACTTCAGAAAGATCAGTTTTCGGTTTCATAGGCGAAATGTAAGGGCAGTACTTCATAAAAATTTTGTAAAAAAGTTTTAATTGCGGTTTTATCTTCAGTAACACAAACTAAACAGCGCTATTCGTTTCTTTGTAGTTTGGCATCCTACCAGGAAGAGGTATTGCGATTGCCGTTTTGAAGACTTGCCACTCAGTTCATGTTTTCGTTTAGAAAAGCCAACATTATCGCTGTGTCGAATCAAATTTTTATAACGTTTTAAACCAACATCGTAAATAAAACAAAACATCTTTCTACAAATATGAATGCCACGAAATAAGTACATTGTATCAACTCTGGATTTATTTTTTACCCTTTGGCCATACTTCTACCGACTTTCAGTATTATAAACGTTTTCGAGCCATAAATGTCGATGAAATTCCAAATGGCTCAAATGGACTAAATCTTGTTTACTGGTTTACTTAATTCTTGGCTTTGTATAGCAAGATTTTCTGGAATTATCTTATTACATTTTTTTCAAATAACATGCTTCGGATTTTTCTCCGTACATCAAATCGATGTTCATCGACTCTTGTTATCTTCAACGGATTCCTCAAATTCGGATATAATATTGGATTCGGAAACATCATGCAAAAAACTTTGATTTTCAGTTAGTCCCGAAGTATTAGCACCGACACTTTCAGATAACGTCATATCGATCTCATCATCGCCATAAACCGAGTCCAGTCTTTTTAAATCATCATCAAAACTGTCAGAAATATCCATTTTTATAAAAATTACTTCAAATTAATACCAGCTTAGTAATAAAATTACGAAAGAACCAAAATTGCGAAACAACTTATGAGATATTGATTGCACTCGTTATACAGTTGGCACAATACTAAAGCGTCACTTTATTATTTCCCTTTCTTATAGTTATTTTTAAAATTTTTACAGAGCAGCAACAATAGCAAAGGTTTTGTCACACTAAAAGCGAAAAAATACGTCACCACAATGGCATGACGTCACCAAAGTCGGCACTCAATCATAACTAACCATACCAAATCGCATCTCCCAACTGAAGGTGTGTTCAAAGTGATAATGCGTTATGAAACGTTAAATGCGATTTTCTCAAAACTTTATTTTCACACACTAGATCCCTTTTTTCGGAGAAGCTCACATATACAATATATATTTTCATATCATGGAAAAATAAATAAAAAAATTAATTCTGATGCTCTTTTTGTTTCATAAAATGTGTTTTTATACAATTTTAGTTTTTTTCATTTTGATTACCTAACTTTTTTTTAACAAGGTTTGAGTTCAGTAATTTTAATTCTTATTGAATGAAATATTTTTATTTAATTAATGTGAGTACCTAAAGAAGAGAAGAAAAATTAAACTAGACTTTATTAGCTGGGGGAAATACCGATATTTTTCTGTGCAGCCACGCACTTCATCAGAACCCATGTCTATCTACTGGGGTAGAGATTATTATTAACATCAGCTATTTAACGCAAATTTTTTATCAAATGGAATATGAGAATTGATTGTGTATACAATTATTGATTTACCTTTGGTAAATACACTTGTAAGTATCACTATTCATTTTCTGTTTTTCCATTTTCTATTTATTTAATTTATATTCTTTGGTTAAATCTAATGGAAAATGTTTGGTTGTGTGTGTGACTGTATCAAAACATGCTTTATGCGTGTGTGTAAATAAAATAGCTCTGTATTACGATTTAATATTCAGAATATTTTTATATTCAGAATATTTTTATATTCAGAATATTTTTTTATTCACATGGTCTATAAATTTTAGTTGTTGTCGTTTGTGCTGAGTAATTTAAAAAAATGTGTATTAGCATAGTTGTTGGATGTTTATTAACTATAATTATTGAGGTAGTTTACACGACACTAATTTTTATGCCGCACAATTTTTGTTCTTTTAAGAACACACGAGACTAATTCATCCGTCATAAAAATGTATACGTATACACAGCTTTGTGTGTGTTACGTGTTTTTCGTATTCATTTAACATTTGAAGTTTTTTAAGTTGTGTGTGTATTGGTTTTGTGCTGCTAATGCGGGGTTGTAGCTGGTTGAAAAATTATGCCAAACACAAAACCCCTCTCTTTGCCTCTCTCACCCTGGCAGATTATGCCAGCACAATTAATCCCGTGTAAATCAGCGCATTCAGTTTAAAATTAATGCGTGTGTTTCTATTTTGCATGTTTTTTATTTTTAGCTGCACGCATTCGTAGTTATTTGGCGGCCAACAGTCAAAAAGTACTTAAACGATACTTTTGTCATTCTCTGGTACATACACTCAGAGATTAAAGTTTAAATACACAACTCAAATCTGTAGTTTGAAGAAAACTAAAGCTTTTCTGAAAACTTTTACAATGCAGTCTTATATACCTTGATTGATAAGTAATAAATATAAAAAAAGTCCAAACATAACGGTAGTTTTTTTAAAAATACAATAAAATTTGGTGGGCAAAAGTTTAAATACATGTTGAGATACTTCAAAATTAATTTGAATTTCGTAAGAATAATAAAAAAAATATAATATTTTATTATTTTGTTAATCTAAGCAAGCTTCAATGGACAGGTTAGACCTTGAACCTCATTGGATCCTCCAAACTACCCAGTAAAAAAAATTGGAAGTCATTCTAAAGGAAGTACATTTTCATTGCTTCCAAAAAATCGATATTTTTAATTTGCCGATAGTTAGCAGAAAACCAAGTAGAAGTTTATTTTAGTCATACAAAACCTTGTAATTCCTCTCTAGTTTTAGATATTACTCACCAGAATTTTAAAAAAATCGTTTTTTTTTAAGAAACTTATGAACTAATTTTGGTCTAAAATTTTAGAGTTATTTGCTTAAATTTACATTAAATTACTGTTTCGCGTTTAAATTCCTATAAAAAGAAACTAATTGTTAAAATAGGTAACTATTAGCAATTTTTCCTAGATGAAAATATTATCATAGAACACAAAAAAGGACATCTTTCTTAAAATCGCTTCCAATTCGGTGACCAGGCAGCGAAAAAGAGAACTTCTTGCAATGACAACCCTATGTAAAAATCATTAGATCGGATCGAAATTTGCACTACTTCCAGATCGCAAACTCTACATTTTCATGACTTTTTTGGAGTGTCTTTTTTTACTGGGTATATATATATCCGAAGCACACTGCACTTTTGGTGATATATTGGCAGCTTTATTATTTTCCACGACAATTTTACAAACCTCCCTGAACCTGACAGTAAACCATAGAGCATACTATGAATGTAATAAAGGTTGGATGAGAAAGGAAGAAACTACTAGCAAAGAAACCCTAAAAAATGCTCATAAAAGCTTTTGGCCAGAAATAACACCTTCTGGAACGCCAAATTTGACGCTGTCAATGCCAAACTGTTCACAAACTGTCGAAAAGAGTCCGGATGGGTTAACAAAGTATTAAAATATTATATATTTTATATTTTTCTTACGAAACTCAATTTAGTTTTAGAGTATCTCAACATGTATTTAAACTTTTGTCCACCCAATTTTATTGTATTTTTAAAAATTACCGTTATGTTTGGACTCAGTTAAATTTTTTTTCTATATTTATTACTTTTCACTTAAGGTAAATAAAACTGGATTGTAAAAGTTTTCAAAAAAGCTTTAGTTTTCTTGAAACTACAGATTTGGAGTGTTTAAATATAAACTTTAGTCTATGAGTGTATGTATGTATGTTTAATTGAATTGCTTGAATATAGAAGTACGTCTTAAATATGTCATGTCTAATTGCAAAAGCCGTTCACAAAAATATTTGCAACATTATTTCTTAAAAATTATTATTGCCATAAAAAGCCTCCTCTTTTTAACACATCGTTAAAAAGCCATAAAGTCTGATTTACCATCAATTACTTGTAAAAGTACAATCTCAACCATGCTTTTAAATAAATGAATTTTGAAAGGATTTCTTGTAATGTGAGTATTATTTTGCTAACGTTTTATTTGTACGAATTTCTTAAACTTTATCAATAAATTAAATGGTGTGCGATTGTATAATGATGACGAAACAAGAGTTTTATTGGCCACTATCGTCATCAATTCTTTCAGATTAAATTGCCGGTAAGATTTTGTTTATTTTGGTCATAATTTGTTTAAAATCTTTTTGCTATTTATATTTTCATTTTCCTTTTAAACTTTGTTGATGTGTTGTCTGTTTATTTTTATAGTTTTTGTGTTAAATGGTCAAGAGATAAAGCCAAATACTAAACATAAAAAATTTAGTTTAAAAAGTATATTTACTCATTTATGAAAATATATACATAAGTACATATTATACATATAAACTTTATAGCCATTGAGTAAGTTGTTGGTTATGATGATGATACCGTGGTTTAAGTGGTTTAGTAATAAATTATAATTTTGCTAAGGCGTTCGGTGTGTGAGAGCTTCAGAAGATTCAGACCAAAAGAAGCAAAAACGAAAATGAAAAGAACTACATGTGTACATACAAAATTATAATGATAGGAAAGGAAGTTTATGATTTCTATATTAAACAATATTTTTTCTTTCCATTTTAGTTTTACCACTTTTTTTGTTGTCAATGTTTGTTTGCTTTCGTAGGTAAATATTTGCCACTGTATATCAAGAGTAGTGTAATTTTTTCATTAAATGAGGTGACGATGCTTGTTTAGTGGGCTTTTTATTTTTATAGGTTTGTCATTCCGTGTGTAATTTCTATAACATTTATGTGCGATAAGGTATATATGTATGTATATTCTGGGTAATTATGAATAGGTAAGACGAATAAACGATGTCCGTCTGTCTATCCGTCCGTCTGGTGTACGTGAAATCGGTTTTCCGAACCTCCCAAAAAATGTTGCCATATAAAAGTAACTACCTAAAACTAATTTTTTATTTTTTTTAAATAAACTTATTTTATGTTTCATTACGAACAAAATTGGCAATAAAAATATAAAAAAGTAAGAAAAATAAAAAAGACGTTTCCAGGGTTGGAAAACTTGAATTTTTTGTCAGATAATAATAATAGAAATCAGCAAAATCAAAAAGGATGATTCCAGGGGAAACTTACACTTTTTGTGATATATAAAAGTAACTAAGTGTAATAATTTTTTTTTCTTTATAAATTAAATATATTTTATGTTTTGGAAAGAAAAGTTGGGTATAGAAAATTATAAAAATAAAAACCACAGCTCCACAGCTTGAACATTTTAACTTTTTTTTATATAAAAGTGACTAAGTAAAACTAGTATTTTCCTCCTGGCTGCCTCGTTCGGCTAGTGAGTAGTGTGTAGGGATGCCAAAAGGGAAATCCCTAACCCGAAAATCCCGGTATTTTCGGAAATTAGTAAATCCCGATTCCCGGGATTTGTAAAACTCAATCCCGGGATTTCTTTTTCGGGGTTTCTTAACAATTTTTATATTAAAAACTTATAATATTTAAAAGACCCATACAATTTTATACGTGCAGTTTTAACAATTTAATGACTTTTCGTGACATATTTCATATAAATTAACAACAAGAGCAAAATAAATTAACTACTTTCTCACTGTTATTTTCAATATACAACTAAGAATTAGTTTGAATACAAAAAGAAGCATATGAGCTTTGGAAGGAAAATTACATTGAAAAATTCATAAGTTTGACAAATTTATTCCGTCTTATTCTATATTATAAGGGCAATTATGAATAAAATTCCAGGAAAATTTTTTCTCGGGAAATAAGTTCAAATAGTAGCAAATAATAGGGAAAACAAAAAAAAAAATTAATGGAAAAGGGAGGAATTTCTTGCGGAAATTTATTCATAATTGCAGTGTATAACTCTGTATATCGACTCCTCAACCCTTATCCACTTTTCGGTAACAATTGAGTACTATTGACAGCTCCTTACAATTGAAGTAGCAAATAAAAAGTAGGTTTGACGTAAAAGCGAGAAATATTTACAGAATAATGCGTACTATTATGTCTAAAAAATTGTGAATAGTGTGAATGTATGTTTTTTTAAATTGCAGTTCAAAATTATTTTCGTTAGACCGTTTAGGTCGTTTTTGACACAAACCTATGACCTATTTAAATTACATGGGTTTGATCAAAGGTTTGTGTCAAAAACGACCGACTGAATGAGTTCGACTCAATTATAGTTTTATTCGAGTTGCAGAGTAGAAGGACAGCACACTAATAAACCATACTTCTCTTAGCGAACTTAGGACTACATATGTATCTGTTGAACTTGCAGAAAACAACTTATGTATGAATTTAAAATTTTTCAGTAGAACAAAAATACTGTTAAAGTGCTCAGGCAAACTTTTAGTGGCATATTCATAAAAAATATTTTAGGCTTATTAAGCGCTTATTTGACGTATTTCTTTGGAAAATTTGTCAAATAAACCTGTAATAAACCTAAATTTTTTTATGAATACGGCGGTTAATGTATGTGCCTACAAAAATGTGATCATTAAACGTAATTTATAGAATTTGATTAGAATTGTGTATACATTTCTTTTAATTTTTCGACATGTTCAGCCTTATTATCGTTGTCGTAGTAGTGATGAAATCGATTAAAAAAATAGGCAATGCCTGGTATATGTAACAACCATAATGGCTACTTGTTGGTCAATCGAATTTAAAAAAACGTTAATAGATATATTTAAAAAAACAATAATGTTTTTGCAGCTTATTTGTATGAAAGTGCATCTAAAATTTTCGTAAATCAACTTAAGCGATAGTGCTAAAAGTCCACAGATATGTACATTCGTTTTGATTTAGATTATAGAAAAACATTTATATTGAAAAAAAAAACAAGTTTTCATATTTAATTATTGTTTTCAGTATAAATTCTCTAACATCAACTTAAAAATAGATGACAAAAATTCTTTCGATTTTTATTTCATACTAGTATTAAACTATTGTTAACTTTAAAGACAAATGTTTAATGATATATTATCAACATAAAAACTTTTAAAATGCATAAAATTTGTTATTAAAGTAATATTTATTAAAAAAAATTATTTATTTTACCAAAAAAATTTTAGATCCCGAAATCTCAAAAATCCCGGAATACCGAAAAATCCCGAAAATCCCGCCAATTTATAAATCCCGAATCCCGGGATTTCCAAAAATCGATCCCGATTGGCATCCCTAGTAACCACTAATTACTAATGAAAAACTGTTTGATTCAGACATGTATTTACTAAGTTAAATAGTTCCATACATAACTAATAGACAATTTTATAGAATCCAACATTATTGTAAACTGTTTAAATCAATAAATACATCTCTGAATCAAACAGCTTTTCATTAGTAATTATTGTAAAAAAAGCGTAACCTTTTTTGAGCAAATGACACACAAAAAATGCCAGATGTAAACTCAGCTTAAGTTAGTTAAGAAAATAACATAATGTAAATGTATGTATGTATAAATAAATAACATCTACAATATACTACATAGATATGTATATGGTATAGAATTTAAATGAAAATACATAAGTACAGAGAATAAAGACGCAATATTTTTTATATTTTTTTTTATTGAAAAAATCAATTAGATAACCTCATAAAAACTACAAGATTTCTTCTTGATTTTTTCAAAAAGGTTTTCTCTATGAAATTAATAAGATTTCCTTATTGAAAAAAAAACCATAGAGATTTCTTATTAATTTTGTTCTATTTTATGAGGTATTTAGTAGGCACTGTTTTCTCTGTGTATGTATTTACAATATTTTAAATAAGTTTGTATTGCTTCTTTCAAACACTAATCCACTTATACTTCATAATGCGGTATCCCAGCTAACCAAAACATTCGTAAATACTATCAATAGCGAACCTTTAGCAATATCATTAGCAATTGATTTCATTGCTTCTAAATTGCTGTTCCGTTCAACTATGTGTTGTTGTCAGAATATTTACAACTAACTTTGATGTTATTTGTTCATTAATAATTATCACATGTAATTTGGCTTAAAAAGCGTTACGAACTTTAGCCTATTCAATTCATAAGAATATAGAAACAAATACAGTTCGAAAAATAATAATTAAATTAACTATTTTCCTTTTAGTTAGACCGTTTAGGTCGTTTTTGACACAAACCTATGACCTATTTGAATTACATGGGTTTGATCAAAGGTTTTTATAAAAAACGACCGACTGAATGAGTTCAACTAAATTATACTTTTATTTGAGTTGCAGAGTAGAAGGACAGCTCACTAATAAACCATATCGCTCTTCGCGAAGGTATAAAACAACTTATGTATGAATTTAAATTTTTCAGTTGAACAAAAATACTGTTCAAGTGCTCCGGCAAACTTTTAATGTATGTGTCTATAAAAATGTGATCATTAGACGTAATTAATCGAATTTGATTAGAATTGTGTACACATTTCTTTTAATTTTTCGACATGTTCAGCCTTATTATCGTTGTCATAGTAGTGACGAAATCGTTTAAAAAAAATAGGCAATGCTTGGTATATGTAACAACCGTAATGGTTACTTGTTGGTCAATCGCATTAAAAAAAAGTTAATACATATATTTAACAAAACACTAATGTTTTTGCAAGTTATTGGTATGAAAGTGAATCTAAAATTTTTATAAATCAACTCAAGCGGTAGTGCTAAAAGTCCATAGCTATGTACATTCGTTTTGGTTTAGATTATAGAATAACAAAAATTAAAATTTTTAAAAACCCGATATATCTAGATAATATGTAATATATTCTAAGCGACTGGACTGAACCTAAACGGCTGGCTAAGAATTCTCTCGATCAAGTCACCTTTCAAACAGAAAAATCTAAATGAAAATCGGTCCAGCCGTTTGGTCTGTACGTGGACGCGGACAGACACACAGGTACACAGACACACACTACAAACTTATAACTCCCCTTTTTTTGGTCGGGAGTTAAAAACATTTATATTGAAAACAAAAACAAGTTTTCATATTTAGTTGTTGTTTTCAGTATAAATTCTCTAACAGCAAATAAATTAATCAATTTAAAAATAGATGAGATAAATTCTTTTGGTTCTTATTCATACACGTATTAGAAAGTTGTTAACTTGAAAGACAATTGTTTAATGATATATTATCAACATAAAACCTTTTAAAATTCATAAAATTTGTTATTAAAGTAATATTTATTTTAAAAAAATAATTTATTTTACCAAATAATTTAGATCACGAAATTTCGAAAATCACGGAATCCCGAAAATACCGGGATTTCCAAAAATCAATCCCGATTGGAATCCCTAGTAGTGTGCTAGTATATCAGTGTGGAGGTTGTGGGTTCGATTCCAACCGTAGACCCTGGTCTGTTTCACTACAACGAGTGAAGGTCTTTGTTACTATTCTCGTTTAAATTAATTAATTGGTAATTGTATATGTAACATTTTATAAATAAATAAATAAAAAATAGTATTTTCCTTATTTCTTTTTTCCTTTGTTCACTTTACATATTTTAAAAATTTTTAAAAGAAATTGGTATAAGGAAGCATAAAAATCTAAAAGTATGATTCCAGGGTTGGGAAGAGTACACTTTTTGTGATATATAAAACTAATTGAGTAAAACTAGTTATTTCTTTGGTAATTAAATATATGCTATATTTTAGAAATTAAAAACAAATAAGTATTAAAAACCATAAAATTCAAAATTATGGTTTCAGAGTTGAAAATTGAAAAAAAATTTTTGGGTAAAAAATAACCATGGTTTAGGAACAGCTTTACTCAAGATTTTATTTATATTTGCTGCATTTTTATATAAAGATCTAATTTAAGTATAAACGAATGTTTGTGACATGCTGTTTACTATCCTGTCAGTACAGTTATGTTTCAAATCGATGGTATTTCGTTGACAGCTTGTAACGAGGTCTTATTGATGTTTAGTAAATGGAAATATAAAAATCGCTAAAGAACAGTCACAGCTACTAAAATAAATTTAGAGCATGTTCTATTTCATTTCTCTTAATCCATTCCTGAACAAAATCCAAAAAAAAAAAATCTTTAAGAATAAACCATTTACATAATCGCGATATATGCTTTTTGCAATGGGATGTTCAAATTAAGACAATAAAGAATGATAAGCCTATTTTAGTGCTATTAAACAGTACCACGGTTTTTGAACATCTTGAGGGAGAGTTAACAAAGTCCAATTTTTTGTATTGTATTGATCGATGTTGACAACTGGAATAAGGCTGAATGTAAAATATATCTTAAATAAATATTCAACTATTTCTAATATCGAAAATAAAACATTTGAAATAAATTCTTTAGTCGAAAAATTCCGAGAGATCACTTACTAAAAATTGCACTCTAAAAAAATTACAAATTTTATCACAAAACAAATATGAATGAATTTACTTCTGTATGTATCTGATACTGCTACTACTACGTTGGTGGAGGGTATATAAGATTCGGCACAACCGAATATAGCACTGCACAGTGGGGACTTTTGCAAAATAAATTGTAATAAATCTGGAACTTCTAAACTACTGATTGGATTTATATGAAGCTTCGAACATCCATAAAAGAGGACTTAGGCCTTATAACAAATGTCTTGGCAGCCTTCTGGCTGTGGTCCTAAGTTCACCACATGGGACTAAAAAAAACTTCTGAGGCTTGTAACTTTTAGAAAAATTATCCGATTTTTATGGGATAAAGCGTTTTGAGCTAAGCTCAACAATTTTAAGAAATAATGTCCGTAGATGTGTTTTCGTAACTCTTATAACTTAGAAGATATTTGACTGTAGCCACAAAACAAATTATTCTTTGTCTTGACTTTTTTTTAGTATTTCACCTATAACTTTTTATTATATTGTTGGATTTTAAATTAAAATACAGCATGAAATTTTAAATTCAAAATTCTAAATAAAAATAAGTAAAAAACTTATTAATATCTGCTGACGTGAAATCGGGAAAAGGCTAAAAATTTTAAATTTTAAACAGTCGTTAAGTCTGGGTCGGAGAACATCTCCCGCGTCATTGCAATTATTTCTTAAGTGCGGTCAGGCTTGTGTGTGTTGTTTGGCCTTCGATAGTTTTGCGTCTCGCTAACACTGGTTGAATGATCTGCCACGGATAACCGTATAATCTTGTGGTTTTAGTGGAATTTCTTTAACAACCACGTTGCTGCTGACATATGTCACAAAAATTTTTTTAAATAACAACATCTTGGGCATATAGTCTTAATTACTCCGCCCATATTTGTGCAACATCGTATTATGCAAATTTACTTCGTATAATATGTGAAAATAAATAAATAAAATTTTAAAATTTTGCTGAAAAAAGCATGTTTTTTTAAGAAAAAGTATGTATCTTCATTGTTTTCAATTTTGTGAAAAACTTTGTTTAACACATGCACTTTTAAGTCACATAGCGCTAAAAAAAAATCAATAATAATAATATTTTTGAAAATTACAAAAGAAAAATAAGCATAGTAGGCTTAGAAACTTATACAAAACCCAGCAAATAATTTATATTCGATATGAATCTATTCTATTTTTCTACACCTTCATACAATTAGAAATCCTTTGGATAACAATAAAAGTAATTATAAGGCAAAATGAAAAATATAATCTAAATTTAACATTTGAAAGTCTGTAGATAAGATAAGAGGTTTGTGACTGTTCAAAATGTGTGGTTGAAGTCTACTGATGATTTGTTACAGCAACAATGAAATGCATATAGACATCGCTGAACCACCAGCAAATAAATTTCAAATTGAAATTATATATATGTATTTCAACTTAATTTTTAAAATATCAGAAGGGTTTACTCAAAATACATAAAAAGAAATATTTATTCATTAAACAAAATAAATGCTATTCATAAAAACAAAAACAAAATTAATGTAATTCATAAAATATTAAGAAATATTCAATAAAACACATAAACAATTGTGTAAATCGAGGTATTTCATAAATCTGTTAGTTTATGCGAAAACCAAAATAATCGTGTAAAAGTGAAATCATGTAAAAAAAGTATCGTTTAAATCGAGGGATAAGTGTATTGCGTAAATACCTTGTCTTCGTTATCAATTTTTAAGAAATTAGTTCCTTACCTGTAAAGAAATAAAATTTATAATTAAGTAAACATGTATGTATGGATTTGAAATTGTAAACATTTTAAAATATTTGCTTGATTTTATCTCTACACTACCATTTTTTATTATTAATGACAGCAGTTTATTGTTTCTTATTAAAAAGGAAAAGTGTGGTACCAATACGGATATATAAGAATTAAAATTTTAGATGAAAATAATGCATCTTTCAACAAATTGTCAAAAAAATTTTTTGTCAGAAATAATTTTGAATCAGGCTTAAGGTTCAGTAATTTCAATTTATATTGAATGAAATATTTTCATTAATTAATGTGAGTTTCTAAGGAAGAGAAGAAAAATTAAACTAGACTTTATTAACTGGGGAAAATACCGATATTTTTCTGTGAAGCCACGCACTTCATCAGCAACCATGCCTATCTACTGGGGTAGGGATTATTATTAACATCAGCTATTTAACGTAAATTTTGAATGAAATGGCATATGAGAAATGTTTGTGTATACAATTATTGATTTACCTTTGGTAAATATATTTGCAAGTATCACTATTCATTTTCTGTTTTCCATTTTCATTTTCTCATACTCCATTTCATTGAAAGTTTACGTTAAATAGCTGATGTTAATAATAATCCCTACCCCACTAGATAAACATGGGTGCTGATGAAGTGCGTGGCTGCACAGACATATATCGGTATTTCCCCAGCTAATATAGTCTAGTTTAATTTGTCTTCTCTTCTTTAGAAACTCACATTAATTAATGAAAATATTTCATTCAATATGAATTGAAATTACTGAACTTAAGCCTGATTAAAAATTATTTCTGATTAAAATTCACTACAGTTCAATTAAATCTAAATATGTCTTACTTAAATCATCATGGGCACGTGACAAAAATATGTGCACTTGTCAATTACAGTTCAGAAGGCTGGAAAACAAAATCAACTGTAGAAAGCAAAAACAAAGTAACATGAAGCCACTACAATAATAGTTACATAATGTAATGTCATTACCACATTGATTTGCAAATGTTGATCGAAATTTCGTACTCCTTTGGATATTTATGCAACAAATTAAATGAATTTTTGTATAATTTAAATATCCGATTTCTTTTCCCAATTATTTTATATTGTATGCAGATTCTCCTTGAGAAAAACGGGTGTTCGACAAGCAAAAACTATTTTGCAAAATCTTGATTTTGTAGGAGAGAAGCGAAAAGAGATCTGAATCTATATTATTTTTTATTCAAGACCTTGCAAAGTAAACTTTGCATGTGAAAAAGCCGCCAAAGTCAGCAGTGGACTTCAAACAATGCCGCAGCTTGAAAGTTATTTTAATAAAAGATTTTCTAAAAATTTAATTTAAATTTTATGAATATGGGTTAATGAAAAAATATAAATGTATATTACACATGAAGTGATTTACTGAAACCTACTTGATTTAAAGTCGGTGGAAACATACTATAAGTGATATTGACCAATAAAAAGTTAAAATAATAAACAGAGAAAGACACCGCGAATTAATTCCCACTTTAGCCATCGAAAACCCTACTGTGCGACGTTCAGAAATAAACATTTCATGTCTATTTGTAGTGTTAAAATAATAATTCTAAAAATAATGAGACATATACATCCATATTTATGTATTTTTCTTTTAATAAAATATACAAAAAGTTGCTTAAAAAATTGCTTTGAAGATTTTTTGAAGATTTTAAAAATAAAATGCAGATATTGCAGATTTTTTCGTGCACAATTTTTGAATTTTGCAGATTTTATCCTTAGAAATTCTGGCAACACTGGTGCTGATGAAGTGCGTGGCTGCACAGAAAAATATCCCTAAATTCCAAAAAATTCTAAATCGCCTTTTGGATTGATTATAACACACCGTATCAAAACACATGTTCCTGCAAAATTTTGCACTCCATTAATTAAAATAGCGTTGCTATCCACAAAATTTTAAAAGTGAAAGCGTAAAAATTCCCATAACAAAACTGTAGCTTACGCTTTTTGATAAAGAGTTAATAACAAACACAAAAGAGGAAATTACTGTAATTTTTAGTTTTGTTTACAATCACTTAATTTTTTTATGCTTTAAGAAAGGTGCGGTCACACTTGGGCAATATTTGCAAAAAAAAAAACGTGACCAACAGACAAGCTTAATTGCATTTTTGTTTTTTATACTAATTTACTACATTAAAATTAGTAATATGTATGTGGTAATATTCAGGCATGTTTTGCATTCCATAAATAATGAATAAAAATGTTCGGAATTGCTATATTGGTATTACGAGTATAAATATTAATATGCACCAAAAATTTTAGGACAATTTGAACATTTTAATTCCGCTTACAGAAAATACCCAATTATCTTTTTTAATCAAAGTTTCCTTTTATTTAATTTTGCTTTGTTAATTACTTTTTATGTTTTATTATACTAAGTTCACACTTACGTGTTTAAAGCCTTATTCGTGTTTAAGAGCTTAAACGTTATGATATTTAAATGTTTTGCCATACATTTACTTGTTTTGTTAAACACTTCAAATTAGGTGTTTTATAGCTAATAAATCAGTGGATGTTTAAATATAGTTTGAGTTAATTTTCATAAAATTTTAAAATGTGTTTAAATACACTTTCATTTTTTCAGTGGTTAATTAAAGTTATTATCAAATTAAGTTGAAAGAACGGTAGCACTACAATATTTCCAAATATTATGGAAAACTTTCAAAAAAAACAGCTGTTCAATATAAATAAGAAAGTTGATTTTTCAATTTGCAGAAAAGTGAAATATCCAAAAACACATTTTATGATTTGAACGCGTTGCTCTCTTTTTTAAAAACGGTAAATTTTGTATGATAAACAAAAACAAATTTTTAACATTTGTGAAGTTTTGTTTTTGTTCTACATGTAAATTTCACCAAGTCGACGCGTATTCCAGAATAGCCACCATGGTGTGTTTGTAAGATTTAAACAACACTTAAATCTACAGTGTTGGCTGTTTAAGTTTGATTTAATTGTGCAGTGAGAAACAAATTTTTGTGTTTAAATAAGATTTAAAAATAAAATACAAATAATCATTGACTGATTTATTAGCCCTTAGATTTAAACAATTCAATAAACTCGTAAATGGAGTATGTTCAGTGCGTTTTTGATAACTCTGGCAACTTTCGTTTTGTTATTAATACTATGTTTAGACGGTACGTGCTTCGCTCTCTATTCATGCTTCACGCCCCAATCATGACCGAATCCAGTTGCTTCGCCATACAAAATTATGAGAGCGAATCAAGTAGATTCAATATGAATCTACTTGCGAAGCACGTAAAATTGGTATCTTCTCTAACTTTTATCGCAGTTAATCGCCACTTTATCTGAACTAGCTATCAAAACAAAATAGGTATATGTGTATGTGTGTGTTTGTAAACAAATGAAAACAAGCCAAAAAAAACATAGATGTGAGTTTAATATAAATAAATTTAATTAAGTTATGAATAATATACAAAGGAAAAATAAGAAGAAAATATAGAGATGCCTTCAAAAAACAAGATTTTACTTGAATCGAATTTATGTAAGTATGTATGCATGTATACACGTGCGTATGATACGTATGAATGTGTGAATATACATAAAAAAATGCCACGCGAACAATGATGCCAACTTTTTCAGAGCAAAAATCACTGTGTGTTCATAAAAAAGCACTAAATGCAATACATTTTTTATTTATATTTTTATATTTATCTATTTATTTTCAATACACAGAAAGCCCACATGGCTAATTATATATGTATTGAATGAGTAGAAATTAAAAATTTAAGTTAACTACAATTTTAAATTCACTACATTTCATAGGTTTTTGTAATAATTTCAATTATATCGAGCCATATTTCGATTTTGCGTATAAGTAGAACATGAGTAGGAAAATAATTGAAGTTCATTTCGCAAGATACTGCAATTATGGTGTATTAAAAAAACAATTAGATTTTAGGTGTTTCATCTGAATTAATTTTTACATGAACATAGTTCAGTATGTTACATTCTGTAGCTCGTTTCTGTATTTCTCGCATCGTAAAATTTTTCCGCATGAAACAAGGGAATCGTGGAAACAGTGTAAATTGAAACACATAATGGCTTTTCTCACATAAGTGTTTCTGTATCGTTACTTTGCGAGAACTATCTGTCATTTAAACAAATTTCCAGCAATTATTGGAACGATGTGAGAAAAAGTGTTTCTGTAACAATATTTTGTGAATAGTTTCTCGCAATTCTCGGATTTTAAATTGTACAAAAACATGTGAATTTTTGAATTTGTGTGTGAAAATATGAAAAATAAACTAGTTGAAAAGATATGCAACGAATTGTTGAACTAAAATTATTATTAACGATTCGATATGATTATATTCATTTTGAATTTTTTTTTTGGAATTTTCTATAATAGAGACAGTTGCTAGAAAAAACTTATTTCAAGCATTTTACATTTACTTTATATTCATGTTCATTATTCAATTTTATTTTTCTTGAAAATTATTATTTTTTTGTTATTGAAATAATATTTTTTTGTGACTTTTGTTTTCATTTGACACTCGATTACTGAAATATTCCAGTAAAAACAGATTCAGTGTTGTCTGTTTTCACATTCAAATACAGACACACTTTTTTCACAAATCGAGAAACGATGGAATTTTGTGTTTCACACTTCCATGTGAGAAATTTTACGATGCGAGTATTACAGAAACGAGTTACTGAACAACATAAGCCTTTTCCTTTTAGACCGTATTTTATATGAATCAAACAATTTGATTCATATCATTATTGTATTTTTAACTTACTTTTAAAAAAGTTATAAGCGCTAAAAGTTATTTCTACTTCAACATTTGAACATGGTAATGTTAATAGTCTTAGATAAAATATTGGCAGTATTAGAAATGGATTATGATTATTTGAATTTCTATAATTATAAGCTTCAATCCAAAATTAATCAGCTCTGAGCAAATTTGTCCATTTATGTATCCTTAAATTTCTGATACTTCGTTCTATTTCTTCAATTTCACCATCCCAGCAAAAATTACCGCTTCCCAGAAGAATTTTTGTAAGCCAGCTAGAAGCAATGCATTCAGTTTCCAAAAAGCCATTCATTTTTTGCTTTACTAATTCATTTTACAGAAGTAATAATGTGTAGTTTTTATGTACTCAGATGCAAAAGTTACTGGTTTACATTTTTTTTACTTTTGTCCACTTTGTTAGAGAGCCTTACGTTAGTACTTTTCAGAAGCATTTTTGAAAGCTTTCGTTATCAAGAAAGCAATACATTGCTTCCCTCAGTGGTTAGTAATTAGATTATTGTTGTAATTAAGTTATTTTATAACTGTAATTACTAGAAATATGTTCTTTTTTCTCACTATGAAAGATAAAGTTTTTCTTCCTTCGTATTTCACCCAGCTGAATTAACATTCTGCAAAGGAAACTTTGCATGTCTAAAAGGGGTGAAAGCAGATAGTTTTTGAAAAGTGAAAATTTCTTATTTGGTGTTTCTTATAAACCACCACACTTTCACAAATTAATATTTAGTAGATATGTAAAACGCACTAAAATCAAAGGTGAAAAGCACCAATTTAGTGCCTTTTTTTAAGCAACAATTTGAAAAATTCCGCACTGTTATAAATTAAAAAACTCTAAATCTAGTACGAAAAGCACTAAATTGGCACGCTGCACACGAAGCACGAATGCATAGTCTAAACAGCATGATTCATAAACATGATTCAGAGGGCGAAGCAGGTGATTCAACTCGTCGTCTAAACATAGCATAAATGGCGGCACATGAAAAAATTATGTGATACCCAACAATTGCTTGAAAAATATTAAATTATTTACAAAAACATTTGTTGTTGTAAAAATAATAAATCAAATAAAAAACACAATTGTTCGAAATTTCTTAAAAACACAATAATTTATTGACATAACATCAACCTTAGACATCTCAAATGTAATGTGAACGATTGTGTTTAGTTTTTAGAAAACTCGTCTTAAACATGTTTAAAAACATAAGAGTGAATTATTAGATAAAAAAATTTAAGTAAAAAATATATATTTAATTTAACTAATGAAACAAAAAGCAATGTGAGTCCGATCAAAGGGGTATGTGTAATCATCTAGTAAGGCCCCTTTCAGATTAGGCAACTGTAATTGCGCAAGTATAATTTTCATTTTTATTTATTTTCTTTTGAACTTGCTTTTATGTTCACATTCAGCAACTTTGTTGAGCAAGTTTAATTTTCTTATGCTCAAATTTTCTTAATTTGTTGACGTTTTGTTTCATTTCTGTATTTATTGTAATTGTGAAAGTGATTTGAAATTTGGTGTATACAATGGAACTTGAAGAAAAAAGTAATTTAGTTAAAATATACTTAAATATACATAATTGCCATGTACAAGTACAGAATTGCCAAGTACAAGCAAGTCTGTACTCAAATCTCGGCAATTCTTTCCCCTTCAAACCGACCTTCCTCTCACACCCACAAACGCAAGACTTGCGCAAGTAAAGTTGCCTAATCTGAAAGGGGCCTAATCAACAAATTTTTTTAAGTTGGAAGTATTTATGCTTTTATTATATTTTTTTAAATGAATCAATTAAAAGTATCAAAACTTTCAATATTGTAAATACATAGGAATTTGCTGGTTTTTGTTTGTTTTATTTAACTTATTTGGTTAGTAAATGGGCACACTGCAGTATATATCTATGTACTGCATTAAAAATTGAAGTAAGAAGTAAATTTACTGATTACTGAAAAACTTCAGTAAATTTTTACTGATAATGAAATTTAATTTGCATTACCAGTAAACGTATTCATTATAAAATTGTAGCAAGTGACAAAGTTTTTTTTATTCAAATTTTTTAATTTTTGTATGAACAAAATTTATCCACTTGGTAGAATTTCATTATGAATACGGGCATTACTGATTACTGAAAATTCAATGCAACTCATCATATAATAAATCATTTAGGCAATTTGTAAAAATTGTAGCAAAAAAAATTTTAGTAATCAGTAAAAATTTACTGGTTAAAAAATTATTTTTGCTGAAATTTTAGTAGTACTGCAAGTGCCAATATATGGTAAATGCCTTTACTTTTACTTTTTAATGTTTAATTCCTGTTGTTCATCGTTTATTTTTTTCCTGTTCTTGTTGTTGTGTACGCATTGCAATTAAAATAAAGTAATTATCAAGTTAAATAAAACAAACACTAATACACTCATACTTCATAATGCGGTGTGATGACGATCTTACTCAAAATTTGTGATTGTATTGTGAAAAAGATTTTGACCCCCTAGCGTATAGATGTTTACACATCAAAAAATAAGAAAACGTTTCGTTATTAATTTGACTTTCGCCCTTTTCGGTTTCACAAAGGCGTAAGTTTCTCATCTCTGCTAGTAATACAAAAACTGGATATTTTGCTTCTTGTATTAATTCTTTAATAAAAACTAAGCTTAAACATATTAAGGGTTTTCATGAGAATGTTCAAAAGTCTCGCAAACTGTGCAATTGTTCCATTGTACATTCTCGTAAATAAAATGTCAAAAATTTTCTAGAAATTTATTTACACAAACCTGTTGAGTTTGCCCAATAATTTGACTCGTAAGCTTAAGCTGCGCAATTGTGCATTTTGTAAACAACAACATCTTGTTTTTTCTTCGATTTACTTAGGCATTTTTAGACAAACACACAAACTTTTCTATTTTTATAGATATGTATGTATGTGTATATAACTATGTTTTTAAACTAAAAATTTATTTTTTGTTTGCGCAAAACATCAGAAGGGGCTTAATGAAACAAGTCCCGCAAGTTTGCCCAATTACACAAATGGCAATTTTAAGAGTTCTCATGAAAACCCTATTATGTATATTAACATAGACTGGCCTCAAATGCGGCAATTTTAGTTGAACTAAATAAGTATGTATGTACTCGTATTAAGAATAAACCCTGAAGGAAACGTGGGGTAAGGTGTCCCCAAGTCACCACTTTTGTCGACTATTTTGGTGACACTGTCAACGGAGCGTCTACATATTAATATTGTTTTTGATGTGTATAAAATATTTTTTCTGATACACACAACTATGCTTCTTCTTAATATTTTATTGGTTTGTTGAACATAAAAGTGGCGTCAAACAAAATTTAAGTGTTTATAAAAATTAGCTTAAAAAATCAAATTAAAAGGTTAATATACATAGCTGTATTGAACAATAATTAAAAAAAACTACACAAAAGAAATAAAAAAAACAAATGAAATAACAATCCATATTGTATAAAAATAGAAAATTAAAAAATGTCAAGTGAGAGAGCTAATCAGTGTTCCCAGTTTATGGGATTTGTTCTCAAATTGGGGATTTTTTTTTCGCGATTGGGGATGAAAATTTCGTATTAGGGACTTGGGGATTTGTCCCCAAATTGGGGATTTTTTCGCGATTGGGGATGAAAATTTCGTATTAGGGATCTAGGGATTTGTTGGGGATGTAACCATATTTGAGGGGATTTTTTTATAACTGATGGTCAAACAAGAATGATTTTTGAACTAAGAAATCTGTTTCTGGCAAGTCTTAAAATGTGTGTTACTATGCATAGTGAATAGTTTCTAATAAAGTATCAAGGCAGATTAACCAATAATGAACACCACCAAAACAAAAATACGCACCAAAATGCAATACGACTTTTTGAAAGCACTTCTTAGAATAAACACACACTTTAAAAATAATTCAATTTGTTGTGACAAATTTAATCCTTCTGCTGAAATGCTAAAACTTTTTAATGTAAGTACTATATACAACAAAGTTTCTGGGGCTGACGAATCAGATGATTTCGATTCTGAAGTTTTTAAGCTTTGGTTAAAAAAATTTTTTATACTTGTGTATATTAAACTACGTGTAATTTTTTCTTTATAAGTTTTATAAGTACAAGTTACATTTATATGAAGGTTAATATAGCTATCGATATAAATGAATTTTAGTGAATAAATATGTTCTTTTTGTCATTATTTTTCAAATAAAATTAAAAAAAAATTTATTTTTTTCACAAAAGAAAAAATTTGAATAAAAAAAACTCAATTTGGGGATTTTTGGGGATGAGAAATCGAAAATTGGGGATGAGGTCTAAAAAAAACTGGCAACACTGAAGATAATTACGGAATTTTTTTGAGCCAGCGGAAGATTTTTAGCCGTCAGTTAAGGATTTGTCACACTTTCAGATCCATACTTAATAAACCAGTATAGTTTTACTATTGACATTTCCTGCAGGTGGTGACAGTTCCTATAGTGAATCAGTACAGTTTCACTACGGACATTTCCTACAGTCTGGTGATATCGTCAATAGTAAGCCAGTAGAATCCTTCTATTATGGCGAAAATAGATATGGTCACACAAGAACTACCTGGTCAGTATTGACGCAGTCTTCTGGTAGATGTCGTAGGACAAGCCTGTGTTAAATGTCAAAAGTAGATATCATTAGTTGGGGTATAATTTGTCAGTAGTACTGGTAACATCGTCAATAGATAATCAGTATAATTTTACTATTGACAACACAGGAAACCATACACAACAAGAAACACAACACATATCAAGAACGACCCGTAACATACGAGTAGAGTCCACACCTGATGATTTTATATCATAACGCGGAATATAACGCCGGTAGAGCAACTGCAATTTTTTCATTAATGTCAGCACAAAGGGGTAGACGTTGATGATTTTATATCATGATGAATCAAATAAAAATATTTTAAAAATACTTGTCACAAATATCTAATTTACGTGTTGTTTAATTTTTTGGTCACAAATAATTGTTGTGTCGCCTTTTTTAAACGAAAATTGTTTTATAAATACAGGCTAAATGTACAGTGACATATAAAATGACAGTTGATATCAAGATGAATTTATCAGGTCGCGAGATCTGATGATTATATAATAACGCCGACATAATATTAATTAATTGAGTCTATACGTGATGAATTTTCATCATGATATCAATATGACATTCATCATCCCAGTAAAAAAAGACACTCCAAAAAAGTCATGAAAATGTAGAGTTTGCGATCTGGAAGTAGTGCAAATTTCGATCCGATCTAATGATTTTTACATAGGGTTGTCATTGCAAGAAGTTCTCTTTTTCGATGCCTGGTCACCGAATTGGAAGCGATTTTAAGAAAAATTTAATTTTTTGTGTTCTATGATAATATTTTCATCTAGGAAAAGTGGTTAATAGTTACTTATTTTAACAATTAGTTTCTTTTTATAGGAATTTAAACGTGAAACAGTATTTTCATGTAAATTTAAGCAAATAACTTCAAAATTTTAGACCAAAATTAGTTCATAAGTTTCTTCAAAAAAAAATCGATTTTTTAAAAATTCTGGTGAGTAATTTCTAAAACTATTGAGGAATTACAAGGTTATGTATAACTAAGATAAACATCTACTTGGTTTTCTTCTAACTATCGGCAAATTAAAAATATCGATTTTTTGGAAGCAATGAAAATGTAGTTCCTTTAGAATGACTTCCAATTTTTTTTACTGGGATGATATAAATTCATCAGTTGTGGACACTATGTAACCAGCGTTACCGTTGAAAATTTTAAAAAAGGGGCACAAAAAGGCAATTTTCAAAGAAAAAGTGGCAAAAAAGGGGATTTTAAAGAAAATAAGAGGCAACCTCAAAATCAAGAAAAATTAAAGAAACAAGTATATATATTAAGTTATTTTCATTTAAAACAAACAATAAACAACAACAATTTCTCATATATAAAGGTAGGATCACACGATTGCCGCAATGCACAAATTATTGGTCCAATATATATATCAATCGTGTGATTTCACAATATATTGGCCCATACGACAATCGAGAACAATATTTTGTTGATTTGCCGCAATCAAATGCAACTCTAATAGACAACCATGCCCCAATAAAAATTTAAAAAAAGCTCTAATATTTATTGTGTTCTCGAGCGGCAATAAAAGTAGCCAATACGCGACAATTTCTTAAACGAACTTACTTTTTCGTGTGTTCCAAGTGTTTTCATAAGTACTGAAACTTAAACTTACTTTATATGTAATTATAACTTCTTTGAAACGTTAACATGGAACTGGGAGCCTCTGCATTGTATATTTAATGATCACAAAATATAAAAAATAAATGCAATTTTATTTCTTTTATATGAATAAACCATTTACACGTACAAAATAAAAGCAGAAGAAAAATTATTTCTTTTTAAAACAAAACCATTTGCACGTAAAAAAACAAACTAAAAACTACCAAACTAGCTGTTTATTTGTGTTGCCGCAAGTTAGAACAATCGTATGACTGGGCTGCGGTAATTTTTGCCACAAATTCATTCTTCGTCAATCTGCGGCAATCAAATTTTTAATAAATGTGGCAATCATGTGACTGCAACGTATTTGATGTTGACAATTTTATTTTTGTGCACCAATTCAGCACAATAAAAATTGGGATCAGATTGGTGTATTTGCAGCAATCATGCGATCCTACCTTAAGAAGTACAAAAACATTAATTTTATGAGAAGTCATATACTACGTATATACGCACGTGTTATTTGCAAGTAAAAATTTTAACTTACTAATTCACGAGAACAATTATTGCTGTATACAGAAAAACTAATTTTTAGTTTTATAATTGCTGATTTGACTCAGTTTTCATATATACTTCCATTTTCAAATAAGATCAGTATAAACGTAGTATAGATAGCTATTATATAAAATCAAGGTTGGAAACCGAAAAAAATAACGGTATCGGTATTGATACCGGTACAATTATTTTTTAAATTTCGGTATCGGTAGCGGTATCGGTATTTTTTTTATTTCGGTATCGGTATTACCGGTACATACCATTATCGAGTTTATAATACCGGTATACCAATATTACTGATAAATTTATTATTTCAGGGAGTGGACATTACAAAAAATCTTTTTTTATTAAATTACTTCAAAAAGGGAGTATTTTTACATTAACATTAGGGTTTGGGAAACGGGAATTCCCGGGCGGGAAATCCCGGGAAATGTCTGTCTAATATTCCCGGGAAATTTTTGAGATTTTCCCTGGAAAACGGGAAATTTAAAGTGCATGTTATTTCATAAATATATAGAATTTATAATCCCATTTTACTTTAATGTAAAAACTTATATTTTTTTTATATATCACAAAAGTTCGTTTGAATGATTGTATGACTAAATTTACACGAACGTTGACACGTTTTTCATCGTCTGTTTAAACACTTACATATACCTTGTTCGAAGGAAATTTTTTAATCTTAAAATTTAAATTGAGTTTTTGTTTTAAATGTAACTGTAAGAAAGAAAGAATTCTTTCGACTCCGATAAACAAGAAATAAAATTTCCATGTCTTTTTAATATAAAACAAAAATGTGAGCTATTCAAATCTAGTCTGAAATTTCATAAAAATTCCATTAAATTGAGGTCATAACATATCTCCTAAAAAAAGTTGAATAAATTGTATAAGTATCAATGATTGCAATGATATAATCGTTTCCTAAAGTAAATAATTCGATGCTAAGCGAACTTGAAGTGATTTTTCGCCGAATTAGTGAACAAATTTTGAAAAGTGTAGTGAAAATTTTAAGCTGTAAGAACTCTGAGTTGACGAAACTTAAATTGATTACAAGTAGACGCTATTATGGAAACCCTGCAGAAAATATTTTAGGAGAAATAAAATGAAAGACACTTAGACATACTGTGGCTCAGGGTATTCAAAATTCGGCGCAGCGCAGTATGGTACTGTAACCTGCTTGTACTTAACGATAAGAAACCGCCTGGAACTTTTTCAAAAAGAATGAAAAACAAGCAAGGCAAATTCTTATTAAAATGAAGGTAGGTCTTATTAGAAAATTGTCTACTAATTGTGGTAACAGTCGTCAATTGGTTTTTATATGATCTTTTGCTGTGTAATAACTTTATTCCATTTGCTTAAATTCAATTAAAAATTCTTAAAAATTTGTCTTAGAACTGCTTGTTTAATAACTTTTATTTCAAAAGAATGCTAACATTAATAAAACAATCGAAATTTCACCATTTTTCATTTAATAAATGTATTTAATTTACAAAATTAGCTTTTCCCGGGAATCCCGGGAATTCCCGGGAACTTGATTTTTTAATTCCCGTTTCCCGAGAAGTGCAAAAGTCCGGGAAATCCCAAACCCTAATTAACATACATATGCACTCGTTTAAAAGCATATCGATGGCTTAATATGGAAAGGACGTATCTCAAATTTTTTCGAAATCGCGTTTTTAACGTTTTCTGGGAAATAACTTATAATTGCATCCTCCTTGAAGATCTTAGTACGTTACTGTTAAAACTCAAGGACTTATGGCCACTTAAAAAATTATTCCTGCATGTAAATGCTTTACGTTTTCTTCAGTTTTTTGCTTCTCCTATAAAATATCCAACATTTGAGATACGTCCTTTCTATATTAAGCCATCGATATAAACTTATTTGTTTCTATATACATATATATGTATGTTTTTATACTATTATTAAAAAATTATTTATTAAAAAGGTGAAACAAGGAGACTGCAGTTCAAACTTTACATATGTATATAAAGTATACATTTTGGTTAATTAAACAAAATAGTAAAAATAAAAGTTTTGTCTATACTGATATATTACACTGTGTGACAAATTTTGATGAAATCGAAATACCTGGGACGTGTTACTATTTTTCTGCTAGGTATTGTCGAGTATAACAATACAAATTGTATTTGAAATTTTTCACACACCTCCAAAATCTTCAGTTACGGGTAAAAACCGGGTTTTCGTATCCGTAGACATTTATCAACCTCCAACTAAGTTAAATATCAACCGATTTTAAATTTATAAACGGATACAGAAAGAAAAGACTAGGACTTTTTGAACCATATAGATATATCAGTAAATTTCAAATATATCTTTATTTTTTCACCAAATAGAATTTTTTCGGTTTTTTTCGACACTTTTCTACTTTGGACAAGTTCTTAGGCAATATTTTTGTACTGGCTCTATGTTTTTTATAACTTTGTTTATAAAACATAATTGAATAAGAGTAATTCACAGGACTGTTTTAAATATTTTGTTAGAATACTTTTTTTAAACTACCTGTATGATGTATTTCACGTTCTATTTATACGCTTTCGGGGTAATTAAACTTCCAGGATGATGAAAGTACAATTTAATAGATGTACATATATAAACACAGAGTACAAAATTGGTACAACAGTGTTCGCCAACATTTTTTCCTTCATTTTAAAAGTACTTTTCTTCACCTCAAGAGAGGAATCTTTAACTTCAAATATAAAAGTTTAGAAGTTTTTCTCTACCAACCTTATATATTACGGTTAAGTGTGTAAACAAGACCAAGACCAAAGAAAGAAAGTAATTGAAATATATCTTTGCAATTTTTGCAAATATTACGGTTTACAGCTCAACTAAGTTGGATTGAAACTGAAACAACTTAACCTTTAAACAACTGTTTTTTTTGGTATTCTGAATAACAACTAATTTTAGTTGGCTTCGAAACAATGCACGAAAAACAAAGGTTCTTATCTATGCTATATGTTTTGAAACCATAGTATCCATTACAAAACATTTTAAATATTTGTAGTTTTGGCCTTGCTATTTTTTCTTGAGATTCTATGTTTTATGAACATGGCAATAATATTGGTTGACAAATGGGATTGGTTGGCGTTTGGAATAGTAAAGCAAATCGAACACAATGGTCGAAATAAAAACCAAAATACAACTGATAAAAAGCAGTTTTCTCATGGTGAAAAAAGTTGTAACACATAATAAAAATTTGGCAACTACAACTCAACTATCATTTATTTTTTGGCCGGAATCGGTATACCGGTACGTACCGGTATAGACGTCTGGATACCGGTATTTTCTAACCGAAATGGATTTCGGTATCGGTAACGATACCGGTATCTAATTTTAGCGGTATTTGAATCGGTATCGGTATTTTTACGATACCGTTTGCCAACCTTGTATAAAATAGATAAATAAAATCTATGTTAATAATAAAACAGTAGTCAAATTGCTGCATTTGATATCAATCGAAATTCCAACAGAAAATAAACGGAAATTTCGTTCGATATCGAACGCGGTAATTGGCCCCAATTCTTAGGATATACAAAAAATTAAAGAATACATAAATACATTTTTTTATAATTTTTGGGACATGGTTCATATCACTTATTTACTTAAAAACCAGCATAATTCAAAAAATTTATTTAACTATATAAAGTTTTGATAAAAATTCTATTCCTGTACCCCATTTCTGTAACTTGTGAGAAGTTCTCGCATCGAGAAAAATTAAATAATTATATTGGTTGTCCTCACCATTTGTTTTTTTGGAATTGGCCACGTGTGTGGCTGTTTTAACATGACATTCAATGATTCATTCGCAGATAAGCAACTGATTGCAGAAAACACGAATGGGTTTTGTGGTATCTGCATCCATCTGAAGCCACTTATGTCGTCTCTCCTAATCATTGGAATACTTTGGTATTTCTCCTTTGAAAATTATGTACTTTTATCAAATTTGGCTGCGGAAAATACAGTTAGAATTATCTATGAATGACTGTATGTAATTTCATATTTAAAAATCTTAAACAAATGAAAAGATTCATACTAAGGTGTTAAAAACACCATATACCTACTCCCACAGAAAATAATATTGTGCCATACTGTCAATTTCCCAAAAAAAAAAATCATTTTTTCATAAGAGTATATACACATAGGAAATAAAATCTTGTTGTCGAATGTGGTAGAATCTGCAACGATGCCAATTTAGCGCGTTTCGCGCTAGTTTTAGCGCGTTTTAACTATGCCAAACGCGTTTTTTTCGTCTTAGCGCGTTTAATAAAAAAAGCGCTAAATTAGTGCGTTTTGATTAAACTCAAAAATATCATTTCAGTTCAATATTTTTTTACTTTTTTGTATAAATTTAACATTTGTCTAATATCCAAAATTTAACTTTTTGTTTAGATTCGTTAATGATTCAGATGTTGCAAATAAAATTCTCTTGAGTGTGGTTAGAATTAAAAACACATTTTAATATTGTAAATGGCAAATATTTTGAAATTTCACAGTTAAAAGTATGTACTCGTACTCGTGACCCAAAAAATGTATATAACTTATTAAGCATCTATTCTTTTTGTACTTCAAAAAGCATTTAAATCACAACACTATTCGATAATTTATATAAGTTGTTACAAAGTTTTACAAATAAAATTAAAATCAAAAGTAAGAATTTCGAATATTGGGAAGGCGAGACTGATTCTGTATTAAATGATTTTAGTTATTTAGGATATAATTTCGAAGAAGCAATATTACATAATCTGAAAAAGAGTTACTAAAAAATTTATTTATATTATTTATACTTTTATTTACTAATACATACATCGACCTTTATTAAAATTTAATTTAGCGCGTAGGAAAATAGCGCGTTTTGACTATAAATTGTTGATAATGCTGTAACTTAGCGCGTTCTAGCGCGTTTTGAGAAGTGATATAGCGCGTTTGGGTTATAAATATGTAGTTGGAATCGCTGAGAATCTGTACAAATTTGCGTAAATTTATTGTAAAAATAAAAAATTAAGTTGACTTTGAACAAAAAGGGGCAAAAAGGGGCACAAAATAATGAAAATGATACTAAAAGGGGATTTAAAACTAAGGGGCATAAAAAGTGGCAAGGCATTCGAAAAAGGGGCAAAAACGGTAACGCTGTATGTAACAATACTGATCGAAAACACACAACAACAACAGAAGTAGCTACCTAGTAATAAACAAACGCAAATAGCTCAAGTAAAGTTGATCACCCTTGAAGAAACAAGCGCGATATATAGATTATAATAGAAAATTATTTTTTAAAGATTGTTGCTCTGATGTGATCGGTTGTGTGAAAATCAGCGTTGCCAACTTTCAAACTTTAAAATGCACTGCAATCAGGAAAAAAGCGCGTAATTTAAGTAAAAAGCACTAAATTTAAATTTTTTTTATTATATTAAAAAAATGGGATTCATGTACGTATATAAAAAATAAATTAATCGGTTGACCCTGCATTCTGTTCCTAAAACGGCAAATTAGAAGTATCCGATACACATTTTAATTCTATAGGAATCAGTGTATTCTAAAATCAATTTGACGAAGATTTTTAAAGTTATTATAAAATAAAATTTTTTAATTTTTTTTCGTCAAGGAACAAACGAATCACTCGAGTTTAGTCAAGTTGGCAGTAATCGACAAGTATTTATGAGCTTAAGAGCTGATTACATTTTGAACTGAATGGGCTCAGTAGTTTATTTTTTTTTTAAATCAAGACTTACCAAATTTGGTTCTTATTAAATTGTGCTGTAAAAAAATTATTTCGGCTGCAGCTGAACTAAGTGACAAAGGTAATAAATTTTGAAAGAAATAAATAACAAAGTTAAAAAAAAAGATTTGCAAGTTTATCAAGTTATATACAAAAACCGAAGTAACCGAAATGAAAAATTTGGACATTGGAAAAAACTTTTACCAATTTTGGTTATAATTAACCAAAAACGGCAGCTCTATTCACCACAAAATTGTCTCGTTTCAGGCCGATTTTTATATAAAGCAAAGTGTTAACCAAGTGTAATTAGTGTTTTCATACTGACACGGTTTTAACAAAAGTTCGTTTTAACGTTAAAACCAACTGTTAAAACTGGTTTTACCATATAAATTGCTTTTGTTAAAACCAAATTAAAACCATTTTTAAATTGGTTTCAAGTTGGTTTTATGAAATGCAACCCTGTTTCCGCTGTGGTAAATTAAGTGCTGCCAAGTTAAAATGACCGGCAGCAGCTGCTAATGTTTATGCCAGTGAATAACAATAGATGTCGCTTGAAAGATTTTCAACTTAAAACTGGATGCAGCAGCAACAATAATAAAAAATTATGGAAAAACAGTTTTTTGGATGGAAACAACGAATATATTTTCATTAACTTCTGGGAAGTGAAAATAAACGATATGACTGAAATCGATCCGCCGATAAAAAAGTTGTATTTTGTGATTTATTTGTGAATTTTTTATATACAATTACTTGATTTCCAAGCACTTCTTTACTTTGTATTACTAGTTCCATAATTTTAAAATATTTCTTTACAAAATGTAAAATAATTTCCATTTTAGAGCGCATTGTACAGTTTCTTATGCCCAAATTCAGTAAGAAGATAAGAAGGACGTTTTTGTTTGAAAATGCTTTGAATTCTCTAAATTATTTTCTTCACAAATGGTTGTTGTCTTTGATAATGAAAAATATAAATATTATTTCCATGTTTTTAACATATAAAAATTCAATTAATATATTATACAATAGTTTGAAAAATAAATGAAAAAATATGTGTTGGATATAATGTTTGGAACAAAATCATAAAGCAAATACACGAACCTTCTAGCATTGACAATAAATAATAATTGTTTTAAAGAATCATATCGTCCATAGACAAGACGATACAATCGTCAAACAGAATTAGGGCATTAGGAGATTTAGTTTATTTTTAGTAAAGTTATTAGACAGTATGCGAGTTAAACCTGAACTTAAAAAACTTGCAGTGTGAATGCAGCTGTTTATGGTTTTAACTTTCAGTGTGAAAACACTATACGGACATTCTGTTGCGTAGTTTAAAATACAGTCATAGAGGTAAAAGCGCGATCAACTTCTTCGCTTAAATATGACAGAATTTTGATGCTAATGCAATTTTTGATAATGCCATAAACGAGTTCATTTCAACTCAATCGCTATTAGATTTTACTTCTGCCCAAAATTCGATTGTGGACTCAATACTTCTATTATGCCTTCTTTGTTGTGTGGCAAAACGCTGTCTACATCAATTATACTTAAAATGTTAAAGTTTGTACAATTTTATTAGAATTTTTTGAAATGCTCCATTTAACTTCAGCGCTTATGTTTTTAAGTAATAGACTTCCTCGAAAAATAAAATAGATAAGGAAATTTCTATTTGAATTTTTGGTTTAGTACCACCACACCGTGCGAAATTTCTTGAGTTTAGCGGAATTTCACTATTTAAACCAGTAAAACAGTTCGATTTGTTGGTTTTTTTAAATTTTTAATAAAAATTAAAGTGCTTTATTTAAAGTTTTTGTGTCGTATTCAAAGAAATACTTTATTTGAGCTTTAAAGTTCATAGTAGTTACCAAGCCATTTAAGGCTAACATTGCTTTATTAAGAAATTGTATTCAAAAGACACCTTTATTTATTTTGTAATTTAATAATAAATACTGGTAACTCCACCGTGTTCAACAACCAATTCACAGCTTATGATGTACAAAATCGAATAGAATTTCATTCGAGTATTCAAATAATTTTTGATATTATTAAATAAATTTTTATTATCTTGAAGTAAAGCAACCTACTTTAAAAAATATGACCTTCTGACATGGAAGGAAAACACGTAAACATTGCTATGAAGTAAAAGTAAGAATAATATGATGAACAAAGAAAAATTATCACAATTTATTTTATTCGAATGAAATGAGTATTTGAATATCCAGATTTTTTCCATTCGTTTTGACTGTATGTACATCACTAAAACATTTTTGTATAATTGAATTTATTTGAATATTTTTTTGTGGATTTTCCTATGTATTTCGAATCATTTGGATAATTTGGTGATGTTTTCCATAACATGACAGAAATAATAAATTTAAGATAAGAGCTAACACTTCTAGCTTCATTTTCAGATGTATCATGAATCAATATGTGCTATATGAACAAAAATATTTGAGGTACAAAATACACATTTTGCAAATATCAATTTAAAGTAGTCTTAACAAACGTAGGTGCCTACTTTAGAATTTTTGTATAATAATTTTTTTTGACCACAACTTTACTTAATATTGCATAGCAAAGCTTTATTAAGTTTTTTTGAATACGACCCTTTGAGTTTAGTTGTATTTTTTATTATACAACAATTAAAAACAACATACATTTTGTAACAATATTTTGAACATCTATTTAGAACTAGACTCACTGCAGTCGTATGAAGACTCATAATCATTAATTACATGGTTCTGCAAATGTTTCTAACAACTCTAAGACATCTGGAGTAACTTCACTATGCTTGGTTTATGATACTTTACGAAGACGAAATAAATATATTGGTTAAATAACTCCGTATGTATATCACTTCGGGATGTTCTTCTAGTAAAAAGTTCTGCAGTCTTTGTTTTTTGCCTCTTGAGCTTCTTCAAAAAATTGTCCGATCGGAAGAATGCAAAAGGATACAATATCCTTTCCATGACATATGACTTTATGCATACTTACGGACATTGAGTACAAGAAATATTCTTTCAAACAAAATTCAAAAGTTTCACTGTGCGGCATGTGTTTCAACACCACGTTATTATGTGCCACACAGTGACCCTCAATTCAACCTGATATATGTGTCGGTCATGGAAGTTTGGACATTTCGGATATACAGCACCCAGCGAAGCCGCAGTGAACACTTGTACGATATTACTTAAACAAAGTAAAATATATATATTATGTATAAAATAATAAAACAATTTCGATGATACATACATATCTCACACGACCTTTGTGTCACATAAAATCAAAGATAGAAAGCGTTTAATGAGAACGTTTAGCAGTCCCAATAAAGCGATTGATTGAACCAAAAGTTACAGCACAAAACAACTGTTTATGCGGACAGGGTATGCCATTTCGAAGATTTTTGCCATAATTGATTATTTGTTTGTATTAAATGTTCTTTGAAGCGATTTCGATGAAGAATTTAACTTTAAAAATTTACAGTGCTACGGAATCCGATTTGCAGTACATAAAATTTTCCATTTTTATTTTATATTTCTTAAATACAAATTACTACACACGGTGTTGTGACTTGTTGGGTCAAAAATAAAACAAAAGCCCACGGGGTATTGACCCAAATATGTGGTGAAAATTTCAGCACAATGTACACAGCTAGTAACATGCAAATTCGAACAGATTTCTTTGCGAATCGAATTATATATTCAGCTTAGAGTGTTTGTTAAAAAGGTATTTGAGAAGTATAATTTTGCACAAAATTTTAATTCTTTACTGGCATTGCGTTATTGATAAAATTTACATTTCGCATGTATAATGAGAAACAAAAAACCTAATGACTTCAAAGTTTATTGGCTATAAGTTCATAAAAAATACAATCATCGTGCTTAACTTGTTGATGGTACTGTTCCCTGAAACAAATATGTCTTTTTTATTAGCCAAACCTGGCGTCATTACAATTTTTCCAAATACGTAGACTAGTATTTTTTTTATAAGAGAGTAGGAAAAGAGACGGTTGAAAGCTTTTGAAATTGCCACTTGATGTTATTAGTTTTTAAAAATGTATCTTGCGAGTTGTTACCACCCGAAATAAACAGACAGACAATGCAATTCGTTGTCTCCCCCTTTTAGCAAAGTTTTGTAGAAAAATTAAAGAGTTGGTGTCTGGCCGTTAACTTTTTTTGTGGTAATAAACTCTACTTGGTCGGACTTATGTTACCAAAAATTGCAAATTGCTTCGGATTGTATGCAACATTCTGGGATGGGGGAGGAAGGATTTTACGTACATTCGAATTTATGAATATACAGAGTGGTTAAATATCAAAGCGGTAGTCATAGTTGTAGCCATATGTAAATGCTGCTCAAATTGAAGCGAAAAATATCTCATTCTTAAATTTAATTTTATTTATGGTTATTTTTGTTGCTAGGAGTAAAATTTTTGTTTATCAATTTCTGAAAGACCTTCTGCTTCGAGGGCGGTTTAATTTAAATAACTGTGAAATCTAACAAAATTAAAAAAATTTATTTCAACAAATTATTTTATGATATATTTAATTAAAAAAATTTGTTAGCTTTTCCTTTAACTTACAATTTTATTATTTGTATTTGAGAAAATTGTTGCAGGTTAAGAATCAATTAATTATTTAACTGATATAACAAAAAAATTAAATGTATTTGCAAATCTTTTTTCCTGTGTATGTGCGAGTATTTCTTTGTACGTATAAATGATTGTGATTTGCTCACGTCTGATTACACTAGTTTACACTGAAAATGTACACTTGACGAGAGGTGGTTTCCCTTATACATTTTCTTCCGCTGGATTCGAAAATCAATATTAACTTTTTTATTGTGGACCAGTTTTTGAGATATTGTGATTTTTTCAGTTTTTCGACCTTTTTTTACTTGACCCATCATATCTCGAGCTAGATTGGGTCGTTCTTGGTATTCAAATGGAAGGTATTAAGTTGACAAATAAATTTGTATAATCGGATCTTTAATTGGTAAAGCGGTTCAAAATATATCGATGAAAATAGGACACATTTTCAAAAAATAACATATTTTATAGTGATTATATGCTGACAACACATTGCGAATCGTTAAAAGAACGTCTGGTTTCTGTTCATGTACGTAAAGATAATACTTTTACGTAAGAACTAAGACCAACCAGAAGCAAATCGACCGAAAAATTACAAAGTTATAAGCAATGGATTGAATAGATCCAAAGTAAAAATACATAAAAATAAGAAATAACACAGCTCAACAAAATGAAATTTATTATGTAAGGTCAAAAGTTTCATAGTAAATTTGTATCTACTAAGTTCTGTGTATCAATCCCTTTAAATTAGTTTTTTTGAATTGGCTCTGTATCTCGAGATTTTCCGTTACAAAAAAAGAGGATGCTGTATCATATAATTGGCATTAAATTGAGAACCAGTTTTTCGATTCAATAAAAAATTACACAGAAGGCTAGGAAACAAATTGACTTTAAAATGGCATCATGAATTTTTTAACAGTCTTATAATTTCAGAGATATTCAGAAAGTTTTATACAAAAAAATAAATTTAAAAAAATTTAGAAAATCGTTTGTTTCTTAAAATACTCATTAAAATTTTAAACTGAAGAAAATTTTATATTTAATTACTAATTGTGATACATTCATATGTTGTAAATAAAACGAGCCAAATTTAATAAAAATCAGTCCATTAATTCTGAATTTATTCACAATTAAGTGCTAGCATACGAGTATATTTTACAGAATAAAATAATAATAATAAAATAAATAAAAATTAAAAAATTTTTTGAGTATCAGATAAAACACGTAAATTGTTACCTGAGGTGTTATATTTGTGTATACATTTTAAGACTGATATAATGGCAAAGGAATACATATTATATACCATTGAATAGACAACTATATCTACTGTTGTAATAACATAGAAAAAATTAATACTATATAATGTATACTATTGTTAAAAATTAAAATGATTCCCAATTTATAATTTTATAATACTTTTTTCTTATTGGAAAAAGTTGTGTTAGAAAAATTTTAGCATTTTTAGAAAATCTCCGCTCCTGCTTACATTTACGTGTAGGATGTCAAGAGTTTCTTATAGGTTACTTATAACAAGTTTATTTATAATAAAAAACCAAAAAATTTACAAAAACGACCGTGCAATTTTTTTGCCACATCCGAAAATCAGATTTTTTGAAAAAAAATTGCTGGTTTTCGACCAATGCAGCAACAACAATCTCCAAAATTTATTTCACAGCCTTTCTCAATGTCTCCTTTCTCAGAAACAATTAAAGTTTTAATCAAATACTTATTAATTTGTTAAAATATTCCAAAAAAATTATGAATACTTTTTTCACAAAATATAAAAAATTTTCTCATAATTTTTAAAAATCCTAATTGCAAAATTATTCCTTGCTACAATTTTTGAGATATCAAAAAAATTTTTTTTTATATGAATTGTAATGAAGTTTTCTTTCAAAAACAATAAAACAAACTGATTTTTGCCAAGTAATAAAGAAGTTATGTATGTTTTATTTTTATTTCTTAACGTAGATTGTCCCGCTGAAAAAATTATTGAAATCGGTCCCTATTTACAAAAGTTACAAGCTCCGAAAGAATTTCAATACCCGCACTTTCACACTTTGAGGCTCTTTGGAGCTACCCTGTCTTACAACAGGGTGCCTCAAAGTATGCTTTCTAAAAATTTCAACACTCTTACTTTCCAAAACAGTTGGTTTCATCGAAATCGGTTGAATAGTTCAAAGTTGCGGACTTTTTTTTTGCAATACCCGCTTTTGTTCTTCGTATGGAGTTTTCAAGTGGAATAAAGTACAGGTAGTGTGATATATGTACATATGTATACAATTATAATTATATATTATGTATATATGTATATACATATGTATACTAAATATATATATATCGGTACCTTAATATAGAAAGGCCCTAACTCATTATTTTTTTGAAATTGATATTTATGCATTTTTTATACATAAGATGATCTTCTATCGAAATATACAAAAAACATATACATATACATATCTATAATAAATTATTTGTCCATGCATGTAGTTTAAAATCGACAGTAAGACGATATCTGTTCAATCAAAGGTCGATAACTAGTTAACAGAAATAGAGGATTTCCAAGGAAAGCTAGTTTTAAACAGGATACCTAAGCAGGTTTATAATTATTGATACAATTTTTATATTGTAATTATACATACTTATACACACTGTGTTAAATTTATACATATGCATCTCTATAAAACTTTACATAAAAATTTTAATTTTGAAATTATAACTCTGCCAAAAAGGGCCCGCCAGATAACTTTTTTTTTTTTGAAAATGCTATGCAAACCATCGAGTGTAGCTTCGGCTGTGTGGCACGTAGCGCCGTCTTGTTGAAGCCAAGTGTTGCCAATATCCTCCTCTTCAATTTTTGTGAACGAAAATTCGTTCAACATGGCCCGATAACGATCGCAATTGACTGTAACGGCCACTCCTTGCTCATTTTCAAAAAATGGCCCAATTATGCCTCTGGACCTAAATCTGCACCAAGCAGTGACTCGTTTTGGGTGCGTCGGCTTTTCAATGTATGCGTGCGGGTTTTTGTGCCCCAAATGCGACCATTTTGCTTGTTTACATACCCGTCAAGATCAAAATGAGCTTCATCTGAAAAGATGATGATTTTGGCAAAATCGGCATCTTCTGTAAGCAATATTTCCCAGCGTTGTTCAAGCGTATACACAACCATATTCGTTCAGCGGAAGGATAAAACTAATTATCTGTCAAATCAGACATTAGCTAAGTGTTACCATTCACGAAATAAGCACTAGTTGAAAAAAATGTTAGATGGCGGACCCTTTATTATAACTGTTGCGGTGGATATTTAACCATTTAAATATAATCGCAAATTACTTGAATATAATTGTATAACGCTTTACATCCCTGACTTTAAATGTCATTTATTTTACAATTGTCATTTTGTGCAAATTTTTCCTTTTGCTTTACTTCCTTTTATTTCTTTTACTTGGTACATTGGATTTAAAGCCACGTTTTAGAAATTTGTAGAAATCTATATTGCGAAGTAAGAGGATAACGCAAGTAATAATTTAAGCACAAGTGTATGTACATATATAATTTGTAGTTAAATTTGAAATTTAATAAATAAATTTTACAGATTTTAGCTGCCCATATTAAGTTGAAAATATACTGACACGAATGTCAGGGCTCTCAGTTCAAAACCCTGTGTCAAACGACAACATCGCCAGACAGGATTCAGTTATTCCTGTGCGAACGCCATTTATCCCAGGTACAACCAGTGCTACTGCACCGATTTCACAGCAGCAAGTTTTCACAAAAAATAACAATTTTTCTAATAATCAACATATTGTTAACATTCGTTCCAGTAGTGCCTTTCATGTTAGAGGTCCAACGACAAATCAAAACTCGATTTTTTTTCAAAACACACAAGCGAAAAATTTTATAAATAATGAACAAAATTAAAGTCCTCTTAATGCAAACATACACACGTTCACTCGTCCCGTTTCTCAAACTTCCAATCTGCATACCTCAGTACCAGCTCAAGCAGCTCTTTCGTCCGCACCTTTTATATATAATTATTCTGGTTCTTCTATACCCCATTTTTCTCATGATAACAACCAATCGACCTTTCAAAACAACAATTCACTCCAGGCACCTTCGTTTTCGTTTAATAGCTATATACCAGCATCAACCTTTCAGCAACCACATGCAAGTAATATATCAACTGATATAACATTGTCGGCCTCTCAAGTGGCAGCCCGCCATGTAATAAGCAAACACTTACCAAATTTTAGCGGCGATCCAGAAGAGTGGCCAATTTTTATAACAAACTATGTGCAATCTACAGAAAGATGTGGTTTTGCGGATCAAGAGAACCTTATACGTTTACAAAATGTTTAAAACGGCAAGCGTTAGAAGCTGTGAGAGGTAAGCTCATGGTGCCATTCACTGTTAATTTTGCAATTGAGACTCTTCGAATGTTATATGACAGGCCAGAAGTAATTCACCACACTTTGCAAAAAAAAAAGCTTAGGGAACAACCAATAGTGCGAAAAGAGAAATTGGATACTCTTATACATTTTGCTCTTGCCGTACAAAATTATAGAACAACAATGCAAGGAATGGATGTTGCAGATTATTTGAATGATCCAATGCTGTTAGATGATTTAGTTCAGAAATTGCCATGCGACTTAAAACTAGATTGTGGTCGGTATCGTTGCACTCTACCAAGAATGGATATAATTATTTTTGACGGCTGGCTATATAATTTAGCTACCTGTGCTTCCCATGTGACTCCATTCTTGCCGACATCACAATTTTATTCAAAACAGTCAGCAAAAGAGCGCATAAATTTACACGAAGTAATTGATAGAAATGCAAAGAAGGACGCTACGACGACAATTTCTTGCTTCAAATGTTCAAAAAATCATCGTTTAGTAGATTGCCCTGAATTTTTGCTGTTAACCACATATGAGAGATGGGATATTGTTCGCAAGTGTAATTTATGCTTACGCTGTTTCAAGAGACATTCTCTACGCCGATGTTATTCAAAAACACAATGTGGAGTAGACAACTGTAAAGTATTACATAACCCTCTCTTACATAGCGTAAACCAGCATCAATATGAAAAAATAAAAGTAATGAGCAGGAGGAAAAGGTAAACTCATCTATTCTATTTCATACAGAGGAAAATAAATCGCACTCTTTAAATACATTTGCTCTAATTGACGAGGGATCGTCTTGTACTCTTATTGAAAATGAACTTGCCCTAGAGTTAGGTTTAGATGGCCCTAAAGAAAAATTATGTCTTCAATGGACGGGCGATATAACACAAACAGATGAAAATTCAAGGATAGTTTCTATGCAAATATCTTCCCGTGAGCAATCAGCAAACAAAATGGTTTTGCGCAACGTGAGAACTATTGAAAATCTCGATCTGCCCGTACAAACGCTTACACAAGAGGAAATTATAAGTTCTGAAAAACTTAAAAATGTATTTATTTTGCCATATACAAGAGTAAAGGCAATACTTATAATTGGAATTGACAACGCCAAATTATGTGTTCCCTTGGAGATTAGAGAAAATGCAAATGATGGATTAATTGCTCTAAGATGCCGAATTGGTTGGGGGGTTTGTGGCCGCTAGTCTATAAGCAGCTCTCCGATCAATAGAGTAATGCATGTTTGTTCCTGTGGAATGTATGAACGTATGGATGAATTACTACAGAACTATTTTTCCCTGGATTCAATAGGTGTAAAACTAAATATAAATCCACTTCGCTCGAAAGAAGATGAGCGTGCGATAGAGATTATGGAGACAACAACAAAATATATCCCTGAGGAAAACATGTGGGAAACTGGACTGCTATGGAAATATAAAAACATTTGTCTACCGGATTGTTTTGCTTGGAGGCTAATATGAATAAAGACTCCAAACTAAAATCATTCTTAGTAGAAAAATACGAGATTATGAGAAAAAAGGGTATATTAGAAAGCTACAGTCTAATGAAATTTCGAATGGAGGTGTGTCGTGGTACATACCAATATTTGTAGTAAACTATAAAAACAAAGCTAAATCTCGTATTGTTTGGGACGCCGCGGCTGCAGTCGCAAACGTTTCTTTAAATTCAGTTCTCTTAAATGGTTCAGACTTATTGAAGTCCTTGGTGGGCGTCCTTATTCGTTTCCGAGAGAGGCCAGTTGCACTTTCAGGTGACATTCGTGAAATTTTTCATCAAATTCGTGTTATTAAAAGAGATCAAAGTGCTCAGAAATTGGAAGGCGTGAATGTGACATTTCAAAAAAGATTGATGTGTATGTTATGACCGTTTTGACCTTTAGCGCCTGCTGCTCTCCATCTTTGGCAAATTTCATAAAGAATAAGAATGCCCAACGGTTTGCTGTAGAATTTCCGGAGGCAGTTAATGCTATATTAAATAACACGTATGTCGACGACTGGCTACAAAGTGTGGACTCAGAGGAGGAAATGATTTCCATGGCTAAGATTGTACGTAAAATTTACAACGATGGAGGATTCGAGATGCGTAACTGGCTATCCAACTCGGAATATGTTATAAATTCTTTGGAATACCCTACTTTGGAGGCCAAAAAGTGTTTCGAGAGCGCAGAAGATAACTTTGAGAAAGTTTTAGGTATGTGGCGGATACCCTTCACCGACGAGTTGACATTTTTCGAAAAACTTGCGCCCGAAGTTTTTGATGAACATATTATTCCAACTAAGAAAAGTGTTTTACGAGTAATTATGACCATATTCGACCCTCTTGGATTTCTAGGGCATTTCGTTATTTATGCAAAAATCGTCCTACAAGAAATTTGGAGATCCAAAGTCGACTGGGATGAGCCAATATTTGAAAATGAACGAGCTAAATGTAGGAACTGGATGAAACTGGGGCCAAATATAGCTAATATTCGTATTCCAAGAATAATAATAATATTCGCTGCTCGTCAAATGTTCAACTCCACACTTTTGTAGACGCTAGTATAGATGCGTATGCTGCAGTCTCTTACTTGCGAATTCAATACGAAGGCAGTATTAAATGTAATTTAGTGGCATCATAAACTAGGGTTGCACCTCTTAAACCGATTTCCATACCCAAGCTTGAACTCATGGCTGTAGTAATGGGCTTACGATTATCAACTTTCATTTCAAATGAGATGTCCATTCAAGTAAAAAACAAATTCTTCTGGACTGACTCTAAAGATGTCCTTTACTGGATAAAATCAGATGCCAGAAAGTTTCAACAGTTTGTGTCGCTACGCGTAGGAGAAATTCTGGAGGGCTCACAAATTAAACAGTGGATATGGGTCTCATCAGCTGAGAATGTTGCAGATGACGGCACAAAATGGAAGTCTACACCAAATCTGGATATAGATACTCGCTGGTTTTCGGGGTCCCCATTTTTACAGTTTGAGGAATCGCAGTGGCCCATTTCCGAATTTACTGTTCCAAGTGATGAACATAATGAGCGACTCTGCCATATCGGAGCTAAAAGGCCGAGTTTCCCCTTGTCAACAATTGTTCCAGACCCAAGTTCAGCAAATGGGAAAAACTTCGCTCAAGTCAACGGCTAGTGTTTAAATTCATTCGTATAATCACAGGATCAAATAATATAAAAATTGATTACAAACCCTTTCTGCATGAGACAAGTATCGACATCGTAGAATCGTTCATATTTAAGTCTTGTCAAGAAGAAGTTTATTACGAAGAAATTGTAGCACTGAAATCAAATAAATGTATAGCGAATAAAAGTATTATTTATAAGTGCTCTCCATATCTCGATGAATTAGGTGTTTTGCGCATGAAAGGCCGCATCGATGCCATTTTGAATGTCTCAATAAGCATTAAAAGGCCAATAATTCTCCCTCAAAGGCATCGTATTAACTATTTGCTTATTGACTGCTACCATCGTAAATACCCTCATCATCACAACGAGATAGTCGTCAATTAAATCCGTCAATGATTCTACATAACTGGGTTGAGAGCCATAGTTCGGGCCTCCGAGAAGAACTGTCAATTATGTAAAATCCGAAAAGTCGTGCCAAGTGCACCAGTAATGGGTAATTTACCAATTGAGCGCCTTTCACCATTTACCACCCCCTTTTGTTTCACTGGAGTTGATTACTTCGGACTAATCGATATTGTTGGCGGAAGACGCAAGGAAAAGCGTTGGGGTGTGCTATTCACTTGTATGACAGTTCGTGCAGTGCGTATAGAAATTGCACCATCACTTTCTACTGATTCCTTCTTAATGGTTTTTAAGCAGTTTACTAGCCGCCGTGGAGTCCCTCAGCGCATTCTTTCGGATAACGCAACAAACTTTCGTGGAGCTTCTCGGGTGCAAGAAATTGAAAAAATATCTTCAAATGAACTTGTGCACAAATTGCCAGAGATAGAGTGGACCTTTATTCCACCGTCTTCTCCCCATATGGGGGGATCGTGGGAAAGGATGGTGCGATCTACCAAATCTGTACTGATAGACATACTGCCTGAAGGTGGCTTACGTGAGGAGATATTGAGAGCAGCTTAAGCTGATGTGGAGAACATTTTAAATTCACGGCCATTGACTTATGTTTCTTTGGAATCATACGAGAGTGAGGCTCTCACTCCAAACCATTTTTTAATTGGTTCGTCTAGTGGCATACGAGAAAAAGCGCTTCCGGATTGCAGTGGATCGGCATTGAGTAAAAATTTTAGAATTGCAAGCATGATTGCTGATAGATTCTGGAAATGATAGGTTAGGGAAGATTTACCTTCTTTGGCTAGGCGAACGAGGTGGTATGGAGATTCGACAAGTGCAATTACAGTGAATGATGTGGTCGTTATAGTCGATGAGCACACTAAAAGGAACACGTGGACCAAGGGTATAGTGATCGACCTACATCACGGAAAAGATAATGTTGTACGCAGCGCAGTGGTAAAAACTAAGAGTGGCCTTCTGACTCGTCCTATAATCAATCTAGATAAATTGGATGTAAATAAGTAAACACCGAGCTATGGCACGAAGTTTACGAGGGGGAGGATGTTGCGGTGGATGTTTAACCATTTAAATATAATCGCAAATTACTTGAATATAATTGTATACGAACTACGCTTTACATCCCTGACTTTAAATGTCATTTATTTTACAATTGTCATTTTGTGCAAATTTTTCCTTTTGCTTTACTTCCTTTTATTTCTTTTACTTGGTACATTGGATTTAAAGCCACGTTTTAGAAATTTATAGAAATCTATATTGCGAAGTAAGAGGATAACGCAAGTAATAATTTCAGCACAAGTGTATGTACATATATAATCTGTAGTTAAATTTTAAATTTAATAAATAAATTTTACAGATTTTAGCTGCCCATATTAAGCTGAAAAATACGCTTTTATTTGTTATCCGACGTCTTAACAATAACTAAAAAATTAATTTTTGTTTTAATTAATATTACTTTTTTTATTTTAGCTAACTTATAAACTGAAGTTTTGCATAAAAAATATTAATATGAACAAAAAGAAGTTAATTAAAAATTAAATTAAGTCTCTTTATTCAGAAAACCAAGTTAGGATTTATTAAAACAGGCGCATTTTGATATTAATTCAATCTAATTTTTTCTTTAATGAATCTCGTTTTTGGATTATTTGAAGTACGGATTCGGGATTAAGTCAACCCCATTTTTAGATTAACTCAATCTTAGATTTTCATTAATCAATCTCGTTTTAGGAGTATTTCAAGTATGTATTCGCCATAAAAAACACTATCGAATTCTTGAATCAAGCACATTCAATCTCAGGTTTCCTGAAATCAATCTCAATCTCAATCAATCTCTTATTTCAAGTACGGATTTAGGATTAGATATGGATACAATTAAGTACTTAGCACTTGAATAGTCCGTACTTGAATTAAGTAAATCCGTACTTACCGTACTTATGATACCGCTTTGAATTGATTTAAGTACAGATGGATTGATTTTTCTTTTGAGTGTAGATTTAGTGCTTTTTAAGTCATAACAGTGGCCGTATTCGATGTTTGATGCAAATGTTCTTGCGTTAGTGCAAATGCAAAATATCGTAGCTTTTCTTTGAAATCCAACAACAAAATACACACACAATCCAGAGAAAATCTACGATATTTTGCATTTGCACTAACGCAAAGCATTTGCATTAAACATCGAATACCGCCAGTGTAACTTTGATTTTAGTGCTTTCAGTGCGTTTTGCAATTAGACTAAATATTAATTTCTGATAGTCTAGTAGCTTCATATAAAAAACGAAATAGGAATTTTCCAATTTTTTTTGAAATTCTAAATTTAAACACATACACACATACTCAATAAAAATCTAAAAAGGTGACTGTAATCGATTCTTTGACTTTAAGGTGTTTATAAAAAAACATAATAACAATATTCCGTTTGCTTTTTAGATACATCCCAGTAAAAATTTTCATGTTTTTTGAAGCAATAAAGCGCATCATAATTCCCTTACAAATATAAGCTTGTTAAGAAGCAGTGAACGTATATGAAGCAAAGATATTCGCAAAATATGTATGACCTGGCGTTACGTTACAAAAAACAGAAGTGGGGTTTGACTTGACTAACAAAATTGCTTAACTCTGCGAATTGGCCAAGTATTTTAGACAAAACTTTTTTGTTACGACTTGGACTAATACACATTTATTTTTCAAGCTTCTAGATTAAAAAATCTTTTTCCCTTTTTTTCTGTTAGCCTCAGTATCTGGCGTGGCGTCACTTAAATTTCCAGTTGATATTTTTTTTGATTAAAAATTAATAAAAAGATATACAAAAGTGTAAGAAAACTATATTTGCTATATATCAACCCAAAAAATTTTTGAATTTAGCTGACAAACTTCGTTGAAGTCTACTGACGAGTTCCAAAAGCGGGAACGAAATGCATATAGACAATTGCTTAACCATAAAAACAAGCTAAATTTTCAAGTTAAATAAATAAAGACTTTATGTCAAATATATATACTTATTTATATAACGCTTTTTTGTTAGTTTTTATTTCTATTTGTATGAAAAAAATAACGATATATCGAAATATCGATGTTTTCAAAAAATATATATCGATACTGCTCAAAAATAACTATACGATATATATATCGATACCTTTTACTCATTTGCCCATCCCTACAATCAACAATCAAGATAAACACCAACACAATTAAATTAAATTAAATGATATTTTAAAATGCGCGGTATTGATAAACATGATATTCAACTTAATGACAAATATTATTGAATTTAAAAATTTTATTCAATAACATTGTTTTATTGAAAATAATTCTTGTATATTTTTTCTGTGCGGAGACACAATCGGGTCCATTGTGATACATTTTTTTATAACAAAATAATAAAAAAATATAAAAATTATTTTTCATTTAGTTCTCAGTTTGTGTTTTTTACAAGAATAGGGTTGCCATGTTTTCAAGTTGAATATATAATTTTCTATGAAAAAAAAGTAAACAAAAACTATTTTTGGATATGTTGGCAACATATCGTTTTGCGACAGGGTGGATAAATAGGGGACACAGCGTAAGTCGCACGACAAAATGGTGGCGTGTTCTATGAACTTTATCTTCTACAAACAGGCTGTAACTTTAATATTAAAATTTTCAATGCTTCTTTTATATATTACAAAATTTCGTTTGAATGAGTATGACTGAATTAATTTAAATCTAGACGATGAATTTGAGTTTTCTTTTAAAGCTGATACTTTTTTCATCGTCTATTTAAACACTGCGTAAAACCTGTTTTACGCTGCCGAAAGAAATTTTTCATTCTCACAACCTTTTTTTGATGTGTAAAATATATACGCTAGGGGGTAAAAATCTTTTTCACAATACAATCACAAATTTTGATAAGATCGTCATCTGTGAAGTATGAGTGTATTAGTGTTTCAAAGAACCCTGAAGGAAATGTCGATGGTGAAAATGTACTGAGTCGCTTTTGACTTTGTCACCAGTACTACTCTCTAATTAATCCCCATACAATACTTTGTGCTATAGACATTTAGCATGTGATTGTCATTGAAAATCTACTAGTAACACTAAAACAATTGACTAGATAGTGACTACATAGTTCTTATGGGAACATGGAGACATACCAACCAGACATTTAGGTGTACATTTCCATACCTTACGTACATACAATTATATGAATATTGACAAGTTGTTGCAAAAGCCATCAGAAATACACAACATTTGTTTTCTCTCTTTCTTTTATACTGACGAATAGAAAAGAAATTGTAGACAATGTACCTACTACTAGAGTTTTAGTGTTGACATAGAGACATTTGGCCCCAGTCTGAATGCAGGGAAGCAACACAACCCTGCAGAAAATGTGAATAGTGAAATTGTAGTGATTTACTAGTGACATTGTCAGTAGTACTTCTGACCAGGTGTACCCCAGCCAATGTAATTATCTATTGACATTTAACATTAGCTTGTCATTGAAAATCCACCACTAGACTGTAGCAATAGTGACTAAGTAGTTCTTTTGGGACCACATGGAGACACTGGCACCAAATATTCACTAGTAAATTTAAGGGGCTCTAGTCCACAATTTCGATATTTCCTCGCTCGATGTCAATAGTAAAATTGTAGTGATTTACTAGTGACATTGTCAATAGTAAAACTGAATAGGTGTACCGCAGCCAATGCAATCGACCATATGAAGACATTTGAACTAAAGATTCACTAGTACAATTTAGTGACCCTCGTCTACAATTTTATAAGGGTTGGGCAACAAACTTATATACATACATACATACATATGTACGTAAGTTTTTAACATTATTGCATAGCATAATAAAAAAGAAAAACAAACTATTGGCGCGTTCATTGACAATGTCACCAGAAATACATTAGAACTGCTGTCTCTAAAGTATCTCTACTCGCGCATAAAAGGAAAGTTGTCGACATTTCAACTTGTACAATTGTCGCTAGAAAAAATAGTGTTGACATGGAGACATATGGTTCTAGGTTGACTAGAGGGAAACTTATTTAAAATATTGTAAATACATACATAGGAATTTGCTGGTTTTTGTTTGTTTTATTTAACTTACGGACACTGTGTGAAGACATTTGGCCGCTACAACAACAAATACATGAGAGTTAAAAATTAAAGGGTGTTCCAAAACGAGCAACGAAAAATGTTAAAATCCCATTTAATATACAGACAATTGTATGTATATACACTTGAAATTTATAAAGATATAGCCATTTTACACTTACTCACATCTTTCATCAATTCGCCAAGATGATAACATCTTCCCATAAGAATTATACAGGGCTGAATGTTCAACATCTTCAAAAGATGTTCCTATCTCACTTTGTTCCATTCAACATCTTTCGATTATTTTAGTGTCATCACTAGAAAAATCATAAACAACAATATACATACTTACATGCATAAATACTATAAAATTACATACATATATACATATGTACATGTATATTTACACACGAATATACATATATTCAGGGCTACCTTTTGGAATATTCTTCCCGCAGAAAGTTCCGTAACTACTGCAAGATTTCATTATATGTAAAGGGGCCCATAGACACATACTGCTTGCAGCTACTGCCGATGAACACTTGGTATACGTGTGTGATTGATATTTTACCACAAACTTATCAATCATCATTTAAAATAAAAATTTATAAAATAAACATGCGTTTGAGAACAAAAAAAAATTATTGGTAAAACTTAAGAAATTAAGAGAAAACGTATTTTCTTTACACATTTTATTTCTAAACTTATTTTTTGTTTGTTTTACTTTCTTTTTTCCAGAAAAAAGTCAAATTTAAAAAAAATACATATCAAAAAAATGAATAAATTCATTTTTTGTTCATTTGAAAAACTGTCAGCAGTATGAGTTCATTTCAAAATCAAAACTATTTTGATTTTTCATACTGCATTGTCTGTGTGACGAATACATTAACAAAAATTGAAAATTTACCAACCCATTCTTATCGCATGAGCATGAGCAGTATCTGTGTATGGCAGTGATGCCAACAATTTAGAAGCAAAACGAGCCAACCGAGTAGTCAAAAAGAGCTAAAAAGAGCTAAATTTAAAAATTTGGCATTTTTCCGTTTTAAATCTATGAATGTATTTATCATTCAATTTGTACTTCAAGATTTTTTAACATTAATAAAAATAATAGTAAGAAAAAATAAAATATCCATTGCTAAAAACGGTGTATGTACTGCAGCATATATAGATTTGCGTGGGCACTTTGCGTTTGTGTTGGAACGTCTGGTGAAAATGACATGTCAGACTAGGATAGCACAATATCGTTAAATGGAGCCATAAATTTTTTATGTTTTTGAGTCTCCGAATGGAGTACTAAATCAAAATGTTTCGCTTTTATATGGATCTTTTGTTGGTTTAATCTATTTTTTAAACGGGGATTTGATTCCGAAATTTTCCTATATTTTTGGCTGTAAGAATCCATTTCAATAATTTATCAAAAATTGTCTAATTATTCAAAAACGAACACATTAAATACATAAATACATCTAACATATGTAGTTGCAAAAATGTAAATGCCTGAAAGACGAAACAATAGGCTAAAAACGGGAAAATTTACTATAAGATGCGAAAAGTGCTAAACGTGCCATTTCCACAATTGAAAAGAGCTGTGTTAGCTCTTTTCTTTAAAAAAGAGCTAAAGGGAAAAATTTCGAGTTAGAAGCAATCAAAAAGAGCTAAATCTAGCTCCAAAATAGCTAAGTTGGCATCGCTGGTGTATGGGCCCCTTAATTTATGAAATAAATTATAAAAAAGTAGTTGCAGATGTCTACAAGCTGCGCTGGCGCGAAATCGTTAAGCATAAAATATGCAACATTTATTCATCATCAGCGTCTGATAGCATAATTTCTACTAATTCTGCATATTGCAGCATTAATTGTTTCTTCTCTTCTAGAGGAGCAATTAAATCAATTGCTGCTGAATTTTTAAATTCAATTTTATTATTTAATTTTTAGTTGCTCACATAGTATTAAAATACATGATAGATGAAAGATGTTGTAATGTGAATAGGTTTTTTTAGTTTTCAACATATTCGACGCATTCCTCAAAGATGTGAGTAAGTGTAAAAAGCCTATTAGTGTATTTTTATACAGGCTACAACAATTAACACTAAAATTTAAAATAATTAAATCAAAGGGGGTTCCATCAGTAAATGGAATTTTGACTATGTAATTTTGACAACTTGCTGTATCTTGGAAACTGTAAGAGCAAACTCTTGAAATTTTCAAAAACGGTAAAACTAAGAAATCAAAAAATTATAAAATCGCCAAACCGAAAAATATCGCCAAAAACAAAAAAAAAACGCCAAAACGAAAAAATCACCAACTAAAAAAAAATTCTAGGACTAAAATAAATGGCAAAAATCCGGAAAAATCGCCAAAATGAAAAAAACGCCATAATGAAAAAATCGCCAAAATTAAAAAAAACCGCAAAAACAAAAAAAATCGCCAAAATTAAAAAAAACCCCAAAAACAGCAAAAAAATCGCCAAAATGAAAAAAACCCCAAAAACAGAAAAAATCGCCAAATGAAAAAAATCGCAAAAATTAAAAAAAATCGCGAAAATTAAAAAAAAATCAAAAACAGGAAAAAACTCCAAAACGAGAAAACAGCGACAAAACTGAAAAAAATCGTTTAAAATAAAAAAAAAATTCCAAAAAGCCACTTTAAAATAAATGCTTTAAACCGAATGTAGGGAACCCTTCGTGCGTGAGTCAAAGTCACGCTTTACTGAATTTATTTTAATTGCAATGCGTACACAACAACAAGAACAAAAAACTATAAATATGGCCCTACGATTTTACTTGTAATGCAAATTAAATTTCATTATCAGTAAAAATTTACTGTATTTTTCCAGTAATCAGTAAATTTACTGCAGTACATACATATGTGTATGTTGGGTGTTTTTTTTAGAGGTATAGAACTTCGAATTGAAATAAAACACAAGAAAATCGTTTTAATGTCCATCAATTTGGCTTTATTGGAAGGATAATTTTATGCCATTAATGTTTAAATATGATTTCGGGCATGTGGCCGCCGCGGCTGGCTCGAATAAAGCCAATTCTACAGGTCCAATTTTCAACCACTTTTTCGAACATATGGGGCCGTATGTTGGCAATAACACCACGAATGTTGGCTTCCAAGTCCCCTAACGTTTCTGGTTTGTTGGCGTAGACGAGCGGCTTCACATATCCCCAAAGAAAATAATCCAATGGTGTCAAATCACACGATCTTGGTGGCCAATTGACAGGTCCATTCCGCGAAATTATGCGCTCATCGAATGTTTCCTGCAATAAATCGATTGTGACGTGCGCTGTGTGGCATATAGCGCCGTCTTGTTGGAACCACAACTCATCCACATTCATGCCATCCAATTCGGGAACAAAATAGTCGGTTATCATGGCTCTATACGGTGGCACGGTGGCGAATCGATTCATTCGGGTCCTCTTCAACACTTTGCTCTACAGCGGCAATTGTTTCTTCGGTGCGCACTGTTCGACGTCTCTGCGGATGCGTATTATCACATAGAGTAAACGTAGTGCGAAAACGATCCATGGTTAACCGAATTAATTGCTCTGATGGACGATTATGTCGACCATAAAATGGACGGAGCTTGCGGTAAACTTCGCGAACTGAACCATTATTTTCGAAATAAATTTGCACGATTTGCAAGCGTTGTTCTTTTGTCAACCTGTTCATGATGAAATGGCAAACCAAACTAAATATTAATCACTTGACAGCTGACAAAATGGCCGCCAGTTAAAAAAGTGATGCCAACTTAAAGTTCTATACCTCAATAAAAAACACCCAATATATACTGCAGTGTGCCCATTTACTAACCAAATAAGTTAAATAAAACAAACAAAAACCAGCAAATTCCTATGTATTTACAATATTGAAAGTTTTGATACTTTTAATTGATTAATTTAAAAAAATATACTAAAAGCTATAGTACCTCCAACTTAAAAAAAAATTTTCATTAATAGATGTGATCGGACCCACATTGCTTTTTTTTAACCAAAACTAAATTCTAAAATTTTGTTTTTGTGTAAAATGTAACTATAAGAAAGACAAAATTCCCTCGACGCTAATCAACGAGTAGTAAACTACTTGTTGATTCTCCATACGATTTTTTTCCAGTTTGAGATTGTGGCATTCGATATTGCACCATATTATTACATTGTTCGATAGCGAATACCATAATCTCAAACTGAAAAATCGTGATCGAATCAGCTCGTTATCGAAAGCGGCGATTAGACCGCTGCTCTTTTATTAAAAAAATATTCTTACATTAATAAAACAATCGAAATTTTGAAAATTTTCAGCTAATAAATGTACTTAATTTAGAGAATTGACATTTACCGAGAATTCGCAGGAACGCGATATTTTCATTCCCGTTTCCCGGGAAGTACAAAAGTCCGAAAAATCCCAATCAAATTTATTAATTGGAAAATTTTGGTGGTTCTTCGATTGATTTTAGCTTGAGATGCTTAAGTGCAATGCTCTTATACCTGTATGTCGAATCTAAATTGAACAAATAAATATCCAATCTTTTTCTTTTACTAAAAAGTTGCAGTTTTCAACTTCATCCTTCACACTCAAAAATACTTTTCAGTTTCAATAACAAAAATGCCGGTATTCAACAATTTTTTTTTAATTTTCTGTGAAAAAAATATTTGCATAATTGATTATAGTACAATTACAAATAAGTTATTGAATATTTAGTTAAAAAAATAAGTTATTGAAACAAATATAATTTTTTTCAAAAAGCAAATAATTTTCAATTCTTTTTTTTATAGAATTTTATAAGTTTTAATGATGTTGTTGTATATGTTGTTGCCAAATCTGTATTTTTTTTTTAATGTAGGACTATATTTGATAATTTATGTATCAAAAAGTTTTTTGAGTTGCACTGTGAAAACTCGCTCTATTGATAAATATTATTATTGAATTAATGAATAAAGTTGTCAAAATTCATCTCCGTAGCCAACGACACATAGTTATCGAATATAAATTGTGTCTATTTTTTTTTCTGTGTTAGCATAGAATAAATGAAAATATATTATTATTTTGTTGTTTATATACAATTAAATATTGGAAAAGCTGTATCACATTTTGCAAATTGTATTTTCGCTATACATACCTTTATTCCTCCCGCTTTATCAAAATACATTTACAGCATGTTTATAGAACCCAATATGTCTAAAATACGCGTATAAAACCTGACGTTTATCAAGTTTGCGGTTGTATAATGCGGATGTCATTTTATTTTTGTAAAAAACGTAATAAGTGACCGTTTGTTTGGGTTTGTATAACGCGTTTTCTGCTGTCAAAACAAAAAAAAGTGCACGAATGCAAAATTACATTCGTCGGTGTAAAAAATTACAAATTTTATAAGAAATAAATAAAATAAAATTAATATATCCGCAAAAAAAGGGAATGTTGCTACAAATAGTAAATTTTTATTAGTTTTTTTATTATTTTAAGTGGCAATTAGAGCATAAAGTTGACAACAGCTGTGCAGTTCTTATTTTTGGAAATTAATTTTCTCATATAATAATAGATAATAGCTCATTTTATGCTATTTCATTATTTGTATATGTGTATAAAGTTAAAGATTTCTTTTTTAAATAAAAAATGTTTATTAACATAAATACTTCCATGTTGCCGTCAAAAATGGTTACCTTTTTTAATGACAAAAATACAAATTTTATATGACAAAATGTAAACAAATAAAAATTATTTACAGAAAGACAACTCTGTGATTTGGCACTAAATTGCTAAGAGCGCCACACGACGTAAGACGGACGAAACAAATTTAACGTGTTCTACAAATGCAAATTCTTACGTATTCGTGCGTGTGCCATTCGTGCGTGTCTTGATTGTGACGTGTTCTATAAACATGCTGTTAATTTTCTTTTTCGAACTAACGCAATTATTTAATGGCAAAAAAATTTATATACATACATACATATCGCGGGGTTAATTCAATAGTGTCATAACTCACAAAATTCGTTTTTTGAGTTAATTGGGGCATTCACAATAATTTTTCATTGTGAGCAGGCAAAGATATAAATACACATATTGTGTATATCAAACAGTGATGCCAAAAAATAGGGTAACAAAGGGTAAAAATTAAAAAAATTGCGGGTAAAAAAGCACTAAGTTAAATATACTGTTATTTATGTTTTATATAAGTACCCAGCAAAAAATTTCAAATGGTTTGGAATTAAGCATTTTTGGTGGAAGCTGTTCCTTACTGGATTACCAACTTAATGATATTAACAAGGCGTGAGACTAAAATAATCGATTCTTGAGAAGTACATACTTTTTTATTTGCCAACTCGTTCACGTAATCTATTTAATCTAAAAAAATTACGTCAATAAAAATTATACACAAGGTGCCGTATGACTAATGACGTCTACTTGTGTACTTAACTCATATTTAAAAAAAAAAGTCAGGTCAGTTAGTAAAAACAGCGACGATATTTGAAATACCTATGCAATGAATCCGAATGATAAATGCAAATAACTAACTTTTCACTACTTTTGTAGAATTAGGAATAACTTACCGTGACCCACAGTAAGAACAAATAGTAAAATCATTTTATTATGGAGCTTTGATACACAGAAAAAATAAGTCTCATTTTGGATAACAAAAATCCCGGTATTCAATCATTTTAATTTTCGAATTTCCTGTGATACAGAAATCCGCTATATCAATAACAAAAATTTTAAAAGAATACAATTTTTTTCAATAATATAAATGTTTCAATTAATAAAATATCTTATCAATAATTTGTAATTTTGCCAAAAAAGAAATGTAATGAATCAAAGAAAAAAGTTGTTGACTGAAATTTTATTTTCAGTGATATTGTGTGTGTGTGTGTGGATGGATGAATGTCACGTTTATCCTTTTACTTGTAACCAAAATTGGTAATTTTTTTCCAATGTGTACTTGTGTACTTTCTTCCATTTTGGTTACTTTTTTAACACAAAATTAACAATTTTTATATGGTATTTAAATTTGTATATCGTGATGCACTACCATATTTTTAAATGAATTTTTTACATTAGAAGAGAAGATTATTTTTATAATATTCAAATTTGTTTTACATACATAATTAATTTTCGCTTGCGATAAAATTTTACAGCTCGTATCTTAAAAGTTATAAAGTATTTGGCATTTTGATAATTCTTAACTATGGATAGGCCCATAAAATTTTAATTTAAATAAAAAGGTCTATTTTCAATTAAATCTCACTTACGATAAATATCGAAAATAAGGCTCAATACAAATATGAAACTGAATTACAAATTTAAATGTAATAGCTTAAAAACATTGCATCTGAAACAAAAAATGTGCGTATTTCTCACTATAAAACACAAATTTGTCTAATTTTTTCGCGGGAACAAACGTTCCCATGAAATTCCCGATAGCAAATTTCCCCTCATGGGGAATGAGAATTTCATGGGTTAAAAAATTTCACATATTATTCACGATAGGGGTGAATGTTTACAACGTCAAGCACTGGTGCCAGAACATTTTACAAAAAATCTGGAAAAATTGGCTAAAAAATCTGAAAAATCTGCAAAATAATTTTAAAAAATCGGAAAAAAAATCTGCAACAATAAAAATACCTATGTTTTGAATTGTTTTTCATTTTGTTTTCAAATTATTAACCGACTTCAATTAAGGAGGAAGTTACGAGTATGTTCGTCATGTATGCATTTTTTATTTAATTTGCGAATTAACATAAATTATCTTGCTGTATAAAAACATATGCCGATATTACAAATTCTTTAAAATAATGGGACATATGTGTGACTGTTTATGATTTAGTGTGCGATATGTATATATGTAGGTATATTCATACATCTTTGCACAGATTAGCTAGTTTCTTTTTACCATTGTTATGTTGGTGGTATGGTAACTGCAAAATTAAACGTCAAACACTACTTATTTGTTAGTGTTTCTTATGTGTATGTTTCTGACAGTGACACCATGGTTATTTCTGTTACGGAGTAAAGAAAAACACGAAATATTGATGTTACACAAGCATTTCAGAAAATCTTCTAATTTCATTTAATAATTTTTTCAATGAAAAATCAGCAAAATGCAGAGAAATATGCAAAACTGGCAACAGTGACGACAAGCTGTAGCAAGAACACGAAGCTCTGTCGCTGTAGCGTACAGTGTGACCGTTTGATCGACTAAAGTGACAATTGCCACTTTTTCGATTGCCTTGCCTCTTTTTGTCCCCCTTTTTCTAAAGTGAATTATATAATAAAACATTAAAAATAAGAACTTCAATGTAGTTGTGTCGATTTTTTTAATGTTGCTCCTTTTTTTTCGATAAATCCTCCCCTATTTGGTGCCACTTTTTGAAAAATGTCATCGTCACCCTGGAAGTGAATGCTCTCATTGCGTGTTTTCTTGTGCTTTATACTTTCCCCCGCATCTGAAGCGTAAACAAAAAATGTTTCATTTTTTAGCTCAGATGCGCATTCTATATAATTTATATTCTTTGCTCGTAGTCAGCTACTTAATTATTTTGGAGACGGTAGCAGCACTATCTGCAGCTGATATTCAAGTACAAATACATAGTTCAGTATTGCCACTTTTATATATTTTGCATTTATAAAAATTAATTTTTCTTTTTAAAATGTACTTATTTCTGGTAAAAGTACAAAAATGAATCAATTTATTCTTTATATCAATTTTTGGGTATTGTTTCTGGTAAATAATATGAAATATTTGTACGATATCATTCAGTCAACAGTTTGTATTACACTGGTAACACTGCATTTACTCATTGTAGCCATGATACAATTATACTAGGTACATGCACGACTACAACAATTGGAATTTTGTTGTATTTGTTGGTATAAACAAACGATAAATTGTCAGAAACAAATGTCTTTTGTTTATAAAAATAGCAATTACAGGGTAACTAAAGTACAATTGCAGACGCGGCCTTCCTGCATGTTTCAGTGTTGCCAATCTTTGTGTAGTTAAATAGTGTGTAATTTCTACTCAATTGTGTAGGCCATGGAATTAAATTCTTGTATAATCTGTGTGTAATTCTACTTTTGGTTCTATTTTTATTTATTTTTCTTTTAATTTTAACCTACACAAAACATGTGTAGTGTAATTTTCTTCAATGGGTAATTGCAGACACAGCTTTGTGTAAATTCATTGGCAACACTATAAACATTTTATTCACACACATACACTAACATTTTTCCAGCTTGTAAACAAAGTTTGACATTTATCTGCAATGTATACAGTAACAGTCTGGGCTTGTGCATGTACCTGTTATAATTGTATCATGATTGTAGCCAAAGAAATAGAAATTAGTTTAATTGGAGTACAACGACAAAATCAGCATAGACAACAACCTGTCGCCGTGTTGCCTTTCTGTCTTCAAAATAATAATTTAATGCTTAAACACATTCACCACAACAAGCTACCTACTACCAACTGTCAAGGATAGAATACACATGTTTATATGAGAATGATTATCGATATATATCGTATCAATGTTTTTGAACAGTATCGATATATATTTTTTGAAAACATTGATATTTTTTGCTGCATTAATTTCGAATGCACAATTACTTACTTTAAGAAATTTAATACAAAAGAACTATTTATGGTAAGTTATACGTAACCTACTGTAGCTCCTTAAGACTTCATTAGTCTTTACTTTCTGTTGCTGCTCTGTGCTGTGCCGTTCTGTTTCTAAATTTTAATAGTTACTTTTTATGTAATAAATTATCAGCTGTTTCGGACCATTGTTATTAGTTTTTCTTTTCCCGGACTTTTTGATTTCCCGGGAAAGTGTTGTAAAGTTTTAGCTATAGCTCTACCATCGCATTCATAAAGTGAATAACGACATGCATCGAGGAATGTGTACGCAACATAACAAAATTAAGGAGAGAAAAACTAATGGCTTATATGTATATAATTTTTATAAACCAAAAAGAGTCAGCTGATTCGTAACAGAACGGAAAGTAAAAACAAATTCTGCCTTTAGGATTATGCACACAAAATCCAAAAAGTCACCTGCCTTAGTTGGGTCACAGTTAAAAAACGGCTATAGCTCTTAAAAGTATCGACACCCGATACTCGTAAATAAGAATCGATGTATCGATATATAGGTTTTTGAAATATCGGCGATATATATCGATATTTATTTTCTCAAATATCGATATTTCGATATATCGATATTTTTTGCCCATCCCTACTTCATAGTGAACAGACGTAATAGCGGAATTTTTCTTACATACAAACTAAACAAAAAAAAATACAAAAAAATATTCGTAGTACATATTGACTTTAATAAATAAGCTTTATTTGCTTTGCAAATATTTTTTACATGTAGAAACAACAAAAACAAAAAAAAAAAACCGTAAACAAAAACAAAGTGCCCTTGAGGAATACTCTATATGAGTACCTCAAAGGAAAAACATAGTGAAGTGAGTTCTAACGGCAGAAATGCCTATTTTACTGTGAGTTTTGATGCTCATAATGATAACAATAAAAATAAAAAATCTGATAATAGACTTGCTGTGAGTTCTGAAGCTCTTAATAAAAATCAAAAATCTGATAATAGACTTTTTCTAACGGCAAAACCACAGTTTCGTCAGCGATCAACTTCGCTTTGTCCAATGCCAACTAGTGAATCGTTGATATTATTGCCTAGTACTTCCACATTTAACTCAGCGATATCACCCGCTTCGGGCTCGGGGTCATCATTTAACCAAGTTGTCACTGAAGATAAGATTAGCCCAAAACCCAAGGTCCAAGTCGGAATGGACAGATATATCACAATTTTAAAGCGCGGGCGAAGCCCAAATTCATCAAAAATTTCATCGCTTCCCAAGATATCCAGAGATAACGACGTCGGAGCAGTTAACCGTCAAAATCGTGTTTCAATATTGCAAGCAAATAACGACCAACCCGCTGTTTCATCCAAAAAAACTTCCAAGCCACCACCAATATACCTGAGAGAAAAAAATTCGAACGCCCTTATTAAAAAATTAGTCTCGGCAGTTGGTGACAACGCATTTCACGTTATTCCAATAAAACGTGGTAAAATTGATGAAACAAAAATTCCAATATACTGATTTCGAAAAAAATAAAACTAATTTTTATACTTATCAGCTTAAAAGTGCTAAAGGTATGCAGATCGTATTGAAGGGCATTGATGCTTATGTTAATCCCGACGAAATAAAAGATGCACTCATCATACAAGGATTTAAAGTAAAAAGTGTTACTAATATAATCAATAGAGAGAAGATCCCCCAGCCTCTATTCCGTGTTGAACTGGAGCCAAATGATATACAGTTGAAAAAAAAACGAGACACATCCAATTTATAGCCTAAAATACCTTTTTTACCGAAAAATTACAGTTGAACAGCCACATAAGCGTTCAGGTCCCATACAGTGCCACAATTGCCAAGAATATGGTCATACAAAAACTTACTGCAATTTACCTACAGTTTATGTTATCTGCGGTGAATTGCATGGTACTGCTAGCTGCACGAAGCCAAAAGATCAAGCAGAAAAAAATGCAGTAATTGTGGAGGTAACCACACCGCTAACTACAGAGGATGTCCTGTATATTCTTTTGTTAAACAGGCTATGGGTCAAAAACCTAAACTAGCTCCAGCTCAATCAGCAAACGCTTACTCCACCACTCTTCCTCAAACTAGCCAACTAGTTACTTCACGGGTATCGTATGCCGATGCTGCTAAGACTAGTTCTATTCCCATACAAAATGTTCCACCGCCAAATAATTCAACGAATGCAAACTCAAGCTTTAACTTTAGTCGCCTTGAAGCTACTATTGAGAATCTGGTGCTAACTATTATTAGTTTTACAACAAATATGACTAGCATGATGCAAGAAATGCTGCGAATGCAGAATGCACTGCTTCAGGCATTAGTTAAGAAGCCATGAACACGTTAAAAATATGTTTCTGGAACGCAAACGGCATTCGCCAACATATAAATGAACTTGAGCACTTCCTCACGGAAAAAAATATTAATATAATAGTGGTCTCTGAGACTCATTTGACTTCGAGAAGCCTTTTTAAAATTTCTGGCTACACCTTATATAATTCAAAGGACCCGAGAGGAAGAGCATGCGGCGGATCAGCAATTCTAATAAAGTCAAGACTCAAACATTATATTATTGACAACATTTGTGAGGAACATCTACAAGCAACGAATATTTGTGTTGAAAATTTTTGCACAAATTTTGTCATATCATCAATTTACTCCCCTCCTAGATTCGCAATTACTGAGAATCAATACGAGGATTTCTATAAATCTCTTGGCCCTTGTTTCGTAGCAGCTGGCGACTATAATGCTAAACATATCTTCTGGGGTTCGCGTCATATTACACCCAGAGGTCGAGCGTTGTTCAACACAATTTCAAAAATGGGCTTGGACGTCATTTCGAGTGGGGAGCCTACTTATTGGCCAACTGACATAAATAAAATTCCCGATGTTATAGATTTTTGGCGTCATAAAAAACATTTCTAGGGAATTAATTAACGTTGAAGCTTCTTTAGACCTCTCGTCCGATCACTCTCCCACGATCGTCACAATCTGTAGCCCACAGAGAAGTGATTTACCTCACTCGTATGTGAAGATGATCAATCCTGTAAATTGGCTGCGATTCAAAAAATATCTTAGTAGTCATTGCACGGAAAACATTACGCTAAGAACACCCGAGGATATTGAAGCTAACATCGCCAACTTTAACGAAATGATTGCACAGGCTGCTGAACATGCTACTACCTCCCATCCGCAGACTGGATTTAATAAAATTTATTCTACCGATATTGAACGTGTCATGTGTGAAAAAAGAAGAGCTAGAAGGGAATGGCAACAGCACAGATCACCACAACTTAAAATCAGATTTAAAGAGTGCACTAAACGACTCCAAGAGTTACTTGCAATTGAAAAAACTGCATCTCTTAAAAATTATCTGGAAGGCCTTGATGTCATCCAGCATCTAATTATTCTTTGTGGCGCGCTGCTAGAAAGCTGAAAACCCCCGTTGAGTTTAAACCACCTCTGCGCACATCTACCGGAGGTTGGGCAAGAAGCGATACTGAAAAAGCTAACATATTTGCTAATCATTTAAAATACGTATTTACCCCAAACACATGTACTGGTGTTGCTGATTTGCCAAGTATAGTTGCTCTACCCCCGCGACCCATAAAGTTTAAGAGGCGCGATGTACAAAAACTAATTGCTGAACTTAATCCGAAGAAAGCTCCAGGTATTGATGGAATTAGCAACAAGATGCTGATGAACTTGCCTCATATTGCAATAAGAATCCTGCTATTTATTTTTAATGCAATTTTACGAATGCAGTATTTTCCACATAACTGGAAACTTGCCAAGATTAAAATGATTCCAAAGCCAGGCAAAGATCTTACCAAGGCTGAGTCATATAGGCCTATAAGCTTACTATCAACAGTTTCAAAACTTTTCGAAAAGCTGATCATGAATAAATTGTCCACAATTTTAGCTGATAATGGGTGCATCCCGGACCATCAATTTGGCTTTAGAAGTCAGCATAGCACTATTGAGCAAACGCATAGATTGGTTCAAGTTATAAGGAGGACTTTTGAAGAAAAGAAGTATTGTTCTGCCCTTTTTATTGATGTTTCTCAGGCATTTGACAAAATATGGCACAGAGGCCTATTTTTAAAATTGAAGACATATTTTCCAATAAATATAGAACAACTTTTGGAAAGTTACATTGTTGATAGGAAGTTTACTGTTGTGGAAGGAGACTTCATGAGCGTGCAAGAATCAATATCTTCTGGTGTGCCACAGGGTAGTATTTTGGGGCCAGTCTTGTATTTAATATATACTTGTGATATGCCTGTGAGCAATAACATCCACACTTCTACATTTGCCGATGATACAGCCTGTATGAGTATGCACAAAAACCCTGATGAGGCATCCCGCAATCTCCAAGCACACATTATCCAGCTTGAAAGATGGTTGAACTTATGGAGAATTAAAGTAAATGAACAAAAGTGTGTTCATATAACGTTTACCCTAAGAAAAGATACCTGTTCCCCCATTCGAATCAATAATCAAAATATTCCTCAACATTCTCAAGTGAAATACCTTGGCATACACCTTGATCGAAGGCTTACATGGCAACATCATATTGACGCTAAACTAATTCAAATGAAACTTAAGTTAACTCAAATACATTGGTTGATTGTCAGAAATTCAACACTCAGTCTAGACTGCAAACTTTTGATATACAAGTCGCTTTTGAAGCCAATATGGTGCTACGGAATTCAGCTATGGGGCACTGCTTCAGCTTCAAATGTGGATAGAATCCAACGACAGCAAAATAAAATTTTACGGTTAATAACATCGGCTCCATGGTACATCAAAAATTCAAATATACATCGTGATTTAAATATGCCACTAGTGACTGAAGAAATCGCAAAATACGCAGGTAAATATTTAACAAAACTCGAGTCACATCCTAATCCGCTTGCTCGTAATATCTTGAACTTTACTGGACACATCCGCCTAAAAAAGAGGGACACAAAGGCCCTAATAGTCAGCACCCCAAATGATACTTCTTGAAAATAATTATTGTGCTTAATACGAAATTTATGTATTACTAATTACTATCACTAAGTTTATGTCCGATACTGGTCGGGCCTAATAATTATATATAGATTTAAGATTTGAATACTTATTGTTAGTTCATGTTTTGAAGATACAATAAATAAATATATGTGTATAAAAAAAAAAAAATATTATTTACCAGAAACAATATCCAAAAATTGATGTAAAGAATAAATTGATTCATTTTTGTACTTTTACCAGAAATAAGTACATTTTAAAAAGAAAAATTAATTTTTATAAATGCAAAATATATGTATGAAAGTGGCAATACTGAACTATGTATTTGTACTTGAATATCAGCTGCAGATGGTGCTGCTACCGTCTCCAAAATAATTAAGTAGCTGACTACGAGTCGACAAATGCTGCTGGCGGCATTTGAAGTCGTGTGTTCGTGTAGCTTGCAGTGGTGAATGTGTTTAATGCATAATGCATAACATGTTTAGTTTAACATTACTATATTGCCATATTGAAAATTACATGCTTTTTATACTTTTAAATTTGCCACCCGGCAATTAATTTGATTTACATACAAACCAAACACAATAAACTTGCCAGACCATATTAAAGTATAAAAATTGAAACGTTGCAATATTAAGACGTATTTTGAAACGATATTGTGAACTCCGTAAATAAAATGAAAATTTTATTAAAAAAATTTTTTCTACTATCAACTCCTGAGAAAAGAATATTTTTTCATGTCTTCATTGAGTTGTATGTAAATTGAAAGCTTTTTTTTAGTTGTGACGTTATTGAAGTAAATGAGCGATACGTACAAAAAGAAAAAAATTAATAATTAGCCCTAAGGGATTTAAAGAAAAACGTAATAAATCACAACAAAAGTTAATTTGAGAAACGATGAAAGGTGTTCAAATTATAAAACCTGCGAAAAACTCAACAAATGTGACAAAACATTCAAAGGAAAACGAAAAATTTCATAATACTGAAAACTGTCGTTCATAATGCTCGACAATTCCACCCCAAAAATGTAACCCTCCCCCTCGACAAATGCAATAGTGAAACAATTGTTGTAGTTTTCTTCTATCTATTGCTTACAACCTAGTAAAATAGTTTTCCTTTTTTCAGTTTGACACAAAGAGTGTATCTGTTGGTTATACTCACACATATACATATGTATGAAAAAGCAACGAAATTTATGCCCTAGCAACACCTCTTCTAAAGATGCAAAAACTCATCTGAGTATAAAAAAAACATTTATGTATATACGATTATCTAAATCTAAAATTACAAATTTATCACAGTATTTTATAACAACACATTCATTTAATATAGCAAAAAGGGGATAAATGTTGTACGCATCATTTACATACATGCTTTTCCCTGAGGGTGAAATCTATGTTTCAGTGAAAACAGATTTTTTTGTAGTTATTTAAAAATTTTAAATTTTCATTTAATTTACGTTCAGGGCAATAAACTTCTTTTAAAAAAAGAGGAATTGTACGAGTAGAAGTTGTTCTTGAGTTTGAAGAAATGTATAGTTGGATGATTTCTAAAACAATCTCAAGTCTAACGATAAGCAGGTGTGCTAAAGGCTGCTTAATATTGAAAAATAAAATATTTTATTTTCTTATAATGATTAATACAGTTTTTATAATAATATAGGCATTCTATTTTAAAAACAAATTCTCTTTAAGAAAAAGAGATTATTCGCAAATAGTCAAAATTGTACTTCGCAAATTTCGTACAAAATGTGCTCTGAATAATGATGAACTTTCCAATATACAAACACTACAGTAAAAAAAATTAAAGAGTCCAGATCGATTGTTAGCCTGCTAGCCTGCCGACGAACTGCGAACTGTAGCTTTCGATAAAGTGGTAGATCTCAAATACGGAGCATCTACTTATATGTAACTTTAACCAAATAACAGTGCTACATTCGGCTGTATCGAATTCCTTTAATTTTTTTTTTTTGCTATTGCAATTTATAGTAACCTAAAGGTATTTTCCATGAGAAGTCGTCTTACAAGCCGATTTGATGATGTACACCTTAAAATCTTTCCTATTTTGTTTACTATATATATATATATATATATATGTATATATATATATATATACAAAATGAAATCTATAACAAAAAACTTCATAATGCAAAAAAGGAAAAAAATATTTACATTAAAAGTCAAAATTTAAAACGATTTTAACTATGTCAAAAAATGTTCTTGCCAAACTGTAAATGAAAAAAATTTCTTTAGGATCTCAAATTGTTTACCCACATCTAAGGACACTAGAATTAAATAAATGTACATAATGACACTAAAACTTATTTCTGTTTTATAAATGTTTTGGCCAAAAACGGCCCTCGTACGCCGTTTTAAATGCATCTCTTTTTGATGCCCAAATATTGATATTTTTTTTTGCAAGCATACGAAATAAAAAACCGTGATTCTATTTAATACCCTTAAAATAACCTTAGTATTGTATCTACATACGACTACCTTTGCTTTAAACGTCCCAATTATGGTTTTTATCTGGCTTTCCAAAATAAAATTTTACAATTGACAAAAGTTGATTCCAAGTAAGTACGAGTGCAGTTTTAAAGTTAATTTTTGTATTTCTACACCAGTAATATTAAATCCAAAACCGGTCCACTTAACTGTTATCTATTACTACCCAGCAAAAAAAAAAAAAAATGCTGGATAGTTTAATCCAGCAAAAAAAAATTAAACTAGCTCCAAAGGTTTACCACTTTCATTGCATTAAGCACTACAGGTAATGAATTTAATATTCTAAGGCTGTTATTTATGTCAGAAATTTTTCTAAACAACATTTTAAGCGCATACCATTCAGTTATTTAAATCTATTCCGTCCTACGACAACCATGTGTTAAATTCATTCATGTTTTACCCGAAATAGAAATACTTGGAGCTGAGTTCATCAATGCTGGAACTAATGATTTGTATGTTAACCTTTGCCGTATATATTAGTGTCGAGTTTCGAGAAAGCTGCGTCTATTAGTTCGCTTTTGACAGCCATTGAAATTGTAGAAACTTTTGAGTGCCGATTAAGCAATATTTTTTTTCACAAAACACCATTTCGGAAACGAATGAAAGATTTTATGAATGCTATGCAGACTCCGTACCATCAATTTCATTGGCTAAAAAGTGGTTTACTGAGTTTTCTATAGTCGTACCAACACAAATGACGCCAAACGTACCTAAACGAACGAAATAGTCGACAAAATCAATGGAATGATATTGTACGATCGGAGAATGAAATTGCTTGAGATAGCATCTCAAAGAAGCATAAGTATTTGGATATCAAAAGGCGATTGCCGCGATTGATCTCATAGAACCATAACCACAGCTTTGTTTGGCAATGTTTAGATACAAGCCGAATAAGTTTTTGTGACGTGAACAAATCATTGCTTTTCGCAGATTTCTTCTTGTATGTCATACAAGGCTAAGGTGCATTTGTCGGCCAAAATGGTTACGGCTACAGTTTTTTTTGGAATTCACATGGTCGATTAACCCCGATTGCCTTGGAAAGGTATAAAAAAGATTACCTGACAATATTAATCAGTACTGATTTAAAGTAAAAACGACTTCATATATTGAAAATATCTGGTTCTATCAGAACAATACACGGGGCACACATATGCAGTCACTATGGCTAATATTAATTAATTGGGCTAGGAACTGCTACCTTATTCAGCATTCCTTCCAGATTGAAACGGCAAAAGTCATTGCACTTGTTTTTGCCTCACATATTTTACTAATTGAATTCTTGTTTTGTTTCTTTTGTTCTCTATCATTGAATTGTATTTATTTTTAATTTTACTTTGATTAAAAATCTTTTTTGTTGTTCTTTATTATTGAATTGCATTAATTAATAGTAACTAAGTTAAAACTAACATTTGAATTATAACGTCTATGAGAGGATAACGCCATCTGTATGTCAGACGTTGCGGGCTTGAACGATCATACTACGCTATTTGCATGGTGTCTGTGTGTATATATATGTTTGTATTATTACGGGAATAAAAGGCGAGATAAAACAGAACATCAGACAGTCTGCGGACAGCTCGCTTAGCTGTAAGAACTTACTTGGGTGGTGCTGGTTATTCCACTATCAACAGTTTGTGCTTGAGACTAATCGTGCATTCCAAAACACTACAAGGAGCTTGTTCATGTACTGTTTACAGACCGCACTGAGGTTTTTCCTATACTGCCAATGCCTGCATGCAGAGATGGCTTCTCTAGGCCTGTATGGGGGATTGTTCCTAAAGGTCTATTGCTACTGACCATTGCACAGTGTGACTTTTAGCTCGCCAAAATTAATAACTCTCGTTCCGGAGCATATATCGAAATTAAATTTGGTATAGATATTGTCTATATATAAATGAAGTTTATGGGCATGGTTTGCCCATTTTTATTAGTAGCCCCTATACAAGTTGAAAAAAGTGGTCTATAAATTTGACCAGAACCAACTAATTTGTATGCATTTTAACGCGCTGAATCCGAATCTGTTGTTATTTTGGCTCTTTAACACGCAAAGTTTTGAGTAAATTGCGAAGAAGCGTTAAAAATTTAAACTCCGGTACATCATTTTTATTTTGTAGCCAAACCTCAAATAGTACTCTCCGTGGTAACGCCATACTTGTACATGTTGCTTATGTTGAAAGAAATCATCAAGGTTATTTAGTAAACATATGAACTTTTGGATTTCTCTAACAATATTATACACGTACCTACATAAAATCTACACATTAAGCACATGTTCATGTCTGCACAATTTATGAAAAAACAAGGTTGCACTTTATGGCACCCAATTTTTCTTTATTTTGAAATTCCCCTTAATATTTTGGTAGTAGTATGAAAGCTAAACTCGGTGAAACCAGCGTTTAAAAACTTCCCATTTGTGTATTTTCTTTTGCTTCTGCTCATGCTCCTGCTACTGAAAATTTGAAAGTCGCATTAGAAGTTAACACAATTTACGAATAGCTTCAACACTCGACATGTTCGAAAAGTTATATGTTTGACTGATTCGGAAGTTATCGTGGTAGAGATGTTGTGTGTTTTTTCTTTTGTTTTGATTTTGCAGTTTCAATTGCTTATTTAATAAATTGCTGGAAAAAATTTTGTTGTTGTTTGTTTTACTATTACTAGGATCGCCCGGTGGTCTAAATTAGACTACTTGATGTACATATTATTATTATTATATCGCTTTTTACTACTTTTAAGCCTAGGACTTTGAAAAACATTAATATTGTGCATATCTACCCAAAAATACCTTTTAAACCATATATGTTTCACCAATATTGGTGGACGATAAGATACTTAAAAGTGTACGACAAAAAAAATGTGTGCCGTATATATGTATATATAAGATATTTGTACATACAGGAAAAACACTCATACACACACATTCAAACAAACACATTCAAACACAAACATTTCTGCTACGTTATCTTCGTATTTATTAAAAGCAGCAGTCAGTCAAACCGACAACTGTACGAACATAACGATAGCTAGAGCTCTTCGTTGTGTATATCTATTCGTTTATTTTGTTTACTTCAATTATGACTCTTTGAATTTCAAGAGCAGAAGTATGAGCAACAGGTTGTGATTCGGCAGTCAAAAAATAAAAATGTCGAAGAAATTGGAAAATTAAAGACTTGCTATTTCGACTGCAGTTTTTTTAACACAGATTTCACCCAGTTTTACTCTATTAAAAATTATATATACAGTTCTTTCTTCCTTCCTTTTAGTGGATTTTTATTTCGATGAGTTTTTGGCTAAATTATATATTAGACTACTCAAAATCCAACCAATACTATTTAAATTTTAAAATTAACCCAATTTTAAGAAAAAATAAAAATATAGTTGATAATAAGCATACAAAAACGTTTACAATTATAATAAAATCACTAAAATTGTTCATGATAACTGAGCATGTTTTTGTATCACCTATACTCCTGTGTATCACATATCAAAAAAATCAACTAGATCAGTTAACATTTTTTACTTTTGGCCAGTTAAAAGTGCTAAAAGTCAAGTATGCATTGTTTGGGAGATTAATGGCCAATAACCACATTACAGGACACTGCGTTTATAAAGCCAGCCGACGTGTTCCGCCAGACCTCATCCGGAGCATTTACTACAGTCGTATATCCACGTGGCTCAATGAAAAAGCATGAGTTAACCAGCTACTTGCTTGAGTTTGAGCAGCCAGCAACAAGAACAGCTGAAGAATTCCGTAAGCATTTCGCAAAATTTTCATCAGCCGATCATGAAGCGGAAATAATGCGGAGACTTCTACAGATCCAAGATCAACACGAGAAAACGTTACAAAGCGTCACCAAATATTCAATTATCTGTTCCACTCCAGCAGATGGAGTCCACAACATACCATTCATCTCTTCCATTCATCAAATGGATAATAATGGTCAATCTCTGGTCTACACTAATCTACAAAACACAAGGAATGATCATCATTGACCTGGTGCGTAAGTGGGACTTAAGTATGACAGAGGAAAATATCTTTTAGGGTTTATCGAGCGCGTGGAACAGTTATCAAAATACAGTTAAATGACGTCCTGCAAGTTATGTTAGACTTTTTCCGAGACAAAGCACTTAGCTGGTGCCGAAATAATAATAAACAATGGGAGCATCGGAAAACATTAAAAAAAGATTTCTGTGACTTTTTTACCTCAACGTTACTTTGAAAAACTTGACGACGAAATCCGCAAACGTACCCAAAGGCGGCACGAATATTTTAAAGAATATGTGCTAAGCTTACAAGACTTAATGATGCACACAGATCTTAATACTACCCAAAAGCTCGAGAGGATCTGCAGAAATGCACTAACCGATTGTAAGTAGTACATTACCAGGGAACAACTGGGAATGACACCAGGGTACAACCAAAGGAATATACTGCGGTGATAGTAAGGTAATATATGATCTTAGAGTAGACCATCCAAGAGCGTGTATACTGATAAGGAAGAATACTAACTATCTTTTACTTTCAGAGTTTATGTCGCGAGATATGGTGCCCATAGTAGTTATACTATTCATAGGTGGCACTCATCGCTACATACTGGTAGTGGCGGGAGATATGGGCGTCCCAGGAGAAGAATTGTACCGTCTTGTGGATCATTGCAGGCGTGACGACTTACTGATGCTGAATGGGTGCGATGCTAATTCACACCACACCATGTGGGGGAGCAGCAACATCAACAGAAGAGGTGAGTGTCTTTTGGAATTCCTATGTAGTAATAGTGTAGAAATCTTCAATATAGCGGAAACCACCACTTTTGTAACTACGGCAAGGGAGGAGGTTGTAGACGATAGGTAGTGCCTATTTGGTGATTGTAATTAGTAACTGGAGGGTTTCGGACGAACCATCAATGTGGGATCATAGAATTATAAGATTTGATACAGATGGGAGTGCTGAACAGTCACCTCCATCCAGAAATCCGAAAAAGGCCGGCACCTGTATAGGGAACACCTTAAGGTCAACCTGGAGGATACCGTTAACAGGGCACCAAGGCACCAGTTACAGCTCGAGTATTTATTAGACAAGGTAAAAGGGGCAATCATTGGAGCATATAAATCAAGCTGCCCCTTACCCGATATAATGGAAATAAAGAGGCACAAGTGTAAAGTTCATTTAGTTTGTTTTGTAGAGAGAAAAAAAGAAAAGAAATTCAATTGCTGCTTGTCCATAGGGCTTAAGTGACGGTTGAGAAACACGACCCGAAATCACCGGCGCGGAGCTAGCTGTGACAATTCACTTAAGTGCCACATAGGGCACGTAACAATATGATGGGAGTAAGTTGATAATATTACAATATGTCTACAAAAATTGTCAACACAAATATTCGTTGCTTATAGATGTTCTTCACAAATATTGTCAAGAATATAATGCTTGAGTCTTGACTTTATTATAATCGCTGATCCACCGCATGCGCTTCCTCTCGAGTCCTTGGAATCATATCAAAAGGTTTCTCGAATTCAAATGAGCCTCAGAGGCCATTATTATATCCATATTTTATTCCACGATGAAGTGCTCAAGTTCATTTTTATGTTGGCGAATGCCGTTTTCTTTCCAGAAACATATTTTTAACGTGTTCATGTCTTTTAACTAATGCTTGAAGCAGAGTATTCTGCATTCTAAGCATTTCTTGCATCATGCTAGTCGTATTTGTTGTAAAATTATTTATAGTTAGCACCAGATTCTCAATAGTAGCTTCAAGGCGACTAAAGTTAAAGCTTGAGTTTGTATTCGTGGAATTATTTGGAGGTGGAACATTTTGTGTGGAGATAGAACTAGTCTTAGCTGCATCGGCATACGATACACATGAACTGACTGGTTGGTTCATTTGAGCAAAAGTGGCGGAGTAAGCGTTTGCTGTTTGTGCTGGAGCTAATTTAGGTTTTTGCGCCATAGTCTGTTTAACGAAAGAATACAGGATACAGGACATCCTCTGTAGTTAGCGGTTTGATTACCTCCACAATTACTACATTTTTTTCTGCTAGATCTTTAGGTTTAGTACAACCAGCAGTACCGTAAAATTCACCGCAGATAACACACACTGAAGGTAAGTTTTTAAGTGGCCATATTCTTGACAATTATGGCACTGTATGGGTCCAGAACACTTGTGTGGTTCTTCAACTGTTATTTTTCGGTATAAGAGATATTTTAAATTATAAATTGGATGATTCTCACTTTTTTTTAATTTCATATCGTTTGGCTTAAATTCGACGCGAAATAGAGGTTGAGGAATCTTCTCCCTATTTATTATGTTCGATACATTTTTTTACCTTAAATCCCTGGCGGACGAGTGTATCTTTTATTTCCTCGGGGGAAACATAAGAATATATGTCCTTCAATACGATCTGCAGGCCTTTAGCACTCTTAAGCTGATATGAGTCGAAACTTTTTTTACTTTTTTCAAATTCAGTAATAATTTTACGAAAATCTTTCATCAATATTACCACGTTTTATTGGAACAATGTGAAATTTAGTCTCATCAATGACCGAGATTAATTTTTTAATAAGAGCGTTTGAGTTTTTTTCTCTTAAATAGATTAGTGGCGGCTTGGATGCTTTGTTCGTGGATACATCGGGTTTGTTGTTGTCATCTTGCAATATTTGAAAACGGGTTTGACGATTGGTAGATGTTGCGATATTATACCTAGACATCTTTGGAGCAGATGCAATTTTAGTAGAATTTGAGCTTCGCCCGCGCTTTACAATTGTGATGATCTGTCCATACCGACTTGGACCTTGTGTTTTGGGCTACTCTTATCTCCAGTGACAACTTGGCTAAGAGAATGACCACGACCCCGAAGGGGATGATATCGCTGAGTAAAATGTAGAAGTACTAGGCAACGATAATTTCAACGATTCACTAGTTGGCATTGGAAAAAGCGAAGTTGATCTCTGATGAAACTGTGGTTTTGCCGTTAGAAAAATTCTGTCACCAGATTTTTTATTTTTATTGTTATCATTGAGAGCATCAGAACTTAAAATAAAATAGGCATTTCTGCCGTTATAACTCACTTAACAATTATTTGTTTTCGAGGTACTCATATAGAGTATTCCTCAAGGGTACTTTGTTTGTGTTTATTTGTTTACTGCTTTTTCTTTGTTTTTGTTTTTTCTATATGTGACCTGCTCCACAAAAAGGGACCTCTGCGCCGAAAAGAAGTTATTGAGAAAAACGCGTTTAAAAAAAGCGCTTCGTTTTTCCGTGTTTTACGCATAGTTATGCAACTCTTCCTTCAACCTGATCATCTGGCGATGTATTTCGACTCTCTGGTACTTTGAACGATATTAACTATGCAGTGTTGTCTCTATGAAAATTATTTTTGTAATTTTGTACTTTGATATTGAACTTTTTTTAAATTTCAAATATTATATATATTATCCACATTTTTAAATTTTTTCATTAATTATGTTCATCTTTACAGGTGATTTGTAAAAAAATTAAAAGACATAGAAACTTGCGGTTTGCGGCATTTGAAAGAGCGTTTTTCCTATAAAAATCGCTCAAAAAGTAAAAAAAAAATTTTCGGCGCAGAGGCCCTTTTCGTGGAGCAGGTCACATATGTAAAAATATTAGCAAAGCAAAAAAAAACTTTTTTATCAAAAATAATATGTACTACGAATATTTTTTGTATGATTTTTTTATTGTTTAGTATGTACGTAAGTAAGAAAATTTCCGCTAATGAAGGTACAACAAGAACTCGTTTTGAAAATTGAAGACATACATATCTGCCAATAAACACACAAAAGATTTTGGAGAGTTATATTATTGAAGTTCACTGTTCTGGAAGGAGACTTCATGAGTGTGCCCGAATCTATATCTTCCGGTGTACCTACCACAGGGTAGAATTCTGGAGCCAGCCTTTTATTTAATATATATTTGTGATATGCCTTTGAGCAGTAATATCCGCACATCTACATTTTCCGATGATACAGCCTGCTTTAGTATGCACGAAAACCTTCACGAGGCTTCCCGAAGTGATCGGGAACATATTACCCAGCTGGAACTATGGTTAAACCAATGGCAAATAAAGGTAAGCGAACAGATGTGTGCTCAGGTAACATTTACCCTAGAATCAATAAACAAATTTTTCTCAACATTTACATGTGAAATACACCTTGATGGAAGGCGTACATGGAAACACCACATTGAATCTAAGCTAACACAAATGAAACTAAAATTATCTCAGGTACATTGGCGGATTTGTAGACATTCAACCCTCAGTCTAGATTGCAAATTTTTGATATACAAGTCGCTTTTGAAACTAAATGGTGCTAAGGAATTCCACTATGGGACACTGCTTCATCTTCCAATGTCGAGAGAATCCAACGAAAGCAAAACAAAATTTTACGGTTAATAACATCGGCTCCATGGTATATAAAAATTTCAAATATACATCGTTATTTAAATATGCCATTAGTGATTGAAGAAATTGCAAACTACGCGGGCAAATATTTAACTAAACTAGAGTCACATCCTAATCCGCTTGCTCGTAATATTTTGAACTATACTGGACACATCCGCCTAAAAAAGAAGGATACAAGGGCTCTTATACTCAATACTCCAGATGGGACTTCTTGAAAATACTTTTCTTTTTTTTCCTTTTGCTTATCACTACTTATGTATTACTTATAACTATCACTATGTTTATTTCCGACACTGGTCGGAAAGGATAATATGAACAAACTCTCTCAAACAGCACATCTTATGTATACGAATAGAATAATTTTATCTTTTTTTTCTTCTAATTTTGAATAAAATGGTTTCGAGCAAGTACTGAATTGAAAATTAAACAGACTCATCTAAACATACTCACTTTGTTGAGTGCGCGTCTGTGTGTGTGTGTGTGTGTATGTGTGTGTGTGTGTGATTTTGTTGCAAAAAATGAGATTTATGTTGTGTTAAGTCTTCAAACATATTATTGAAATTATTTGAAGCATGAAATTAAATATTAAAATTGAATAGATTTTAAAAGCAATAACCACTAAATAACATTTCACAAATTGGGGTTTTATAAAACTTTACCAAAAAGTATGCAGTTTTTTTATGGCTTAATTGAAAAATCGCTTTGATTTGTTGTTTAATTAACAAGTATTTGCTAGTCCGTCTATACCAAAATACAATTTAACCATTTGTTAAGTACATTGAGGGAGATATATGTATATTTTTTTAACTTTTATTATCGTGTGTTTACTTTTTATCAATTAGATATGAAAGCGCAACTAGAAGGCATTCTAAAAAGTGATTAAGTTTTTTTAATGCCCAATATTTTGCATATAATTGCTGAAAATTACACATTTATACTCAGCGATGTTTTTATTTTGCAAAACACAATTTTTTAATAAAAAATAAATAAAAAGATGAATTCACTGGAAATTTTACATTAGTAACATGCCGAATTGCAAGTTTGGACGTCTGACAGCAATATGAGCACAAATACATCTCAAATAATTACACAATATACTGCAGTAAGCCTGGATGAAGATTAGGGAACAATTCCTTGGTCTACCAATAGAAACTTCCGAGCTTTTACAGTTGACAACTGACATATTGTTGAAGGTTAATCTGTTCGTCTATTTCGGCAAATCACCATGGGCGGATATTTCTTTCAAAATGTACAAAACATTAAATCGATTTATTAAATCATTGCAAACGCTATATGTCAATGATTACCAACTTGTTTTAGCCAGAATTGAATAATACGAACATTTGGTTTCAACATGACAGCGTCCTACACATCTCATACCACAATGGACATTCTACACGAGCAATATGAAGGCCTGGTCATCTCACGCGAAGTTGATGTGAACTCAAAAATTTCAGATACGGGTTACCTAGGGAAGCCACGGAAGATATTTGCACGATGTTTTATTCGATAGAATAAAATCAAAGTTAGTCGATATCTGACTCGCGCTGTGCTCTATTTAAATTTAACCCAATAAGCAACTTTGCTTGAAATCAAGTGTAAAACAATTGTTATTCAATCACATATTAAATTGTCAAGGGTTGAATTATGCTTGATTTACACTTTATTTTAATAGCATTCTCCAGTGAAATGGGAACTTGAATTCAATTCGAAAAATTCAATTGTATTACAGTTCAATTCAAGCCTTGAATTATACTGTAATTTAACCTTGTATTACAATTGAATTCAATTATATTTCAACCTTCAAAAACAATGCTTTTAAAATAGAAAGGAAAATGCAATCGACAAATTTTCTTATATTAATTTTCTGCATATCTACCTTCACTATTATTTTCACATTTTTAATCACCTTATGTTTTATAAAAATTAACTTTTTTATATATCTTTGATATTTTTGACCACAATTTAAATTTTATTAATCGGCCGGCACCTCGTATCGACTTCGGTGATATCCACCAGTGGTACAGGATAATAAACTGCTTGGACGTGTTTTCAAAGGAATTCCTCAGCAATACCATCTCTAAGATTAGTGAAGCTTGGGATGTGGTAAGTCTTAAACTCAAGATGCCAATGAAGACATCATTCTGTGCTGCGATGCCAATGCTAGGCACACAATATGGGGTAGCAGTGAAATCAATGACAGAGGTGAGTACATCCTAGATTTCATTAACTCTAACAATTTAACTATTTGTAACTACGACAACTCGCCCACATTTATTTTTCCGAGCTCGGAAAAATTTAGCGGGTGGGAAGAGGTTCTGGACACTCTCACGAACGAAAAATTTAGATTTCTGATCGACAAATGGAGGGTTTCCAATAAAAGATCTTTTTCGGATCATGGATACTGTTGGAAGTCAGACTGCAGAACAAACAGAAACATTGCTTTAGAAACCCGAAGAGAACAGATTGGAATAAGTTCAACGGAATTTTGAAGAAAAAATTAAAACGAGTACCAGAGATCTAGAACACGACCGAAGGACTCGTAAGCAAATGCTTAGAAAAAACCATTAAAAAACGCCAAACGCAACTCATGGAGAATTTCTGTGTACCAGAGATTCAGCGAGGCTTGCTATGATCCTGGCTGCGAATAATTCTTGCCCAACTTTTGCGAAAAGGGCGGATGGCGCCTGTTCAGATTCCTGTGCAGAATCCTTAGACATATTATTCAACACCCACTTTTCTGGCTCTAAGGGTACTCCCAATGCGAACAACTTTATCAGTGGGCAACAATAATCTGTTGATAATGAGATACGATCTGTAGAGAAAGTCTCTTGGTCAATTGACAGTTTGTCACCATTTAAATTACCAGGTCCGGATGACATCATGCCAAAGATGCTACAAAGCGCGAAAAGCTCCATCATCCCCTGGCTTTTTAAATTCTATAAGTTCTGGCTCTCTCTTAGCTACGTTCCGATCAGCTGGAGGAAAGTCAGAGTTCTCTTCATTCCGAAGATTGGAAAAAGAAGTCATGAAGACGAAAATGCCTTCCGACCAATTATCCTTTCATCATTCCTGATAAAGACGTTGGAAAGACTAATATACAGTCATAATAAGCAACGGCTGTTAGGATCGCCAAACTCTCAAATAGCCAGCATTCCAACCTTAAGGTACGCTCTACAGAAACAGCACTACATGAAGTGGCAAGGTTTATAGAGAGATCCCTGGAGCACAAATAATACACCCGGGCTGCATTCCTAGATATAGAAGGCGCCTTCAATAATGTATCGGTGACAGCCACCTAAAATGCTCTACAGGATGCTGATGTTGAGGATTACATACGCAACTGGATAATAATCATGCTGGGGGTAAGAAATGTCATTGCTAAATTAGGTAATAGCGAGAGGTCAATTTGGGCATACAGAGGAACATCACAGTGTGGGGTGAACTCACCTCTGCTCTGGCTTCTTGTGGTTAACACAATACTTTTTAGATTAGATGCCTTGGGGGTTAAAGTTGTAGCGTAAGCGGATGATGTGGTAATAATGGTCTCAGGGATGTTCACGGACGTGATTGGTGATATCATGTCCAACGCTTTGGCACACTTAGTAACTGGACTACAGATTGTGGGCTAGGAGTGAGCCTAAACAAAACGGAGTTGATACTATTTCCAACAAAGACCAAAATACAAAACCTATCGGACAACGCAAAATATTTAGGAGTTATACTGGACAAAAACTTTCATGGAAACTGAATATTCAATACAAGGTTAGAAAGGCAACGGTAGCATACTACTCCTGTCGTAGAATATTTGTATCTAAATGGGGCCTACACCCCAAAGTGCTTAAATGTATGTATACAGCAATTGTGCGTCCAATACTGACTTACAGTTCTGTATTATAGTGGCCTGCCACAAATAAGAAATACGTGGTTGCTTAACTTTATAGAATAAAGAGATCCACTTGTTTAGGGATAACAGGATGTTTACGTACTAGTCCTTCGGATGCTCTGAATGCTATACTAAACCTTATTACGATCGACCTTCATGTATTGGCGGTATCCTCCAGTAGTGCGGCAAGATTAGCGGCATCTGGGAGGTGGAGATCAAGGTCTTATAGTCATGCCAGAATCCTCGATCAACTACACCCTAAGCTTAGGAGATTTACTAATTACATAGTGCCACAGCTGCACTTTCATAAAGTATTTAAAGTTCTGATTCCATCCAGGCGGGAATGGAAGGGAGGCACAATAATAACCGAATACGACGTCAGGTCATACACTGATGGATCAAGAATGGCCTGCGGTGTGGGCTCTGGGGTCATTCCGGTATAGAATGCTCCTTTCGTCTCCCTTACGAAGCCAAAGTATTTCAGGCCGAGAGTATAGCTATATGGTAAGCGGCTAGAGCGCTGATTGATAGGAAGGTACACGGTAAAGTTGGTATCTTTGTCAGAAGCAGCGCTTCTGATTTAATGTCTCAAAAACTCATTTGACTTCGAGAAGCCTTTTTAAAATTTATGGCTACATCTTATATGACTCAAAGGACCCGAGAGGAAGAGCATGCGGCGGATCAGCAATTTTAATTAAGTCAAGACTCAAGCACTATAATCTCGACAACATTTGTGAAGAACATCTACAAGTAACAAATATTGGCATTGAAAATTTTTGTACAAATTTCGTGATATACCTGATTTTCAATCACTGAGGATCCATACAACAATTTCTGGGGTTCGCAGAGGTCGAGCGTTAGTCAACACAATTTCAAAAATGGGCTTGGATGTCATTTCGAGTGGGAAGCCCACTTATTGGCCTACTAGGGATTTAATTCAAATTGAAGCTTCTCTAGATCTCTCGTCCGATCAGTCTCCTACGATCCTTACAATTCTTAGCCCATTAAGAAGTGACTTACCTCACCCATATCTGAGTAGTCATTGGACGGAAAATATTACGCTAAGAACACCCGATGATATTAAATCGAACATTGCCAACCATAATAAAAATATTAAACAGGCTGCTGAACATCCCACTACCTCCCATCCGCAGACTAGGGTTAATAGAACTTACTCACCGGATATTGAACGTCTCGTGTGTGAAAACAGAAGAGCTAGAAGAGAAAAAACTGCATCTCTTAAAAATTATTTGGAAGGTCTTGATGTCACACCAGCATCTAATTACCCTTTGTGGCGCCCTGCTAGAAAACTTAAAACACCAGTTGAGTTTAAACCACCTCTGCGCACATCTACAGGAGGTTGGACAAGAAGCGATACTGAAAAAGGTAAAATATTTGGTGCGCATTTAAAATCCGTATTTACCCCAAACACATGTTCTGATGCTGTTGATTTGCCGAATGTAGTTGCGCTACCCCCTCGACCAATAAAATTTAAAAAGCGTGATGTACAAAAAATAATTGCAGAACTCAACCCGAAAAAAGCTCCGGGTATTGATGAAATTAGTAACCAGATGCTGATGAAGTTGCCTCGTATAGCTATTAGAATCCTGTTATTCATTTTTAATGCCTTTTTACGACTGGAGTATTATCCAAACAGCTGGAAGCTTGCCAAGGTTAAAATGATTCCAAAGCCGGGCAAAGATCTTACCAAAGCTGAGTCATATAGGCCAATAAGTTTACTGTCAACAATGTCAAAGCTCTTGGAAAAGTTACTCAAGATAAAATTGTCCCCAATTCTAACTGATAATGGGTGCCTACTAGACCATCAATTTGGTTTTACAAGTCAGCATAGCACTATTGAACAAACTCATAGATTGGTTCAATTTATAAGAAGAACTTTTGAAGAAAAAAGTACTGCTCTGCTCTGTTTATTGACGTTTTTCAGGCATTTAATAAAGTGTGGCATGAAGGCCTAATTTTAAAATTAAAGACTTACCTACCAATAAACATTCTACATCTTTTGGAATGTTACATTATTTCTCGGAAATTCACTGTTGTGGAAGGAGACTTTATGAGTATTCCTGAAACTGTCTCATCCGGTTAGCCACAGGGGAGTATAGTGGGGCGAGTTTTGTGTTTGCTTTATACTTGTGATATGCCTTTGAGCAGTAATATCCACACATCTACATTTGCCGATGATACAGCCTGCCTTAGTATGCACGAAAACCGTCACTAGGCTTCCCGATATCTTCAGGAACATATTACCCAGCAACTATGGTTAAACTTATGGCGAATAAAAGTAAACAAACAGAAGTGTGCTCAGGTAGCATTTACCCTACGAAATCATTTACCCTAGAATCAATTATCAAATTGTTCCTCAACATTCACATGTGAAATACATTGGTATAAGGCTTACATGGAAACACCAGATTAACTCTAAGTTAACACAAATGAAACTAAAACTAACTCAGGTACATTGGCTGATTGGGAGAAATTCAACCCTCTGTCTAGATTGCAAACTTTTGATATACAAGTCGCTTTTGAAACCTATATGGTGCTATAGAATTCAACTATGGGGCACTGCTTCAGCTTCCAATGTCGAGAGAATCCAACGAAGGCAAAACGGTTAATAACATCGGCTCCGTGGTATATAAAAAATTTAAATATACATCGTGACTTAAATATGCCACTAGTGATTGAAGAAATTGCAAAATACGCAGGAAAATATTTAAAAAACTCGAGTCACATCCTAATCCGCTTGCTCGTAATATTTTGAACTTTACTGGACACATCTGCCAAAAAAAGAGGGATACAAGGGCTCTTATACTCAATACTGTAGATGGGACTTCTTGAAAATACTTTTCTTTTTTATACCCTTTACCAACAAAAATGGTAAAAGGGTATATATAGGTTTGTCATTCCGTTTGTAATTTCTATAATATCAATAAGCGATCCATATAATATATATATTCTGGATCCTTATGCATAGGGAAGACGAATAAGCGATGTCCGTCTGTCCGTCTGTCCGTCTGTCTGTACGTGAAATCGGTTTTCCGAAGCTCCCAGAAGAGCTAGAGACTTCGTTCTTGGACTGGTGTGTCAGAAATTGTCCAAAATAGATTGGTATTGAAATTCAGCAAAATCGGGCAGACGATTGCAGAGCTGGAAAACTTAAACTTCATTTTGCCATATAAAAGTAACTCCCGAAAACAAATTTTTATTTTTTTTATAAATGTACATATTTTACACTTCAGTACGACTAAAATTGGAATTTTAAATTAAAAAAATACAAAAAAATTAAAACGACGTTTCCAGGGTTGGAAAACTTTAACTTTTTGTGTTATGTAAAATTAACTATGTCTAAAACTATATTAGTATTTCTCGAGAACCGTAAGAGCTACAGACCTGAAATTTGGACACAGTATGTAGACCTTTGGCCGCTACAACAACAAATACATGATAATTGGAAATTAAAGGGTGTTCCAAAGCGAGCAACGAAAAATTTTAAAATCCCATGTAGTATATATACAATTGTATGTATATGCACTTGAAATTTGTAAAGTTAGTGTATTTTTATACAGACTACAACAATTAACACTAAAATTTAAAAAAATTTTAATTAAAGGGTGTTCCATCAGTTAATGCAATTTTGACTACGTAATTTCACAATTTGCTGTATCTTGGAAACCGTAAGAGCAAAACTCTTGAAATTTTCAAAAACGGTAAAAATGAAAAAATAAAAAATTATAAAATCGCCAAACCGAAAAAAATCGCCAAAAACAAGAAAAAATCGCCAAAACGAAAAAAATCACCAAAACGAAAAAAATTCTAAAAAACAAAAAAAAATCGCCAAAATTAAAAAAAAATCGCCAAAATGAAAAAAATCGCGAAAACGAAAAAAACCCCAAAAAACAGAAAAAAATCGCCAAAATGAAAAAAGCACTAAATTAAAAGAAAATTTCTAAGACTAAAATAAATCGCAAAAAAACTAAAAAATTGCTAAAATGAAAAAAAAAATCGCCAAAATGAAAAATATCGCTAAAACGAAAAAAAAACCTAAAAAACAGAAAAAAAATCGCCAAAATGAAAAAAAATCGCCAAAAAAAGAAAAAAATCGCCAAAACAAAAAAAAACTAAAAAACAGAAAAAAATCGCCAAAATGAAAAATAATCGCCAAAACGAAAAAAAGCACCAAATTAAAAAAAATTTATAAAACTAAAATAAATCGCAAAAAATCGGAAAAATTGCTTAAATGAAAAAAAAATCGCCAAAACGAAAAAAAACCTAAAAAACAGAAAAAAATCGCCAAAAAGAAAAAAATCGCTAATTAGATATTTGCTCCTAGTGTTTTCACTTCATATTCATTATTATTGCCCAAAACAAAAATATTCGTTTATTTTTTCATTGAACGCCTTTTCTCTAAAGTTTTATGCTCTTATGCAAAAACGATTGTTAAAGTTAAAGCATGCTTTAAAACCGGTTTTTCCATACAAAATTCGTTTATTAAACCAACTTTAATTTTAACAATCTTTTTTGCATAAGGGGGTTAGACTCCCCATTTAAACGTTTGTTACAAAAAAGTTTCTATTCCCTATTCTTTGAGAAAGACCCCATATGTATGTACGAATATGCTAGCCTAATAATATAAACATTCCATCATATTCCAACATTCTATTCCAACATTCCAGTATGTTCAGTAATTTAAAGCACAGAAAAATAATGAAGACAATGAACAAAAACAAAACGCACACAAAATAAACCAAAAATAAAAAACTTACTTTGTGCTGTAGGTGAATTTAACTTTAATCAAAGTTATTAATAATTAAAAAAATATATTATTTTTAAGCATCTAAAGAAAAATAATACAGTACCACTCGTTATTTAAATATCCAAATTTTATTAGTTTCAGCAATAATCGTTTAAGTACATAGAAATATGGAAATAAGAATAGAATGAACAAATAAAATACGTTTTTCCTTCTGAGTGTTTATGGAGTTGCCAAGCCAAATTGTTGTAATTTTTTTTTTAGCAAATTAAGAGAGAAAGAGAAATCATGGCTTTATGATTGGCTAATATTCTTAACTGTTTTTAACTATCTTAGACACAAAAATGTAGAAGAAAAAATACATTCTGCACTGCTCCTATTGTCAATCTATCTAACAAAAAAAAAATCAGGCGAATACGTTGAGTTTAAGTCAGTTAAAATGGTTCTTAACTTTTTTCACTTGCCTATTTATATATAGATCAGGCCTGTCACAGAAATCGATGGAAATTGTTTGGTTACGAATTTTCATTTACATCGATTTTGTTTTACCTTCTTCAGATTTCGATCGATTTGCTCATTCCGAAAAAACGTCAATTCGATTGATTTCAATTTAAATGTGGCAATATTTGGCAACAAAAAACACATTATTGTTGCTCGTATTTAGAGTTTTTCCCCTTACTTTTTCATTTACCGGGAAAGCGGGAAACTTTTTTATATATCCCGGGATCCCGTTCCATAGAAATAATAAACATTAAATAGAAAGCTTAAAACACTAACTAAAACACATGTTATATACATAAATAGTCCTATGTTAATTCAAATTTGGTTTCAGAACAAGAACCTTATTTTATTTTAAATTTTAGTTTTTAAATTCCTTAAAGGTTTTTTCCAACACGAAAAACTTTGTTATATAAGATCAAAAAAGTAAACTAACAAATAAAAGTAATAACATATTAGTTAATAAAAACAAACATAAAATAAAAAATACTCGACGTTTGAGATCGAAAACAGATCAGTAGATTTGTTGTTAAAAAACGTTTATACAATTGAGTTTTCCACGTTAAAAAATTTTATTAAATACAAAAAAAGAGAATAATGATTTCAATAAATTACTTTAAAACCAGGGACCGAAAATAATTGTTATTTTTTTTTTCTTTCTGAAGAAAATGCTACTAGAAAATAACCATTATCTACTTTAGGTTATTATTAACCATTATTGTGAGTTATACATATATTATTATGACCGTTTTGTTAACTTTTCCAAAAACATTTCAATATCTTGCCCTAAAAACCACTTATAAATGCATCGATTACATCTTACAACGATATGTATTCGTCTAGCGATAAACGAAAAAAAATTAATTGCAACAATGGTCATTGGCAGGGACAGGGGTTTCATGCAAATGCATGTTTTTCCCTTAACCTTGATTATAGCAAGAACGAAATATCTTTACGAAACAATGAATTTGCGTAAAAATGGCATCGATTTGTTAGAGCATATTTCTGCATATTTTGGTGTAAATAAATATTTTTGCATAATTTGGTCATAATTGCATATTTTTGTCTCATATTTTGGTACAAACGAATGATTTGGTTTGATATTTTCTCAAAAATGCAAATAAAAATAATATTTTTGACAAATTATCAATGCAAAACTGGTTTTTGAACAATTTGTTCGTTGGAATTGTTGCAGTATTGTAGAACGACTGTACAAGCACACGAACCTACCAATTTTAATGTAAATTGTAATTTAGATGATTTCAAGAGAAAATTGGTTGCTATTAAAGCCGAAAATAGTGAAACAATCGTTATATCATATTTAATCTTGTGTAAAAATATAATGTATCAGGCTTGTCCACGCACATTTTGAAAAAACAAATATATATTTTTTATTTAGTTGTATGTAAATTGAAAACTTTTGTTTAGAATAAAATATTTTAAAATATTGCATATTTTATTGTTTTAAGTGCATATTTTGAGTTTTGATGTCATATTGTAGGTGCCTAAAACACCTTTTTTAAATGCATGAAGTCCTTGTCACTGGTCATTGGTAATCAAAAAACTTTTTTTGTTGCTATAATACTCGTACTTATTTATAGCAAAAAAATATTTCTTACTTATATTGGTTGCAATTATAACCCTTATTTAAATTCATTAAATGGTTATGGTTATAAGAACTTCCCGCCATTTCTATTATAAATGTTATGTTCCTGCTTAAAGGATCAATATAAATGACAAAATATATCCCTAAATCTAAAATTTGTTAGAAAAATCGCTGCTCGCTATAAATTTTCACAAATGCCAAAGTTAAAGCAGCTGTGCTATATGTAAAGTCGTAAAAAAATTTTTTTTGTATTTTCCGGGATACTGCAGAAAAAATCCCGGAAAATCTGGAAATGTTAAATTGAAATTCCCGGGAATTCCCGGGGCAAGTCCCGGGAAAAACCCTACTCGTATTAGAAGAGCCACAAAATACCAAAGAATCAATTTTTTTTTGTTGAAGTTAACCAAATAAAAAATTTTTTATATGAAATGTCTGTAATTGCAATAACTGCAGTTATTGCCTGCCCAGGGCAGTCAAGATTTTGCCGGAAAATTGCTTCAGATCCACTTTCATATCCAAACGTAATGTGTTTTATTTGACAGAATAGAATATTTCAGTTTTTATGATGATGCATTTTTCCTTAAAGCTTGGTACTCTGTTCAAAATTTCGTGCGAAATGCTGTCAAACTACATATAAAAGTATTTGGTATGAAATATTTGCGAAATAAATTCGCAAGAGTATTACTCTGTTCTTGGTTTGAAAAACACGGAAAATCATGTCTTTACATGCAAAATTAATTTGGTATTATTTTAGTTTAGCTGCGAAACAACATGAGCAGTGCTTTTTTCGCACGGAATTTTAAAAATGTTGCATACTTTCAAGCAATAAAAGCGAGCAGTTTATTTCAAAACCGCGAGTTGGGCTACATTTAGTACATGTCAAATTTTTCACGCGAAATAACCAATGGCGCTGAAAAATTTTCACAACTTCGAACAGAGTACAATTCCGAGCAATATTCATCGAGCAAATTCTTCGTTTTTCGTTTTCTGCAGAGCCTAATTACGGAAATGAAATCATTTCGATTGAATTTGGTTTCAGCCCTTTAGCCCCTTATTAAATTTTCTTCAATATGGGTAGATTTTAGTCTTTGTGAACTTTTTCTTCCTTTAATCTAGCAATATCGACTTTTAACTCGTTTTATTTTGTTAGTTTACCAATTTAAACAAGAAGAATAATATAGAATAATCTTCTACTTCTTCGAATTTTTTGTGCTTTGAAAGATATTCAGTTTGATTGCCTTGTTCGATAACTTGGACCAATTTGTTTTGTTGTCCTTGATCCTTTGTCAAGGTGTTGTTCACATTTTTAATAAGCCCAATAGCTCGCTCGGCTGGGTCATTGACTATGCTGATGTTATCAACAATTTCTTTAATCTGCATGTAATTTTCGTGTTTGTGCCAATTTGATAGATGGATACCAAGGAAACTGCTCCCTACTCCAATAATATCAAAGATTTTCATATTATTTTGTGAAACCAATTTCGTTACAACGAGATTTGTTCGCAATCGAGAATAACATTACAAAACTAATTTTTTTGGTCACCAGGATGCTTTAATGCTGCTGTCATTTTTATTAAAGTTTCTTCGGTATGCCTAGGTTCAGAAAAAGAATAGCCGAGCGCGATGTCACTTATGTACCATAAATACGTAAAAAGGTTTTGAGTGCAATATTTGCTATTACTTCATTTAATCCAAGTTAACGAAGAACGCAATCAAATGTACAAAAATAGCAATAAAGGTGTTATTGTGTCCAATTTGAACACAACTAGTAATACCACCTGTAAAAACAACATACATACATAAATTATGTGGAAGTATTTTGTAGTTAAAAAAATTAAATTTTCTTGTGTTTTGTATTTTAAATACATACATGACGACCAAGTATTTTGTGTTTTGTATTTTAAATACATAGCCTGAAAGTATTTTGTATTTTGTATTTTAAATACATGACCAGCAAGTATTTTGTATTTTGTATTTCAAATACTGCAAGCCATGTATTTTGCCCAACTCTGAACACATGTCATTTAAATGGTATTTTCATACATCAAAAGTTTTGTAAAGAAGCCGTCGTTGAAAATACATTTAAAGATGCACAAAAATTTGATTCAAAATTAAAAAAAAAATTTAATGGACGTAAGTAAATTTTAAAGAAAAATTTTAAAATTATTAGGTGTGAAAGGTTATGGAACTGAAACTTCTGTCTTAAATATTTCAGTGTCTGCACAAAAAATAAGTGAAATATTGTTACCTTTAAAACAAGTCTACTCCGATCAAAATCGGTTAAACGAATCAAAAGCTGTTATCAACCAAGTAAAAACGTATTTTTGAAACAAGCCATTTTTTAGCCGAAAACCGTTATCAATTTTGAGCGACCCCCAAACCTTGATCAATTTTCATGTTTAATATACCAAAATTTTCGTTTTTCTAAGTAAAATTAGAATAAAACTTGTGCCGTTGACATTAAAAAAATTTTTTTTTGTGAAATGGTCTAGTGTACATATATACTTATTTACAAAATTAAATTAAAGAATTTGTTGCATTGAATTAAAAAAAAAGAATGTGAAAAAGATTATTGGTAACAAAAAGGGATTAAAATTTGTTTGCAAATGATTCCTGATTTACCTTTAAACATTTTCATTGAAAAATTTTAATTTTTACCTTTTACTTACAAAAATTACTCAGCGAACGAGACCACAAAGTGTAAGACGAAAATACATTTGAACAAGTAAGCAATTTTACAAAATTAAATGAAATGTTGTGTTAAATTAAGAAACAAAATACGAAAAAGCTTATAACTATTAAAAAGGCAATTAAAAATTGTTTTAAAATTATTGCAGATTTCATTTGAAGCATTTTCATTAAAAAATATTAAGTTTTACCATTTATTTACAAAAATCGCCAAGCGAATGAGGTTACAAGGTATTATTGAAACGAATTTATTTCAATTTTAAAACTAAACTAAATTTTTTATTATTTATTTTTTACAAAAAGTCTTAATTCTAAAATCAAAGCTACTTATGTTATTTTTATTTTTATTCAACAAGTGTTTTGTTAGCAAAGTAGTTGCTACATATACTCCCCCACCAGAGAGTTTATTGTAGAAGCTCTCGAAAATCTTACTTTTCTTGACACTTTTGTGTTACCATCTGACGAAAAATTTGAATTTATATGATTAATTGCAATAGTTCTTGGGTTCTCGCATATTTCATCATTAAACTTAAATGCTGGTTTTAGGCGATCAATGGAAATGACTTTGCTGCATCCTTTTATATCCAAAGTAAAATATTTGGTCGTTCTTTTTAAAACCCTATATGGACCATCATATGGTTGTTGAAGTGGTTTTTTTACTGCATCATTGTGAACAAAAACATGAGAACATGTGTCCAAAGTTTTGTGAAGAAAGACAGATTTGTTGGACTTATGTCTGACATCAACTGGTTTAAGTGAATTCATTTGGGCTTGAAGATTTTGAACGAAGTCATTGGTAGGTGATAATTCTGTAGAGTTTTGAATTATGTTACATGGCAAGCGAATAGATGAACCATACACTAGTTCTGCAGGAGTTGCACTAACATCCTCCCTGATACTTGAACGAAGACCCATCATGACAGTGGGAAGAACTTCCAGCCAATTCTTTTTATTATGACACATTAATGAAGCTTTCAGAGAACGATGCCATCGTTCGATTATACCATTGGACGATGGATGATAGGCAGTTGTTCTAATCCGTTTTGAACCAAGTATTAAGGTAAGTTCTTTGAAGAGATGCGATTCAAATTGACGTCCTTGATCTGTGGTAATTTTCGTTGGAACGCCAAAACGAGATATCCACCCTTTGTATAGACCTATGGCAACAGTTTTGGCAGTTATATTTTGCAAAGGGATCGCCTCAGGCCATCTAGTGAATCTATCGATGCACGTAAGTAAGTAGGAATATCCATCGGTAGAGGGTAATGGACCAACCAAATCTATATTGATATGGGAAAAACGCTCAGAAATAATAGGATACGTACCGATCTTACTACGTGTGTGACGAGTTACTTTAGAGCGCTGACATTCTACACATTCTAGAATCCAATCGTGTATATTTTTCTTCATATTTGGCCAAACAAAACGATCTTGTATTAGTTTTGTACTTGCTTTAATGCCACTGTGTGACAAGCCATGAAGAGAATTAAAGACGATTTTGCGAAAATCTAATGGCACGAACGGTCTTGCCTTTTTGGTTGAAATATCGCAAATTATTGATGGTTTATCTTGAAAAACCTTTACTGACCTTAGCATAAGCGATGTCGTTTTATCATTTAAGATTGATTGAAGATCGATATCAGTTTCTTGAGATTTACTTAATTCTTCATAATCAATAGATGTGGTAACATCGATTGCAGAAAGGCGTGAAAGTGTATCAGCTATTGTGTTAGCATGACCACTAATATGACGAATATCAGTCGAAAATTGTGATACAAAATCAAGTTGCCGAAACTGTCGAGGAGAAGCTTTTTCATTCTTTTGTTTAAATGCAAACGTCAATGGCTTGTGATCCGTAAAAATTATAAAATGGCGGCCTTCGAGCATGTGCCTGAAGTACTTGACCACAGTGTAAATAGCTAACAGTTCTCTATCGTATGTGCTATATTTCATTTGTGTATCTGTTAGCTTTCTTGAAAAAAAACTTAAAGGAAGCCATCCATCTTTGGACTGTTGCTGAAGAACTCCACCAATTGCTCGATCTGCGTCAACCATGACACAAATCGGTTTGTTATTTGTTGGATGAGCGAGAAGTGCTGCATAAGCTAAATCTGCTTTTGTTAAACGCATTTTCAGATTCAGAAGTCCAAATTATGGGAGTTTTATCGTTTTTCTTGTTCCCTTTTTGAAATTCAAGAAGTGGCATTTGAGTTTCAGCAGCATGGTGAATAAATCTACGATAGAAGTTTATCATAGCTAGGAAACGTCATATTTCTTTCACATTGTTGGCCTTGGATAACTGTTAATAACAGCTACCTTATCAGGAAGTGGGTATATACCATCTTTATTAACAATATGACCAAGAAATTTAATTTCCGGTTGACCAAAGTGACATTTTGACAAATTAATTACCGTAGTCATTGAAACGGCTAAAAACCAATTCAAGATGGCGTAAATGCTCTTCTTCTGAATTAGAGGCAACGAGGACATCGTCCAAATAGCTTAAACAAAACTCAAGATCACGTAAGAGTTCATGGATGAATCTTTGAAAAGTTTGACCAGCGTTGCATAATCCAAGCGTCATATAATGAAATTCAAAAAGTCCAAATGGTGTTATGATGGCAGTTTTTGGAACATCTTCGGGAGCCACGGGAATTTGATTATAGGCGCGCACCAAATCAATCGAAGAAAAAATTGTCTTACCATTCAATCCAAAACCGAAGTCGTGTATATGAGGTAGAGAATATTTATCTGGAACTGTAATGGAATTTAGACGTCGATAATCTCCACAAGGCCGCCACTGGCCATTTGTTTTTCGCACCATGTGTAATGGACTGGACCAATTACTTTTTGATGGAAAACATATACCTTGTTCTACCATAAACTTAAATTCATGTTTTGCAATTTGTAATTGTTCAGGAGAAAGACGTCGCGCCTTAGAAGCAACCGGTTGTCCCTTTGTTTCGATAATGTGTTGAACATTATGTTTTTGTTTTGTTGAGGTTGTTGACAGATTTGTTATATCTGGAAAATGAGCAAGCAAGTCAAAGTAGGGAACTTTATTACTTACAGTTTTTATTTCTAAATGAACCGCTTTTTTAACGAAAAAAGATGAATTTAAACCAGTAGTGTTGTCAATTAACTTCTTCTTTTTTAGGTCTACGAGTTAACCATAATGTTGTAAAAAGTCTGCACCGATTATTGAGTGATTTACATCAGCGACAATAAACTTCCACGAAAAAGTTCTTCTTAGACCCAACGTTGGATATAGAATTTCTTCACCATATGTATAAATTACAGTTCCATTAGCTGCATAAAGTTTGTAATTTTGAGGATGATTTCTCAAATTTTTATTTGATAATGGTATAACTGAAATATCAGCTCCGGAATCAATCAAAAAACTTTTTTGAACATGGGGGTCGTAAATAAATAGACGATTAGTTGCTTGGCTACGGTCACTACTTATATTTAGTGACCGCCTTGGAAGTTTTCCGGATTTGTATAGGAACAAGGCTTCCGGCAACAACGAGCGTTATTTCCAAATTTGCGGTGATAATAACATACCTTTTGTGAAAGACTGTTATTTCTTTTTGATCTGCAGCGTGAAGTTGAACGTGATGGATTACGATATCGAGTCGTTTGAAGATTCTTAACGGCATTAGTATGTGCTGAAATTTGTTCCCTTAAATCAGTGATTTCATTAGTGCTTCGAATGCTAGCAATGTTATACGATGATGAGCTAGAAATATCTTCAATCTTGTCAGCCATAACTGCTAAATTGTCTAGAGATTCTGATGAAGTTGCCAATATTGCTTGAGTTTGAGGGGACAAACGTTGTAGCCACATAGTACGCATAAATTCATCTTTTACTCCACCATTAGCAAGCCTACGCAGTTCGCGCAATAAGAAACTTGGTTTTTTTCACCAATTGGCATTTCATTTAAAAGTTTTTTTATGCGCTTTTCTTCAGATATGGAGAAATGTTCAATAAGCCTTTGTTTTATCTTCATATAAGCATCATTAGGACGTTCCAAAATGATGTCACTTACTTGAGTGAGTACATCAGGTTCTAATTCTGGCAAAATTGCAAAAAACTTAGATTTTTCATTTGTAATGTTGTGGTTTTCAAACTGTGCCTCTAACTGAGCAAACCAAACCGCTGGATTATCTCTCCAAAATCGTGGAATACGAAGTGTAAGATTCTTGAATTTGTTGTCTCGGCATATTCCAAATTTATTATTGAGATTAATAAAAGCGTGAGGAATTCGGGGTCACCAATTATTGAAACGAAGTTATTTCAATTTTAAAACTAAACTAAATTTTTTATTATTCATTTTTTACAAAAAGTCTTAATTCTAAAATCAAAGCTACTTATGTTATTTTTATTTTTATTTAACAAGTGTTTTGTTAGCAAAGTAGTTGCTACAGTATAAATTAAAAATAAGCTAAAAAATTCCAGCTTGAAAGAAGGTTAAAGAAGACGCACTGACAGAGTGAGCGAGAAATCCGAAAATACAAATTATTTTCCGTCTCGATACATCTCTTTATATTCCTCTGTGGTTTAAAGAACAGGCAGTAACTGAGTGAGCGAGATCTCCGAAAACACATATTATTTTCTATCTCGTGACATCTCTGTAAGTAGTTTGTGACTTAACCATCAATCATTATATGACAAAATGTATAGCTGACTGTAACAATTTTTCCATTCCTTATTTCTACCCAGAAGGATTAAGTTTATCAATTTGATTTTTAATATTGCTCACTGTAGACTTGATTACTTCCGAAGGCTCTCTTGAGTATTGAAATAATATTGGGTGACAAAATTCAACTGATGATGGGCGAGGATTTTTCCACTACTCTGAGGTTTCACTTCTGAGTATTAAAGGAACTTCAGAAGCCATAAACATATATGCATCTGTGGTTGTCATGCCATTTGTATTAATTACTTTCTTGTAAGCACTTTGACCGGATGATCTATCATAACCAGTGATGGGAAATGTGGCACAATTGTGCCCTTTTTGGCACTATTGGATGTTAGCTGGCACTGTGGCAATCTCGCTCCTTTTCTGGCACTGTTTGTCCATTCTAGCCACAATCGCCAAAAAAGATTAAGCATAATATTTTTAACTTCGTTTTTCGACGAAAATCGACTATCTGCGATCGTAACTAATCGATTTATGTCAAAAAATTAATCTCGAAAGTTATGTTGCTTAAGCTCGAATTAATATCGAAACTTTTATTATTTCAATAATATGTATTCTTGTACTATTTACATTGTTAAGTATTGAAAACTTAATAGGATTTGGAGCTGAGAACTCTACAATTATTATGGGGAAAAGTAACGGTGTTCAATGAATGTTTGTGACGATTTATTAAAAGAAATAATTATTACTTTTTGTAACTGCTGATGTCGTAAACATTTTAAAAATTTACTCAAACCGTTATTTGTTTCGTCATACTATTATATATGTATATAGACCCCTTGAACAATGGAAGGCCCTATAATATTTCCTCACATTATGAAATGTCCACTTGTCTTCTCTTTTTAACTATCGCTTTTCTAAAGAAGGTAAATATTGATATTTTGGAACTAGAGAAAAAGTAGTTCTTGATTAAACTTCCAATTTTGTTCACTCGTAATATGAGGATTCATTCTGCATTATTAACTCAACAATCATATTTTTTGAGTCATGACGTTGTTTTAGTAAATGAGCTATGTATCCTTTAGAGTCCTATTTTGTTCAATTATGTATGTAAAACACCAGCTGATGAGAAGAGAACCTGTTAGCATGGCAGCCTAGTTCGTGGTGCCTGTATCGAATGACTCCCACACAGATTTAAAAAATTTTAGCAAACTACACATTTCTACTCTCGATACAAGCTCAAGACTACGAAAAGTGTGAGCACCAAGATAGTTATATCTAGTGCGGCTTAAAGCCGGGCAGTGACATAGTAGATGTTCCATTGTTTCAATTTCCCCGGGTTCCTTACATTTCCTACAGGTACCGTCGGGTACTCATCCTATTTTGACAGCATACGAAGCCGTCCAGCAGTGCCCAGTTAATACCCCCACTAGAAGTTTACAGTTGCTTCTAGTTAGTGATAAAAAGAACTTAGTCAATTTGGGATTATAGGAGCTCCACATGATTTTAGAAAACAAGCCAACATTTTTTCGCTTCTTCCCTCATATTAGAGTCTATGATCTCTTTAAGGTATTGAATTAAATTTCGGATATATACCGTTACCTCAGCCGGTAATTGAATTCCCCTTTTAGCCAGTGTATCGGCCATTTCATTTCCCTCAATTCCCATGTGTCCCCGGATCTAGAATATATGTAATTGTCTACCAGCACATAACATATCCAGGGTCTTTCTACACAGGAGCACAACCGAGGAGTAATTTTTTTTTTTTTTTTTTTAAGAAAGAGAAGTAACACTCAGGCAATTAATGCCTACTACTATTACTAGGTGTTACCTTCTTTAGGAAAGGGATAGTGATAGAGAAGACAGGTGGTGAAGGGAGAGATAGAGGAAAGCTTCATTCTTTTACAACTCTGCTTTTTGCACGTTTTTTGATAATGCAGTGTTGCAGCGCCATCTGGTGTCAAATGAGGCGTATTAAGTTTTTGAAGCTGTGTTTTGTACCCATTTTATTGATTATTTTACTTCGCCAATGATTTTGCTACACAACGAAGGAGGGCGCTCCGATGTTACATTAGGACTAGTATCTTCTGAAGTCGGTATAGTTAAGTGACCAGTGACTATGCCTTCATCACTTGAACTTTCCTACAACAACTGATACAAAGGGACACTAATGCACATCAGAAAAATGCGTGGTGTTGTTATTCAATGACTGTTGTATACAGGGATTGAACCCAGGACCTTCGATTTTGTAGTCAACGTGCTAACTACTTCAGCCAACGCCACCCTCGTCAGTCAGCTGAAATTGCAGTCAGCTGAAATTGCTTTTATAGCTGCTTTACTGTCTATATACAGATTTACACGCGCATTCATAGTTAGAGGGCTGAATGCTAACTCTGCTGCCATTTTGACAGCATATATTTCCGCCTGGAAGATGCTACAATGATCACGAAGTTTATAAGATTCCTCTATACCGAGCTCCTGACAGTAAACCGCACCTCCCACCCTTCTATCCATCTTTGAACCATCAGTGAAAAAGTTGAAACCAGAACCATTATAATTAAGACTTTCCAGATAGCCTTCTTTACTTATAGTGATCTGTGGTTTGGTAAAAAAGTTCGTCAATGGAATGATGTAGTCCGAGCTACACTCCATGTTTTCTAGTAATTTGCTCTGACCAAATGATCTGTACGACATCTGCAATTAGTTTTATTGGTTTAAGGTCCAATATAACGTCTAGAGCTGCAGTAGGTGTACTCCAGTGATGCAGAGCTCTGCTAGCCTCTGGATACTTTCTAACTTTTTCAGGTATGATTTTGTCTCAGTCGCCCTCCACCATACAAGTATTCCGTAGAGTAAAATTGGTCTAGCCACCGCTGTGTAGGTCCAATACGTAAGAGTAGGCGAAAGGCCCCATGTCTTGCCCAGCATTTTTTTACATGCATATAGAGCAATGGTGGCCTTTTTAACTCTATCTTCTATATTGGACCTCCACGTCAGTTTACTATCCAAAATAACCCCCAGGTACTTTGTGTGTGTTTTGGCCGAGAGCGATATACCGTCTAATTGTGGTGTTTTTCATTCCTTGACTTTCCTATTAGTAAAAAGCACAAGGTCAGTTTTTCCAGGGTTTAAGTTCAAACCTACCCGCGTTGCCCATCTATGAATATCCTTCAACGAGGATTCCATTAGGGAGCTAATTGTGTCGAGGAACTTACCAGTTATGATAATGGCTATGTCGTCCTCATACGCTGTAATCCTATCTGCTTTACCCTCGACTTCCATGAGAATTTCATTAACAACCAGCGTCCAAAGAAGTGGCGATATAACACCACCTTGGGGAGTTCCTCTCTTAGCTTCTTTGTTTACATTGGAATTGCCTAATTCCGCAGATACCATTCTACATTTTAATAGGTTGCCTACCCAGTTTTTGACTTGCAAGTGAGTACCGGAACGATTTACTTTTTCCATAATTGCGTCCGTAGAGACATTATTGAAAGCACCTTCTATATCCAGGAAGACCCCTATAGCAAAGTCTTTATAGTGTAACGATTTTTCGATTTATTCAACAACATTATGAAGTGCTGTTTCAACCGATTTGCCCTTTGTGTATGCATGTTGGTTGGAGGACAGAATATTTGGATATACAAATTTTTTGATGTGTATATGCAAAATTCTCTCTAAAGTTTTCAGTAGAAAGGATGTCAAACTGATAGGCCTTAAGTGTTTTGGATACATAGGGTTGCTCCTACCTGCCTTTGTTATGAATACAACCTTAGTTATACTCCATGAATTTGGCACATAGTTCAGTCAGGGGCATCCCTTAAATATTCCTACTAGCCAGGGAATTATCCTCTGTTTACCACACGGTAGTAAAGCCGGGTAAATACCATCTGGTCCCGGTGATTTATATGCTTTAAGGGAATTGATGGCCCATTCCACTTTACTAAAGGAAATGGCATCACAATTCTCAGTATTCAATTCAATTGTCGTTTCTGGAGAAACGACAATTGGAGAACGCTGGAGAACTTCCAGCGTTTCTCGGCTGCAGCTAGTCCAATCGCCATTAATTTTACAAATTGTGCTAGGCACTGATGGATTGCTTGCAAGCAGCTTCCTCATTCTGGCCGTATCCTATATTGCCACAAAAATTCTTCCATGAATTTTTCTTGGCCTTTCTCACCTCTTTTTTAAAATATTTCAGTGCTTTTTTGTAGTCTCTCCAGCACTAAAATTGGTCTATATATCTAACTAGTCTGAAGAACTCACGCAGTCACGTCTTTGTGCGTCTAGATCACTACTCCCCCATGGTGATCTAGAACGAAAGGGGACATGCTGATTCATACCTTTTTGTTATGGCTTTCGTTAAGCAATTAACAGACTTTTCAATATAAGCCTCACTCCTAATCGGTTTGGCATTATATAGATTATTTTCGATGTTCCTCCACCAAACGTTGCATTCCCCTCAATTATTTTATTTTCGTCATATGTTTGTTTTATATATACTACATTAAAATTTCATAAATCCATTTTCATATAAATCAGTTCAGCAGTCACTTTCGCATTCGATCAGGTCAGGTCGAGCGGAGAGATAGACTGGAGGCGGAATGTACTGTGACCAGCGTAGTTACATTAAGAGATCTTTATTTTGCCTTTGAGTACGTACACTATTACTTTAGTAGATTTAATAGATAAACTTTGAATTAGACGTCTTGCAGTATGACCCATTAAAGATTAAGAAGAGAAATGTTAGTTTATCCGGAAGTATTTCTACCTGTTCTTCAGGTAAACTTTGAATTATACATCTTGCAGTATGATCCATTAATGAGATATCAGTTATCTCTATGCCATTTGGAATTGCCTAATTTTTTCCAGTAGTAATTTTACTGTATGAGGGAAGTACATTTTCATTATGATGAGTTTCGTAAAATAGAATATTTTTCCTTTGAAAATCTTAAGTCCATAAATAAAGCTAAGGCATTTTCTAAAGTATACTTTGTAGGGGACGTATTTGGTAGGGTAGGTATGCTCTCTTTTATCATGTTCACACGTTGTGAACTTGCGATCGACACTGTCTTTGTGATGTCTGATTTTGCCTTTTCTTGGTCTCTTACGTATTTTATAGATAATGTTTCCGATAAATGTTGCGTAGATATTAGGGCGGTAGAATTCTGAATTTTTCGTTTTCTTGTATATGATGCACATTCTTCAAGAGTTTTTGTCAGTCTCCCTCTTGTTTGGCCAGTAGATATAAGACAGTATTCCACTTCTTTAATTGTTGTAAATTCATCTAACCATGCAGAATTTTTTCTCACAAAATTTTCCTTTGTGCGTTTGATTGTCTGCCATTTTTTCTTCAACCAATTATGTAATGAATGAAGTCTAGTTTTAAGATCCTCATTTTCTTCCGCCTCCATGAAAATGTTTAACCTTTGCTTAACAGTTTAAAAGTACCTCAGCATCGGAGCTTCTAAATAACTCCAAAAATTCTGGATTTTTCAAAGACATTTCGGATATTTTAATTTATGTGTAACACAATTTAACTAACAATCAATCATGCAAGGCGATACGCTAAATATAATTAACCCTTATTCTAACCAGGTAGTGGCGTATGCAATCATTCGCATCAGTGATGCCAAAAGGAGGGAATTTGCCCTTTTTGTAGGGATTTTCTGTAAAATTTTGATCGTAGGGAAAAAAGGACAGATTTTTTGTTTTGATCAAAAGGTAGGGAATTTTTAAAAATTACCGCTTTTTCAATTTGTTAAACATAAAATGAAGAAATATTTCGAGAATTCTTATTTAAGAGCTGGAATTTTTCACACACCTTAAAATTTGTTTGCAGAAACCCTACATTATAAATTCTAACAATCTGATAATTAGTGTTTTCAATTTCGGTTAACCGATTAACCGAAACCCCGGTTTTTGGACACATTTCCGGTTTTTAGGAAACCGGGTTTTCCTAGCCGGTTAACCGGTTTTTATATCTGTAAAAATCGTAAATTTTCCTTATTTTATTGTTGTTGGACCAGAGAATGACAATAAGTACTCAAAAAAATTATACATAAGTAAATAGTCTTAATTTTAGCAACTGCGTATAATTATAATTGTAGCACAAACAATTTGTACACTCACATATTTTTTCTCAAACAATTATGACTTAAGCCGATTCCAACATAAAAGAGCATCTCTGCTTTGTGTATGAAAAAAACGAAAATACGCTACAACTACAAATAAAAAGGCACATGCGTATTAAACTAATTGACTCTATCTCATAACTACTTACATTCTGAATGTTTTCACACAGAATATTAATATTTATTCGGTAAAAAAATTAATACAGTCATACTCGGAATATTTATACAATCATTTGTGTACATAAAATTGAATGGAAAATGTGTGGCTGTGTATGTGACTGTTTGAAAACATGTGTGTCTGCAAATAAAATAAGGGCCTGTTCGGAAATGCATCTATGCGCTGCATCTGATGCGCCTGTGTGATTACTTTGCGCAGCTGATACTAAGTAACTGATGCAGATGCGCAGACAAAAAAGTTAATTTGATTACAATTTCTAACGCTAGAACATTAAAAGTGGAAAATTAATAATTAACATATTTTTTGACTTGGATAAATGCAAAAATGAGTTGAAAGTATAATTAAAAATAATATTAAAAAAAATTATAAAAAACAATAAATTAACAAAATAAAACAAATAAATAACAAATCAAATATTTACTCATCTATTGCATCAGCAATTTTTGTGATTAGTTTTTGATGTTACTTTGCGCATCATATACATCAGTGATGCATTTTAGAACTCACCACTTTTGAAGTGTTGCCATCTGATGATTTTCAGAACGCACAACGCATAACATGCAGCGCAGTGATGCATTTCCGAACAGGCCCTAATTCTGTATTACGCATGTATTCGGTTTAATATTCAGAATATTTTTGTATTCATAATATTTTTATATTCACACAGTCTACAAATTTTAGTGTGTATACACATAGTTGTTGGATGTTTATAGTTACACGCAGGGATCGCAAATAACGATTATTTTCCAAATTTAAACTGAAAAAATTACAATAATAGAGAAGTTCTACGTGCACTAGGAATATACCACGGCACTCCATGTTACATGGACTACCTATATATGCAATGATTTTTATTTATTCCTCACAAAATAACAGTTACTTTTTTATTTTTATTTTTTTGTGCAAAAAATTTTGATTTTTATAATGAATAAAATATAAAAAAGTAAATTTAATTCAACATATAAGTTCTTTTTACAGACTCTGGCGATAAATTCAATTTTAAATCGGTTAATATTAATTTGAACTCAAAATATACGCTTTCTACATTTTAAAATTAAGCAAAAAAAAAAAAAAAAATCAAACAGCAACTGTTATTTTGTGAGGAATAAATAAAAGTCACAAAATAACTCTTATTTTCTGAGGAATAAATAAAAATCAAGAAATAATGATTAAAAAGTGATTTTTAAATTAAAAATTTTAACCGTTACGGTCCCTGGTTACACGCATTCGGTTTAAAATTAGTCCGTGTGTTTGTATTTTGTGTTTTTTTATTTTTAGCTGCACATTTGTAGTTGTTTGATGGCCAACACTCAAAAAGTACTTAAAATTATACTTTTGTCATTCTCTGGTGTGTACCTCACTGTTATTAGCTGTTGTTATTATTTCGCAGTGAGCAATTTTCAAATTAATGTTCAACACAATTGGAAAATCATATAGCAATTTCGCACAAACTCTACTACTTTGTCTATGTGAGAAGATTTCCCAAAGAAGAAATATGACCCCAAATACAGGGTGACTGATGACATTTCTCAAAAAGTGGCACGAAATAGGGGATTTATCACAAACAAGGGGCAAAATGAAAAAAAAACGAGAAAACTACACTAAACTTTTTATTTTTAATGTACGAGTATTTTTATATAACTCACCTTAAAAAATGGAGGAAAAAAGTGGCAAGGAAGTCGAAAAAGTGGAAAAGTGTAATCGATATAACGAAAAAGTGGCAATTTGACACTTTAGTCGGTCAAACGGTCACGCTGCCCAAATACACTATTGGGGTATTTACAACAGTGTCTTAAGTGTCATAATTAGGGATGCTAAACGGGAAATCCCGAGCCCGGAAATCCCGGGCTTTTCGGGACTATGCAAATCCCGGAACCCGGGATTTTTTAATTTTAAAGCCCGGGATTTTCGGGATTATCTGAATCCCGATTTTTAGCATAAATAATGTTTTTGGCGGTCATCTTCTATATTAAAAATTATTAGAAACTCCTTGTTAAAATAAAAAATTCGCTTTGAATAAATATTTTCGTAGATAATATTAAATGGTATATATCTGTGGCAATAAATAATAATGGATTAAGTTGACATAAGTGCTTTTTCATTTTATTACATATTCTTATTCTCTTCTTCAAGATCTATCACTCAGCTAAATTCAATTTTAAAATGGCATTAATATTAAAACTATACGCATTTATATTTTAGAATAAGTCTTCATGGAAAATAATACATAAGCCATAACATCTTAACTCAACTTAATCTTTTTTAAGGTAGCTTTAATATTATTAATATTAAAATGTTTGAGCATTAAAACTTGTATACATTTAAGTTCAATAACTTACAGCCCATTCACAATATTCCTCATAAGAAAAAAACTTGTATTTAAATTTAATTTAATTTGAAAACTTATTTAAAAAATATCTATACATTATCTCAGGTTTTCCGCAATTTTCAATTTAATCTAAAGCGACTTACTATCAAAACAAATTATTTTGCATTTCAATATAATAGCTTAAGTGCACTTTAGTTTTTATTTTTCTGCCAATGGATTTTTTCATAACATCTTAACTAAAAAGCAACGAATATAAATAAACTAATAAAACGTTTTCTTTTTTTATAAAATTAACAGTTTTGTTCCAAATAAATGTGCATCTTTTTCGGTGGCTAAAAATTTTATATAAAAACTAAACACAATTTAGACAATACCCTTAATATCTCGAAACAAGACATTTCGACTTAAGCCATTATTATTTATTGCCACAGATATATGCAGTGATGCCAACAATTTAGAGGCAAAACGAGCCAACCGAGTAGTCAAAAAGAGCTAAAAAGAGCTAAATTTAAAAATTTTAAATTTTTGCGTATAAAAATCTATGAATTATTTATTATTCAATTTGTACTTCAAGATTTTTAAACATTAATAAAAATAGAAAGATCCGTTGCTAAAAACGGTGTATGTACTGCAGCATATAATGCAAGATTTGCGTGCGCAATTCTCGTTTGTGTTGGAACGTCTGGTGAGAATGATATGTCTGGTTAGGATAGCACAAAATCGTTAAATTGAGCCATACATGTTTTATGCTTTTGAGTCTCCTAATGGCGTACTAAATCAAAATTTCGCTTTTATAATTGAATTGCAATATTTGCACAAACCTTTAGATGGACCTTTTGTTGTTTTAATCCATTTTTAAACGCGGGATTTGATTTCCAAGATTTATATATTTTGGCAGTAATAATCCATTTCAATAATTTTTCAAACATTTTCTAATTATTCAGAAACACACAGTACATACATAAATACATCTTACATAGTTACAAAAACGTAAATGCCTCAAAGACGAAACAATAGCCTAACAACGGGAAAACTTACTATAAAATGCGAAAAGTGCTAAAGGTGCCGTTTCCACAATTGAAAAGAGCTGTATTAGCTCTTTTTTTAAAAAAAGAGCTAAAGAGAAAAATTTCGAGTTAGAAGCAATTAAAAAGAGCTAAATCTAGCTCCAAAATAGCTAAGTTGGCATCGCTGGATATATGGCGTTTTCTTTTCTAGGAAAAATGTTTACATACATCGCACTTTTCAATTCAAATTTGCAATTAAATGTCTGAGTTATATAAGTAACCTTAAAATATGCAAAAAAAAAAAATTAATTGTTAAAATAAAATATTATAATTACTATAAAGACGCACATTTGTGCACAATTTTTTCGGGATTTTGTAAGTCCCGAAAATCCCGGAATCCCGGTTCGGGATTTCGAGACTCCATCACTAAATCCCGAAGCCCGGGATTTCAAAAAACCTGTCCCGATTAGCATCTCTAGTCATAATGTCTTAACATTTTAACATAGTTTAAAACAATTGTTGTTGTGGCTCAAACAAAAAGGTCATCAAGTAATAAGACTTTATCAGCTATGTTTATTGTTTGTCATAACTACATGTAGAAATGCGTGAGAGTTTACCAAAGGAATTGAGAGAGAGAGTAAGCAATGTACAAAGGCAGTGATGCCAACTTTTTATATTCAAAACGCGTAAACATTTTTGAAAAAAGGGCTTAAAAGGGCTAAACTGAAAAAATATACGTTTAATGCAACATAAAGTAAAATTTTTGGAAAAAGCGCGAAAAGGGGCTAATTTTAAATGTTTCTGTTGAAAATCAAAGCCAAAGTAAAGAAATTTGTTAGAAAATAAATAACTGCCATGAGATGAACATATAACATATATATGTATATAAGCTTGATATATAACATTTCAATAAGGTACATACTAAAGTCCTGCACAAGACCATTTATAAGAACTTTCAAGACATGAGGGATTTTTCAAATGCTTTACTACAGCGAAGTCTTATAAAACAAACGCTAAGCAACACTGTTTGCAAGAACTTGTTTCAGTTATTGCAAGTATAGGAGTAAAGAAGAAAATACTTCGTGACTGAAAAATTTGTGATGCTTGCTTCTTTCTACGCATGGGCGCGTATACAAGCGTCATGCATGTACATACACACACACGTTGTGTGTATGCTCTTTTATTTTTCTGCACACAAACAAACGTTCACATGCATTTACATTAGTTGTGTGCGCTTGCTTAAAAAAAACCTCCCTTAAACACATAATAGCTTCCCTGCAGAAAATGCGAATAGTGAAATTGTAGTGATTTACTAGTGACATTGTCAGTAGTACTACTGACCAGGTGTATCCCAGCCAATGTAATTATCTATTGACATTTAACATTAGCTTGTCATTGAAAATCCACCAGTAGACTGTAGCAATACTGACTAAGTAGTTCTTTTGGGACCACATGGAGACATTGGATCCAAAGATTCACTAGTAAATTTTAGGGGCTCCAGTCTACAATATCGATATTTCCTCGCTCCATATCAATAGTAAAATTGTATTGATTTACTAGTGACATTGTCAATAGTACAACTGAATAGGTGTACCGCAGCCAATGTAATTGCCTATTGACATATAACATAGGGTTGTCATTGAAAATCTACCAGTAGACTTTAGCACTATTCATTTACGACCATATGGAGACATTTGAACTAAAGAATCACTAGTACAATTTAGTGACCCTCGTCTACAATTTAATAAGGGTTGGGCCAACAAACTTAAATACATACATATGTACGTAAGTTTTTAACATTATTGCATAGCATAATAAAAAAGAAAAACAAACTATTGGCAATATCAACAGAAATACATTAGAACTGTTGTCTCTAACGTATCTCTACTCGCGCATAAAAGGAAAATTGTCGACATTTCAACTAGTGCAATTGTCGCTAGAGAAAAGAGTGTTGACATAGAGACATATGGCACTAGGCTGGCTAGAGGGTTACCCTACATCTTACACACACACTCAAACGTACAATATGGAAAATAACAAGCATACACGTATCAACACTACTTTGGTGACTGTTTGTTCATAACAAGAAGTCTTGACGACATTGCTTGTTAGCACTCATATACACGCACACAAATGCATCTATCGTGCTTTGCTTATAATGCGACATCATTTATTATTGGTTTAGCATTCTACAGCCACGAGAATATATTTAAAAAACAAGACGTATTTACATTTCAAGACTATTTACGCAGGTCTATAGTACATACATATTTAATTTACATTTCAATAAGGTACATACGTAGATTAAATAGTGTATAAGTATATATACAGTAGTAGTATACATACTATACTGAAAATATTTGAAACCACAAAAAATGTTGAAGAAATAGAAAATTTTTCCATATCGTTTCTTCTTTTTTAAATTGGTAAAGCAAAATAAGAGAAGAAAATTAGTAAAACAATGCTGTCACGTTATTTCATAAGTCGATATTGCTAGATTAAAGAAAGAAAAAAGTTCGTAAAAATTTAAAAGTAGACATATCGAGCAAAAAGTTAAAAGGGGCTAAAAGGGCTGAAGCACAGCCGCGAATAACGTTGTAAAAGACAATTTAAGAAAAAACCAGTTATTTCACAGATTACCATTAACATAACTCGCTTGCGTTGTTCAATCATCAAACCATCCAAAATTATGCATCTGATCGCCGTCAAAATAGAATTACAATCAGTCAGTCAGTGGAAAACTTTGTAAGTAACTAATAAATCACGCAAACAAAATTGTCGTAAATAATTGATAAATGTAGCAGAGATACAAAAAGAAAAGATAATGCTAGTATTCATTATTTTCGATACGCTAAAAAAATTTAAACGAAAAAAACAATGTTGCCTTAAAATACGTTTTGTGGCTCTCCTGCAAAATTATTATTTTGTCACTTAAAACGTATGTCGTCTGCTCGATTTTGCTGATTTTCAATACCAATCTAAGTTGGACAATTTCTGACATACCAGTCCAAGAACGAAGTCTCTAGCTTTTCTGCGAGCTTCGGAAACCGATTTCACGTACACCAGACGGACGGACGGACGGACGGACATCGCCTATTCGTCTTCCCTATTCATAATGACCCAGAATATATACATTTTATGGGTCGCATATGAATATTATGGAAATTACACACGGAATGACAAACCTATACACATATACCCTTTTCCATTTTTGGTAAAGAGTATAAAAAATTCAGTAAAGTACGACTTTGACTCGCGCACGAAGGGTTCCATTCGTACATTCGGTTTTGAGCATTTTTTAATGTGGCTTATTTGCTTTTTCGAAGTTTTTTTCAGTTTAAACGATTTATTTAGTTTTGTCGCTTCTTTTTCGTTTTGGCGATTTTTTTCTGATTTGGAGATTTTTTTCATTTTGGCGATTTTTTTCTGTTTTTGAGGCCTTTTTTCATATTGGCGATTTTTTCCTGCTTTTGGGGCTTTTTTTCATTTTGGAGACTTATATCATTTTGGCGATTTTTTTTTCATTTTGGCGATTTTTTCCTTTTGGCGGATTTTTTGCCTAGGGTTTTTTTCATTTTGGCGAATTTTTTATTTCGGCAATTTTGTCATTTCATTTTAGCGATTTTTTTCTGTTTTTCATTTTAGCAATTTTTTTTCATTATGGCGTTTTTTTCATTTTGGCGATTTTCTTTCGTTTTCGCGATTTTTTTTCATTTTAGCAATTTTTCCGGTTTTTCGCGATTTATTTTAGTCTTAGACATTTTTTTTAATTTGGTGCTTTATTTCGTTTTGGCGATTTTTTTTTTGTTTTTGGCGACTTTTTCCTGTTTTGGGGTTTTTTTCATTTTGGCGATTTTATTCTGCTTTTTTTGGGTTTTTTTTCGTTTTGGCGATTTTTTTTTCATTTTGGCGATTTTTTTCATTTTGGCGATTTTCTCTCATTTTGGCGATTTTTTTTCATTTTAGCAATTTTTCGGGTTTTTCGCAATTTATTTTAGTCGTAGACATTTTTTTTAATTTGGTGCTTTTTTCATTTTGGCGATTTTTTTTGGTTTTTGACGATTTTTTTCGGTTTGGCGATTTTATAATTTTTTGATTTTTAGTTTTACCGTTTTTGAAAATTTCAAGAGTTTAGCTCTTACGGTTTCCAAGATACAGCAAGTTGTCAAAATTGCATTAACAGATGGAACACCCTTTAATTTAAATTTTTTGAAATTTTAGTGTTAATTTTTGTAGTCTGTATACAAATACACTAACCTTACAAATTTCAAGTGTATATACATACATACATTGTATGTTAAAATCTCATGTATATTACATGAGATTTTAACATTTTTCGTTGCTCGTTTTGGAACACCCTTTAATTTCCAATTCTCATGTATTTTTTGTTGTAGCGGCCAAAGGTCTATACACTGTGTCCAAATTTCAGGTCTCTAGCTCTTACAGTTCTCGAGAAAATACCCTGCATAGTTTTAGACATAATTAATTTTACATAGCACAAAAAGTTAAGGTTTTCCAACCCTGGAAACGTCTTTTTAATTTTGTTAATATTTTTTTAATTTAAAATACCAATTTTGGTCGTACTGAAGTGTAAAATAGGTTTATTTATTAAAAAAAATAAAAATTTGTTTTAGGTAGTGACTTTTATATGGCAAACTCAAGTTTCAGTTTTCCAGCTCTGAAACCGTCTGCTCGATTTTGCTGATTTTCAATACCAATCTAAGTTGGACCATTTCTGACACACCAGTCGAAGAACGAAGTCTCTAGCTTTTCTGGGAGCTTCGGAAAACCGATTTCACGTACACCGGACGGACGGACAGACTGACATCGCTTATTCGTCTTCGCCAGAATATATATATTTTTTTGGTCGCAAATTAATATTATGGAAATTACACACAAAACAAACCTATATATACCCTTTTCCATTTTTGGTAAAGGGTATAAAAAATATACAAAATTCATTTACAAAGATACATATAAGTACAAATATACAAATAGGTATAGCCTGGATTAGACTTAATACTGTGGGAACATAAGGCTTGCCCCCCGTATTCCGTAGCTCGCTAAAGCCAAATTCGATCCCTAAAATGTTGAACAAATAGAAAATTGAAAATTTTTGGCGATGACATAAAACAATACAATTTCGGCGAATTACGTTTTTAAACCATTACCTGATTTATCAATACACGTTTGGAAATTGCATTCGTAGCCGAAAATCGATAAATTGATTTTATAGATTTTTAGCTATAGAGATTTAGGTTTAGCGAGTTACAGATTACGAAGGCTCTTCCTTTATTTTGTTTTCATGAGATTTTGTTACGAGAAAATCCTTTCGACATTTCGACGGACAAAATTCTGATTTATCAGGAAACATGTATTCATGTAATGCGTTTTTATTTTCACCCAATGTAGACCATTAGGGTTATTATGTAATTCGATTCGAAACGAAAACTGTTCGAATTTGTGTGTTATTAACATTGGAATTCGAACACATTTCCGTTCGATTCGGATTACATAATAAATAACCCCCCAGAAACTGCATATATTCTCTGTTGATAATGGTTTCGGTTCTTCCATACAGTCAATGCTCTATATTGATTGTCCATATTTTAAAAATGTTTCTTTTCCCTGGGAACATTTTAATTAAAAGTGGTATAATGCTGTTGATTTTACCAGATTAAACATTTCATTGTCAAAGTCCACTTTTGCCCTTAGAGCTTAATATATTTTTTTTTTCAAATTTTCTTTAAACTGATTTAAAACAGTTGTTTGAATAGATAACCTTCTGTGCCACATAAAATATCATTGCGTGAAATATGTTTTCGTTGATGTTTAATTGTGAAAGGTTACACTTTTCTAAAAGAGCATTACTAATAAAGTTTCGTTCCATTTTTCGAAAAAAAAAATTAATTCTTTTCAAAAATATATGCATGCGCGCGTCTTCTGACTGCATACCTAAGTTGTCCGTGAGAGTATCAAATGCACTGATGCCAAAAGTAGGGAATTTTCCCTTTTTGTAGGGATTTTTCTGTAAAATTTTAAGCGTAGGGAAAAAAGGACATATGTTTTATTTTGAGCAAAATGTAGGGAATTTTTAAAATTATTGCTTTTTCAATTCTTTAGACATAAAATGCAAAAGTATTTGCAGGATTTTTATTTAAGAGCTGAAAATTTTCACATAACTTAAAATTTTTTTTTGCAGAAACCCTACATTATGAATTATAACAATCTGAAAATCAATTGCAATATCCATCCACACATATGTATATAGATAAATATGACAAATTGCAATAATAATATTTTAATGTTTGTATATATTGAGTTTTTTTGACAGAATGTCACAAAATAAAAAGAAATGGTCTTATGTTCTGTAAGCTATGCATCGTGTACAATTGTGTCACCAATGCTCCACAAACTGATATTGTTTGCATGGATATTTTTTAAAATACTTAAAAGAAATAAATAAAATACTTTATGTCTAAGATAAACACGGGGAAAAGTTTCATAAAAAAGAGCCATACAAGAAAGTAAAAAAATGAATTTCAATCTAGCAAGTGGCCTCATTTTTCAATCAATTCCAGAATAAGTCTATATGACTTTATTAGCAATGTAGTGTGGTGCAATTATGTCCTTATATTTCAATTAATTGAGGAATAATACATATTTAGCTTATTAACTATGAGCCGACGAAAATCGGTATATTGTGCTGATAGCGTGATATAGGCTTAAGAATTTGTATAATTAATATTTGTTACACCATAATTTTTAAGTACAATTTTAATATTGATGCAAGGATGTACATATTTTTAGTTTGTTTTTGTTAATGCTTTAATTACTTTTCTACCTGGTACCCAAATAATGCTGAGTACACATCTGGCATTTCTTGTGGTATCATTTTCAATATGTGTTTTTTATATGGAAATCAATGCCACACAACGAAAAGTATACGAAATGACAAACGTTGCCACTAATACACACTATTGTGATGTCAAAAAATGCCATAGTGAATACTCGGCATTCGACTATAGTCTGTTTTGTACAATATATGAAACAAAGTTTTGTAAAAAATCTACAATATTCACAAAATGTACATTTATTTGCTTTTTTGTTGTTAAAAATAAAAAAAATTCAGCGTAGGGAAAAATGTAGGGAAATATTTTTGGTTGGAGGGAAAAATATTGATTTTTTTTCAATCGTGTAGGGAATTTCCAAAATGTTTACTGGCATCACTGATCAAATGTGTTAGGGTCCTTTTTCAAGTTAAATAGTATCAAAAAAGTACGATCGTACCAACTTTCCCATCACTGCTCACAGCACACACAGTCCTAGCAATACGAAATACACATGCACACATGCAGCAGCAGCAATACGAAACACACAAACAACTTTGTCTTATTAGTTTGTTGTCGTTATTCACTGTATATCAGCGATGCCAATTTAGCGCCTTTCGCGCTAGTTTTAGCGCGTTTTAACTATGACAAACGCGCTTTTTTTCGTCTTAGCGCGTTTAATAAAAAAAGCGCTAAATTAGCGCGTTTTGATTAAAGTCAAAAATATCATTTGAGTTCAAAATCTTTTTACTTTTTTGTATAAATGACGGGAATTGTTCTTTCGGCTTAGTTTCGACCTTAGTTTTTTAAATAAAAACAATTAATTTTATTTCCATAAAACTCCTTTATTTTTATTTAATTATATTTTAATTATCTCCGATATTTCGGTTAACGTCGTTTGTATAAATTTAACAAAATTTAACTTTTAAATTTGTTAATGATTCAGATGTTGCAAATTAAATTCCCTTGGTTAGAATTAAGAACGCATTTTAATATTGTAAATGGTAAATATTTTGAAATTTCACAGTTAAAAATATGTACTCGTAGTCGGGACCCAAAAAATGTATATAACTTATTAAGCATATATTCTTTTTGTACTTCAAAAAGCTTTTGAATTGCAACACTATTCGACAATTTATATAAGTTGTTACAAAGTTTGGAAGGCGAGAGTGATTCTGTATTAAATGCTTTTAGTTATTTAGGATATAATTTCGAAGAAGCAATATTGCATAATCTGAAAAAGAGTTACTAAAAAATTAATTGTACTCGTATTTACTAATACATACATCGACCTTTATTAAAATTTAATTTAGCGCGTAGGAAAATAGCGCGTTTTGACTATAAATTGTTGATAATGCTGTAACTTAGCGCGTTCTAGCGCGTTTTGGGAAAGAGTATAGCGCGTTTGGGTTATAAATAGTTGGCATCGCTGCTGTATATACGCAAATGCAAAGCAACAAAATTTTTTCTCTTTTCCTTGAACAAATTGAGCAATCGTTTTAACTGTTTTTGTTTCTCTCACTCCAAAGAATTAAACAAAAGAAAATCAAACAATTTGTGTCGTTTATTTTCGTGCTCTGGTTTAAGTACAAAGAAATCAAAACAAAAATAAATTTATAACTGTAATAGTGTCGATTATTTATGTTACGAAAATTATTTTCTAACCCCTATATCGCCCCATAAGTAGCATAGCTACAAAAAGTCACACTTTACTGAATTTATTAACAACGTATAAAGTCAATAGAGTAACTACTACAAAATCTCAGGTGCTTTACCGTATTAGTTTTCAAGATATTTCAAATTAAGTATTTTGCTATATATATTGTAAGTGCCACGCCCACTTGTCCACTCCTTAATACTATATCCTTAAATTACTACGAACATTTAAAAAAATATTAAAATCGGCACAGGCGTTCTTAATAGATGCGTTTACCACCGAGCGGTATTTGATTTTTATTTATATACTAGCCGAGGTCGGCAAACGTTTTCTTCCATTGTTTGTTTTATACATACAAAATCAATAAAAATCTATGCATTGTTCCTATATATGAGTGGTCACATATTAGGTCAAAAGCAAAACAAAACCCTAACGTAAATTGACCCGAACCTATGTCGAAAATTTCAACCCGGCAGCTTTTATACTTCCGGGGTTCACGCGTTACTAACAAACAAACAAAACGATTTTATCTACTATATACCTACATGTGGATAAATATTTTTGTTTATTTACTCAAAAGAAGAGTTAAAAACTGTATTTCTTAAGTATATACGAAACTGTCTATGTGCATATTACACATCCCGCTTTATAAAAGATATTAACTTTTAAATTGAGCTTTTTGGCGGTATTTTCTTCAACATCCCGATCGAACATGTCCCGCTTTTTGCAAAAACCATCTGGTCACGTTTGCTATACCATTAATAATACAAAACAATATCAACCAAATTGCTGCCAAGACTGTGCTAACAGGGCAATATTCATATCATGAAATTTTACATTTGTTTCGAACATTAGTTATCGAAATATACAGAAGTGTATATTTCGATAACTTTACGAATTTCATTTTTGAGGTCTTGAATCAATTGTGGGACATTGCTATAGACTTTATCTATCTTAAATCACAAGATATCCGTGGCCAGTTGGGATCTCTTCTTCGAGAAATTACACAGTCACTTAAACTTTTCGCGCAAAAGAGCGATGAAATCGTTACTTTAATATTACTAGTGTTCGCCCAGTGGTTGAAAATCAACCATTAACGCACAGAGGTGGAGAAAAGAATGAAAATATTTAAAGTTTGATGAATTTAAAACACAATTTAAAACCTATATTCAAATATACATATGTATAGACTCCAAGGTAAACCACTCTCTTAAACCACTTTCTTAACTACTAAATACGAATTTAAAATTTCATTTATCGGCATAAATAAGAATAGGTTTTAAGCAAACTATTTAAAAAAAATTTTTCACTTTTTGAACTAAATGTAATTAGATATTTGCTCCTAGTGTTTTCACTTCATATTCATTATTATTGCCCAAAACAAAAATATTCGTTTATTTTTTCATTGAACGCTTTTTCTCTAAAGTCTTAGACTCCCCATTAAAACGTTTGTTACAAAAAAAGTTTCTATTCCCTATTCTTTGAGAAAGACCCCATATGTATGTACGAATATGCTAGCCTAATAATATAAACATTCCATCATATTCCAACATTCCAGTATGTTCAGTAATTTAAAGCACAGAAAAATAATGAAAACAATGAACAAAAACAAAACGCACACAAAATAAACCAAAAATAAAAAACTTACTTTGTGCTGTAGGTGAATTTAACTTTAATCAAAGTTATTAATAATTAAAAAAATATATTATTTTTAAGCATCTAAAGAAAAATAATACAGTACCACTCGTTATTTAAATATCCAAATTTTATTAGTTTCAGCAATAATCGTTTAAGTACATAGAAAGATGGAAATAAGAATATAATGAACAAATAAAATACGTTTTCCTTCTGAGTGTTTACGGAGTTGCCAAGCCAAATTGTTGTAATTTTTTTTTTGCAAATTAAGAGAGAAAGAGAAATCATGGCTTTATGATTGGCTAATATTCTTAACTGTTTTTAACTATCTTAGACACAAAAATGTAGAAGAAAAAATACATTCTGCACTGCTCCTATTGCCAATCTATATAACAAAAATAAAATCAAGCGAATACGTTGAGTTTAAGTCAGTTAAAATGGTTCTTAACTTTTTTCACTTGCCTATTTATATATAGATATATAAACATTCGAATCAAAATAAATCCTCTTATTGGAAACCCCTGTACATAATTTATAAATTATTCTAACCCACATTAATGACATAAACACTGTTTTTTTTTTTTGCTAGAAATAGACCACAATGTACACACTGCTTCAAAAAACAACTTAAACAATATTGATTTTCCAGAAAAATGAAGCACGAAATACAAGAAAGTTTGTAGCAAAATCCATATACTAAATGAAATCAAATGTTTTGTGAGACTTTTGTTTTTGGTAGTTTTTGTTATTTTTCGTGGAAAAAGGCGTTTAAAGAAAAATAAAATAGCACTTTAGGGTGCAATTGTTTGGGCAATAAAAGAAGACAAAAGCCAACGTTATTTTTCAGCTTTAAATTGGAAGCAAATTAAAAGGAATGTGAGATGCAGCAAATGTTAAGCATTTAATGTTTTATTCAAATGTTTTATTAAAGTTTAGGAAACAAGCAAACAAACTAACAACATTATTTGATTATTATTTGTTAAAAGTTTTTACTTCTAATGCAAATTATTCAAATAAAATTTTTAATTAAACACATACTACGTTTATACGCGCACTATTTGCAAATAAAATTATTTGCAAATAAATTAACTCACTGTTTATACGGCATAGCAAAATTACACAAACTTGGTATCACTTCTATAGAAAACTTACTTATGTTGATAAAAAATAGTGTAAATGTACAAAATATCAAATAATTGTTTGTTTTAATCGTCATTATTTGCTTCTATCCATATTTTTTGTTGCAATATTTATCCATTTATTGTTTTTTGTTATCAAACATTTGTAAGCGTGGCAACCTCAAGCATTTTATTTGCAAATAGTGCGTTCAAAGTATATTTATATAAAGTATATGCAGGTCTACAACAACTAAGAAAATACAAAAACAACATGCGCTTTGTTTGTGTAAAAATAATGGATGAATGTCAAAAACAGATGATTACAACCAGACCTGGGCAACTTGCATTACTTTTCATAAACACTGATTGAAAAACAAAAATTTTTGTGAAAATTTAAATTGTATAATTGTAGTGCACTATTTTTTGCACTAAAATAAAATCTCTAAGTAATGGATTAATATTGCATTAGCAGCTAATCGTATGGCGTAAAATGCACTTATTTTGTATTGCCACTAAGCACATCATGAAGTAATGCAATATTATTCCAATATCACATATTGTACATAGTAAAATTATATAAAACGTAATCATATTTTTATCAGATAGCACAAATAAAAAATACAGTAAAGGAACATTGAAGGCACCTGTATAAGTACGTGCATACAAATGAAAGATCAGAACTTAGGTTTCGTTTATTTTATTGTAAAGTTATATCTTAAAAAATGGTGATTTTATAAACGGAATATACTACCGCTTGGAACAATTTAATCAAGTTTTGTCTTTCTCTTGAAAAACTATAAAAATGGTAGTGATATGATTTTTGCCTTAAGTGGCGATATGTACATAGAAAAAAGCTTACATACCCAGCAAAAAATTTCAAAAAAGGTAATCGGGTTTGGAATTAAGCATTTTTGGTGGAAGCTGTTCCTTACTGGATTACCAACTTAATGAATTTAACAAGGCGTGGGACTTCTTGGGAAGTACATACTTTTTTTATTTGGCAACTTGTTCACGTAATCTATTTAATCTAAAAAAATTATTCTCCTCATTTAGCAACTTGTATATAATTTTTTTAAATTTTAGGAAATGTGTTTTGTAAGCGAGTAATGAAATTTGGTAATCAGAAAAGTAAGTCACTATATGGCAAGTAGTTCTGTTGGTAATGTGTAATTTTTTGCTGGGTAGTTACTATGTATGTACAGTGTACACATTTACGTTCTATTTTTCGCCATGTGATTTGGTGCTAGCACAATATTAATGTATTACTTTGAAGAGATTTTAGTTTAATGCCAAAAAAATTGCACTATAATTATCAAAGTTAGTTCTAATATAATAAATTCGCATTTGTATTGATTTCGTTTAGTGTGAGAAAATGGTCAATGCTTTTTTGCTTATTTAATGCAAGTCCCAGATCTGCATACAACAAAAAGAAATGTATGCAAATACAAAACCAAAGTAAATTTATGAAATGATAAGCCTTTATTACGTGAACTAACTATAATAAGAGCTACATATTTATTTTAATAATTAAATATAATTATTGTTAAATGTTTTGTAACACCTTTTTGAAGTAAAAATTTATTTCAACTTTTTCACTACACACAATTGTGTATAACAAAGCAAAGCAAAACAAAATGGCGTACGAAAATTGTAAACAACTTTTGACATTCATGCATTCACACTATACGAGAAAAAAATTAATCACCTGAGTACTTGCATATACTTTATATAAATTTACTTTGAGTGCGTTAATCGTGAATAGTTTTCTGAATTAGTAAGTCGCAATAAAAACAATAATATGGCAACAATTTACTGTTTTATTTGCAAATAAGCCCTGCGTATAAACGTAGTAACAATTTGCTTGTGGGAAATTTCCAAGGAAGTTTAGAAAAGCAACAACACACACCAAGATACAAATTTAAGCATGAAATTTTTTGGTCTTTAAAACATTTACAACTTCCATGGGTGTCTACACAACATGTGGTGCTGTAGCTTGCAAAAAAATCTAAAGAGCAGCACGCATGTTCCTACAAAATATATACTATGCTTTTAAATGTTTGAAATATAAAGCAAGAAGAAAAAAAATCAAACCGACTAAAAGGATGTTAAACCTACAACAGAGGAAGAAGCATTTATTAAGAATTAAGGGTGGGAGCGCCGGTTCTATGATTGCGTTTCGGCAAAAAAAAACACTAAATATTTGTTAATGGTTGTTTTACGTGTCTTGTTTGATATCCTGTTTTCTTTTCCAAGTGCGTGCTCCTCTTTTTCAAATAACAGTCATTAAATTTGCTTGTTGGGCGAAAACAGCTGCCGAATACGAAAAGTAAAAGTTCTCAAGATATTTTAAGATTTTTGGCTATAGAGACAGTTTTTTAACAAATTTGGTTATCTTTTTTATATTATTGGAAGTAAAATAGGAAACTTTTGCTAACTTTAAGGGTAGTTTTAGCGTTAACACTAGGGATGCCAATCCTCAAATCCCGGTATTTAAATTTTTTAATCCCGGGATTTTCGGCATTCAGTCAATCCCGAAATTGTTTACTAAGTTTTTTTTGTTTTATAAAAATAAATTCATATAAATTTTTTAATGTTAATTTTTTAACTAGCACAATATGTAAGAATATCTAAACAAAAAATCATTTATTTTCTTAAAAAAAAGTAAACTTATTTATAAGTTAATATTTTAGAAATATTTATTAACAATTGAAAATAAGTGGACATTTTGACTGCACGAAAAATCATTTCAATTTTCAGGGGTGTTCTGTAAATCACGCGATTTGAAATCGCCTAATTTCCAGAAAAGATCTCAATTAAAAAGGTGACTTATTTGCAGCTTTTTAATTGGATTTAATGTTTTAGTTGCTTAAGACATTTTAAACGAATTTAACTTTGAATACACTAAACCGTCCGATCAGCGAAACATTGTTTTCGATTTTGAAAATCGTATGATTTCAAAACGCGCGGTTTACAGAACACCCCTGTTTGTATATGTTTTTTAAGCAACATACATATAAAAGTTCAAATATAATTTCTGTGGCAATAAGGATAACAGTCATATTTGACTGTTTTGCAGGAGAGCAATTTTAAGCGTTCAAGTCGATTTTCAGAAATTTATTTCTTTTACATGTAAATTGGAAAATTCTCTGTTAATCTTTATTTTTTATACAAACCTCGTTCTACGCACTGTAAATAATACATTTAAGTTGAAATATACCAAAGTATAAGCTAAATTAAGCTATTATTCCAAATGAGATTAGAAGCCTTAAAAAGATAAGCCACAATTCATTTTGCTATAACTTCTTGAAAAATCGCACAAATTAATTCAGATTTTGACCAGGGATACTTTCAAATATGCTGACACTTTCTTCTGAAACCAAGTAAGCGCTAGCTTTTAAAAATTTACTTTTTGGTTTTTACGGTAGAAAATAACATTTTCCACCCGATTGCATTCTTGACAACTTTGTATGAAAAAACAAACGTTAATGCCATTTCCAAAACCTCGTAAGCGCCATACGAAATGAGATTTGCAGGGAAAATATAATGGCTTTTATATTTGGGGTTGAAAATATTAAAGTTTTAACCATAAATTTTTGTTATTTTTGAGATAAAGAAAAAAATCTGGGAAGTTTCAGGCCAACCAGAACACTTTTGGTGCGGCGCCAGGCTCTTAATGTCAGTTACTTCAGTAAAATCGACACTTTTTGTCGACTCCAAAACTATATAGCCCATGCAGTACAAATGTTAATCGAGCCCCCATTATTTTAATAAAATGCAGTTTTTTTTGTACGCCAAAGCTCTATCTCCATATTTATACATGCCTTCTGTACAAAAATCATTTCTGATTTGAAATTTAACCACTTTACATAAGGCTGTTAATTTGTAAGTGCAAACTAAATCAAAATGGTCACGTCTACAACAAAACATAGGTGAATTTGTATTCAACGCACTGTCATTTATCACTAATGTGAAAAACAAATTATGTATAATATAAATCTTATTATAGTAACTCAAAATATGTCCCGATGTCGGCGCTTTAAAACTAACCACCCTATAGCAGTTTCCATACAAACCGTAATCAGGGCGATTTCTCGCCAAACGTGGGGACTTTAGTCACTCGTCGTATGAAGCACAATAACGACGAATTTACTCACCGAATTCTGTTCTCATAATTGATAAAGTTGGTTATTGTGTATGCAAAGAGAGAGAGAGAAAATTTTTTTCGTCGTTCGTCGGCGTACAAAATAGAAATAAACCTATCTCAGCATTCGTCACACACGACGAATTTCGTTCTACGGCGGTGTTGTGTTCACTTTCGTATGCAAATGTGTTTTATTTTTTATGACGAAAGTTCGCACCGAAATATTCGTCGTTCGTCACAGTTGTGTTCCTAGCATAAAGTTCTTATTAAATAACGTTGAAAGTACGATAGTACTACAAAATTTCTAAAGAACAGCTGTTTAACATAAACAAAAAAGTTAGGTTATGTAGAAAATTAAAATTGGCTAAACTTATGAAACCAAATGAACATCATAATGCATTTTTCTATTACTTTATTCCATAGTATGAAACTTTGTATAGTATATGTTATATATTTATGAAATTTAAACGAAATTCTTCTTAATACGACCACATGATGTTTTCAACCCGACCACATGATGTTCATGTCTATTATTGACCTGCACAAAACCATTTATAAGACCTTTCAAGACATGCGACATTTTTCAAACGCTTTACTACAGCGAAATATTCTAAAATAAACGCTAAACAACACTGTTGGCAATATTTTTTTTGAGTTCTTTGTCTTGCCAACAGTGTTTTTTAGCGTTTGTTTTAGAATATTTCGCTGTAGTAAAGCTTTTAAAAAATGTCGCATGTCTTGAAAGGTCTTATAAATAGTCTTGTGCAGGACTTTAATATCAATGTTTTCAATAAACACACACACACACGCATACAAATATATGGTACGTTTATAAAACTTAAGTATTATTTAATTACACAAGGTTGGGTATTTAATTATTATTTAAATATTCACTCAAAAACACAATTTTGTATTTAATTAGAACTTAAAAATAATTACAGTTTTTTTGGTTAGCAAGTCAAAAACTGGGGGTTAGATACCAAATTAAATATAATATATATATAAAAGGTGTTTTTTAGAGTGTCACAATTTTGAAATCGCATCATTGCTTTATTTGAGCACCCAGTTAACAGCTGAGAGTCGCTTTTTGTTTAGTTTGCTTTGAAATTTCATTATGAATTGACTTACACCAGAGCACCGCACGCAAATTGTTGAAATATTGAAAATTTAAAAAAAATTTATTTTCCGATGAAGCACAATTCTGGTTTTATGAGTACGTAAATAAGCAGAATTGTCGCATTTGGAACGAGGAGAATGGACAAGCTATTGTCAAAACACCATTAAATGCACTGATAAGTACTGTTTAGTGTGCTGTATGGGCTGGCGGCGTCATTGGCTCATATGTCTTCAAAGACGATGATGGTCAGAATGTTACTGTCAATGGTGAACGATATAGGAACATGATTCGAAATTTTTTTCGTACCTTAATTATGTGGCATTAATCTTGCTGATATACGGTTCCAACAGGACGAAGCCACATGCTACACAGCGGGCTCTACAATTGATTTACTCAAAGAAACTTTTGATGAAAATATAATTTCACGTAATGGCCCACCAAGATCGTGTGATTTAACCCCATTGGATTTTTTTTTGGTTTATGTTAAGTCACTTGTCTACGTCGATAAACCACAAACAGTTGAACTTCTGGAAATCAACATTCGAAGAGTTATCGGCGAAATATGGCCGCAAATGCTTCGAAAAGTTGTTGAAAATTAGTGCTCTGCCACATGGCAGAAATCATATTTAAACATTAGTTTTATAAAATTGTCTTCCAAATAAAGCCCATTTCATTGATATTAAAAATATGTTTCGTTGTTTTATTACGATTTAAACTTGTGTCACTCTATATAGCAATAGCAATGGCTTCCATGCAATATAAAAACATTGCAAGCACATCCTCCCTAGAGCCTTGGCCATTGTATTAACGAAATTCTGAGGGCCTATATGGAGAAGAAATTACGCGAGCGGTAGATTAGGGGCAAAAAATTAGCTCAAAAGTGCATTCCAGGGCATATGGCAAAATATACCTCTGAATATTACCAAAAACCAAGTGCATCCTACGAGAATAATTTATTGCATTTAGTATACATTTTTAATGTCTTACTGATTTCATAGTTCCTATCTGAAGGAAAAGTTAGTGTACAAGTTTTTTTTTGTCCTTGAAAATAGAGTTATAGCCTAAAAAAATTTTATTAATTAATTTTAGTTTAATTTAATATAATTTTAATACTAAAAATAATTTTTTTAATTAAATGAAAAATTTTTATAGAAAGCTGATTAATTTGCCTTTAAATTGCTTTTGGTTTAACTTAAAATCTTAAAGAACAACAGAGATACTGATAAACACAAAACCCTTCTTTGCGTCGCGTAGTGTCGCAAAAAATGTGAATGCTTTAATGAACAATTTTCCCAGAATGTCCTTGCACGTGTAACACTTAGCCGTTTTGTCTTTCATTTTCATACACAGCAATTGTTCCTTATCTTGAAACAGCAATTAGAACTGTTTTACACGTAGTATAACATCGAAAAATAAAAGTGAAGAAATATCAAGAACAAAGTCATGATTGTATGTAACAATCAAGATACAGGTCCACATACATACATACATACATATTTATGTGCATTTTCATGTAGAAATGTTTGTGTTTATCTGCAGTTACATATGTACGTACAACAAGTATTTAGTTGATTGAACATACAGCAAGCAGCTTTTATCTGAACACTAAAAGTGTTATTACACACACAAGTATCAAACTGTGTTTGTTTAAAACGGCAGTTTACATTAATGAGGCAATACATCCCCGTGTTTTTTATACCAGACTGTATCAGTGATGGGAATTGGAAGTTTTGTTGTCATGCCGAATCAATTTCTAAATAGTGCCAAACCACTTTTAATATAATTTAAATGTTGGCAATTAATGTTCATTTATGTATGTACATATGTATATGTTATATGCACATATACATATGCACGTAAAGCCTCTAATAACTCTAAACCACCCTCTAGTCAGTCTAGAACAGTAACCCGCAAGCCATACCACAATTGTGGACAACAAAATCACACACATGCTTATGCTCTGTCATTTAGTCCTCACTGAGAAACCGACGAATGAAGTTGTGCCAGCATGTATGAATTCCTTCCTGGTTTTTTGCTTAGTTTTTTTGAACACACGGAACGAAATTGAAGTTCCAATTTAATAAATTTTTCCACCAAAAATAAATATATAATAGTTATGGAAGCTAAGAGATATTTTGTGTTCAAAAATGCTTTTGCAATATGCGATGCATTTTATGCTTCGAAACATTAAAAAATAATATTGCATATAATTTAATTATTATTTTTCGAACTGCATTTGTTTCTATATTCTTATGAATTGAACAGGCTAATGTTCGTATCGCTTTTTAAGCCAAATTACATGTGATATTTATTAATAAACAAATAACATCAAAGTTAGTTGTAAATATTCTGACAACACATAGTTGAAAGGTTTAGTGGCCTTCGAAAACGGCTGTCTGTTCCGTTCAAATATGTGGAGGTTCATATCACAGGGTATACCAGAGATGACACGAGACGGAAGAAAATTTGTGTTTTCGGATCTTTCGCTCACTCTGTCACTGCGTCTTCTTTAACTTTCTTTCGTGGTGGAATTTTGTAGCTTAATTTCAATTTATACTTTGTAACCTCATTCGCTTGACGATTTTTGTAAATAAATGATAAAAATTAATATTTTTTAATGAAAATGCTTCAAATGAAATATGCAATCATCTTAAAAAAATGTTTAATTGCCTTTTTAATAGTTATAAGCTATTTCGCACTTTGTTTCTTAATTCAACACAACAAATTCCTTAATCTAATTTTGTAAAATTGTTTACTTGTTGTAATGTTTTTCGTTTAACACTTTGTGGTCTTATTCGCTGAGTGATTTTTGTAAATAAAAGGTAAAAATTTAAATTTTTCAATGAAAATGCCTAAAGTTAAATCAGGAATCATTTGCAAACAAATGTTAATTACTTTTTTATACAAATAATCCTTTTCGCATTCGGTTTTTTTAATTAAATGCAACAAATTCTTCAATTTAATTTTGTAAATGTGTATGTACGTATGTATGTATGCACACATGTTTATTTCACAAAGTACACATTTTCTCTTGTTTGTTTTGATTTTTTTGGTAACATTTTAATAATAAATATACTGCAGTTGTCCCTTTCTTCAACTCTGGTCTATTTTGTGCTCATATGTCAAAAACAGCTGATTGAAGATACTGAGGCAAAGACCTATGCCGTGATGGCTCACAGCCGACTGCGCCGATCTGCCGATAATTTTAGGTAGGCGCACCACCGCCGAAAAAAGTTTTGCTCATGCAGTATGAAAAACATCACCCGATTCTCCATGTAGAATATTAACTAATAATTTTTTATTAATTTTTAATTATTTTTATCTTAAATTTGATTTTAATGTTAATTGTTCTCAACCGGATAAGGCCGTTCTTGAACCTTCGCCGACGATTTTCTAAAGAGCCGCCGACGCCGACAAAATCGCTCAGGTGCAAGTCTCTGTACTAATTCATACATACATACATTTCGTCGATGATAATTTAATTGTCGTATGTGTATTTTGATAGTTTCGAGTAAATTGAGTTTTAAGTTTAAAAATTGTATCAGCAAGTGCCACATACAACAAACTCAGCACTCCATATCTCAAAAACCGTATGAGGTATCGAAAAACTGATTACGCCAAATGAAAGATCAGGTTGGAAACCCTAAGGAATCGATCTTAACTCAAAACCGCAAAAAAACCACATACGACATTTAAATTATCAAGCGACGATTTGTATGTATTAGAGCTAAGGATGGGCAAATGAAAAAAATTTATCGATATATATCGTACTAGAGTTTCTACGCGGGAAAAAAATCCCGGGAATTCCCGGGTATTATTTTTTTACAAATCCCGGGAAATTTTCAACGGGAATTTTCGGGAATTTCTGTAAGGAATGTGAGAACTTTTCGAGTCGAAAAAATTGTTATCATCCTGTGAAACACAGGGTGAGTAAGAAAAAAACTGTATTTGTTGATATGTTTTGCAAGTTTATATAGGTGTTTATGTGAGTAATCCTGTGTAAAATAGGACAACCAATATAATTATTTAATTTTTCTCAATGCGAGAACTTCTCACAAGTTACAGAAATGGGGTACAGGTTTCTTACAGGCTTATTTGACAAATTTCCCATAGAAATATGTCAAATAAGACTTTCATAAACCTAAAATAATTTTTATGAATACGGCGGTATGAATTTATTTGTTTTTGTTTTGTTTTTGAAATATTATTGTTCTTCGTTCAAACAAATGAAGTTGTTTTGTTTTTAATTTAAACTTTTGTATTTTTTATAAAATTATATTTTTTATTGAACCCATTTAATTAAATTCATATGTATTTGAAATTCCCGGGAATTCCCGGGAATATAACATATTTTTTCTCGATTCCCGGGAACTGGAAAAGTCCGGGAAATTAGAAACCCTAATTGTGGCTTAAGAATTTAAAAAATTTAGTTTTTACCAGACAAACATAAAACTATATTGAAATATAACAATGGACGATGCAAAACTTATCACTTTAGTGACCGTTCTGGTCAGAAACAGCTTATAATTTATTAGAGAAAAAGTAACTATTAAAATTTACAAACAGAACGGCAACAGAAAGTAAAGACTAATGAAGCCTTAAGGTTACGTATAACTTAACGTCTTTGATATGTGGTATGAAAAACGTGTCAAAATACTTGTTCAACATACTGAACTCTTCTATTTTTAGTTTGAATCAAAAAAGATTAAAAAAGCACATTTGAAATCTGTAAAATATTTTATTTTGCAATATTATACAATAGTTATTTCTAACTAATTTAAGCAGTCTTAATATCTTTTTCTCGTTGCATTGGATTGCAAATAAAAAGAGAAGAAAATCGCCTGAAATGTCAAAATATACATATATGCCGAGTAGTGTAAATGTTTCTAGTTTCTGTTTCTTTAAATTAAAATTATTAATTGCATAGGGATTTTTGAACGTAGTTATTTTTTTTTTAAATCTACTGACAGCACTGGCTGATTTAATTTTTAAAGCAAAAAAATAAAACGTCACAATTATTGTACAAATTAGTTTTTTAAGCGGTTTTGAACAAAAATATATATATTTTGACATTTATACGCAATATATGATGCTTTTTTGTTAAATGTTTTATTTCTATTTGTATGCAAAAAATATCGAAAGATCGATGTTTTCAAAAAATATATATCGATCCTGCTCAAAAATATCGGTACGATATTAGGGTTTCTAATTTCCCGGACTTTTTCAATTCCCGGGAACCGAGAAGTAAAATGTTTTATTCCCGGGAATTCCCGGGAATTTCGAATACTTATGAATTTAATTAAATGTCGTCAATAAAAAATATAATTTTATGAAAAAGTATACATCACAAAGAAAAGTAATATGAATAATTTTGTAATATCTATTAAAATATTTGTAATATCAATTAAAAAATTAACTAAATTTTGACCTATAAACAATTTGATAATATTAATTAAGTTTTTCCACTCAAATTAATTAATAATTGATTCAATTAAATTAAATCAATTAAATTCCTAATTGAAAACATTAATTGGTGAATACTTTTTTCTGTGAACATTCAAATCAAAAACAAAACAATTTTATTCATTAATTTCATCAACAACAATATTTTAAAAAAACTAATCAAAAAAATCATATGCTTTGAGTTAAGCATGGATGGAAATTCCATCTAGATCTGCCACTCTAGATACTTTTTTCTATAAAGACTTCATAAGTTAAAAATATTTCGTAACGCTGGAAGTTGTTAGATTTACATCAGAAGCCTCTATTACATCTGTTTACATGCTTATACATATTATGCATCGTTACAGAATTGTATTTTTAATTAATGAAACAACGAACAGCAATGTAAAAAAAGCCAATTCCAAGAACCGGTATATTAAATTCCCGAAAATTCCCGTTGAAAACTTCCCGGGACTTGCAAAAAAATAATTCCCGGGAATTCCCGGGATTTTTTTCCCGCGTAGAAACTCTAGTTTACACTGATACTATAAGTAAAATGCAAGCAAAGATATTGAACTGTTGAGTTAATAACAAAAATTGGAAAATTGCAAAAAAAAAAAGATGTGTACTAATAAAACTAAATATTGGATAAAATATTTTATTATTTCAATGCAATTTTACTACAAAATATAATTTTTGTTTAGTGTTTTTTTATACCCTTTAACAAAAAAATGGTAAAAGGGTATATATAGGTTTGTCATTCCGTTTGTAATTTCTATAATATCAATAAGCGACCCATAAAATATATATATTCTGGATCCTTATGCATAGGGAAGACGAATAAGTGATGTCCGTCTGTCCGTCTGTCTGTACGTGAAATCGGTTTTCCGAAGCTCCCAGAAGAGCTAGAGACTTCGTTCTTGGACTGGTGTGTCAGAAATTGTCCAAAATAGATTGGTATTGAAATTCAGCAAAATCGGGCAGACGATTGCAGAGCTGGAAAACTTAAACTTCATTTTGCCATATAAAAGTAACTCCCGAAAACAAATTTTTATTTTTTTAACAAATGAACATATTTTACACTTCAGTACGACTAAAATTGGAATTTTAAATTAAAAAAATATAAAAAAATTAAAAAGACGTTTCCAGAGTTGGAAAACTTTAACTTTTTGTGTTATGTAAAATTAACTATGTCTAAAACTATGCAGGGTATTTTCTCGAGAACCGTAAGAGCTAGAGACCTGAAATTTGGACATAGTGTGTAGAACTTTGGCGGCTACAACAACAAATACATGAGAATTGGAAATTAAAGGGTGTTCCAAAACGAGCAACGAAAAATGTTAAAATCCCATGTAACATACAATTGTATGTATAGGGTGTTTTTTATTGAGGTATAGAACTTTAAGTTGGCATCACTTTTTTAACTGGCGGCCATTTTGTCAGCTGTCAAGTGATTAATATTTAGTTTGGTCTGCCATTTCATCATGAACAGGTTGACAAAAGAACAACGCTTGCAAATCGTGCAAATTTGCTTTATTCGAGCCAGCCGAATTGGCTTTAATAAAGCCGAATTGGCTTTATTCGAGCCAGCCGCGGCGGCCACATGCCCGAAATCATATTTAAACATTAATGGCATAAAATTATCCTTCCAATAAAGCCAAATTGATGGACATTAAAACGATTTTCTTGTGTTTTATTTCAGTTCGAAGTTCTATACCTCTAAAAAAACACCCTTTATATACACTTGAAATTTGTAAGGTTAGTGTATTTTTATACAGACTACAAAAATTAACACTAAAATTTCAAAAAATTTAAATTAAAGAGTGTTCCATAAGCTAATTCAATTTTGACTAAGCAATTTTGACAACTTGCTGTATCTTGGAAACCGTAAGACCTAAACTCTTAAAATTTTCAAAAACGGTAAAACTAAAAAATCAAAAAATTATAAAATCGCCAAAAACAAAAACAATCGCCAAAATGAAAAAAGCACCAAATTACAAAAAAATGTCTAAGACTAAAATAAATCGCGAATAACCGGAAAAATTGCTAAAATGAAAAAAAAAATCGCCAAAATGAAAGAAAATCACCAAAATGAAAAAAACCCCAAAATGAAAAAAAATCGCCCAAAATGAAAAAAAATCGCCAAAACGAAAATAACCCCACAAAAACAGAAAAATCGCCAAAATGAAAAAAACCCAAAACAGGAAAAAATCGCCAAAATGAAAAAAAACCCCAAAACAGGAAAAATCGCCAAAATGAAAAAAAATCGCCAAATGAAAAAAAGCCCCTAAAACCGAAAAAATCGCCAAAATGAAAAAAACCCCAAAACAGGAAAAAATCGCCAAAATGAAAACAAATGCCAAAATGAAAAAAAAACGCCAAATTGAAAAAAAATGAAAATAAGCCCCCAAAAACAGAAAAAATCGCCAAAATGAAAAAAACCCCAAAACAGGAAAAAATCGCCAAAATGAAATAAACGCCAAAATGAAAAAATAATCGCTAAAAATGAAAAAAAACCCCATAATAGGAAAAAAATCGCAAAAAATTAAAAAAACAAAATCGCCAAAATAAAAAAAACTCCAAAATGAAAATAAGCCCCCAAAAACAGAAAAAATCGCCAAAATGAAAAAAAAATCGCCAAAATGAAAAAAAAAAATCGCCAAAATGAAAAAAAAAACGCTAAAACGAAAAAAACCCAAAAAAAAAGAAAAAAAATCGCCAAAATGAAAAAAAACCCAAAAGCAGGAAAAAGACCGCCAAAATGAAATAAAATCGCCAAAATGAAAAAAATCTCCAAAATAAAAAAATCGCCAAAATAAAAAAACCCCAAAATGAAAAAAACCCCCAAAATAGAAAAAAATCGCCAAAATTAAAAAAATCTTCAAAATGAAAATAAGCCCCAAAAAAAATCGCAAAAATGAAAAAAAACCGAAAAAACAGAAAAAAAATCGCAAAAATGAGAAAAAAGCGACAAAACTGAAAAAATCGTTTAAAGTGAAAAAAAGCCACATTAAAAAATGCTCAGAACCAAATGTACGGAACCCTTCGTGCGCGAGTCAAAGTCGCACTTTAATGAATTTTTTAATATTAAAGGAATTAAATGAAACTAAGTTATTTCTTATTTCGTTTTTGCTTCGTTCACTTAACATATTTTATGTATTTTTTAAATAACTAGATTGGTATCAATAATCTGAAAAATCCAAAATTATGACTCCAGGGTTGGAAAACTTACAATTTATGTGTTATGTAAAATTAAATAGGTCTAAATAATTATATTTTCCTTTATAAATTAAATATATTTTATGCTTCTGAAAGAAAAAAATTGGCGTATAAAATTATAAAAATGAAAACCAAGGCTCCAGAGATGGAAACTTTGAACTTTTTTTGATAATAGAGTAACTAAATAAAACTAAGTTTTTTCTTTTTTGCTTTTAGCTTTGTTCACTTAACATATTTTATGTATGTTTTAAAGAACTAGATTGGTATAAGGAATTTGAAAAATCCTAAATTATGATTTCAGGGTTGGAAAACTTACACCTTTTGTGTTATGTCAAATTAAATAGGTCTAAAAATTTTTTTCTTTTCCTTTATAAATTGAATATATTTTATGCTTCTGAAAAAAAAGTTTGGCGTTTAAAATTTGAAAAATGAAAATTACAGCTCCAAGGATGGAAACTTTGATTTTTTTTGATATTAAGGTATAAAATTAATTTTTTTTTGTCTTTGTTCACTTAACACACTTTATTAATTTTTTAAATCAGAAAAATCTAAAATGTTGGTTCCAGGGTTGGTAAATTTATTGTTTTTTTTTACAAAAGTAATTAGGTCAAGTTAGTTTTTTCTTTTTGCTTACAAGTTTTATATACTTTATGACTTAGAATGAAATAGTTTGGCATAGAAATTAGAAAAATAAAAGACATAGATCCAGATCTGGAAAACTTAAATTTTTTCTGGTATATAAAACTACACAGAGAAAACAGATTCGTTGAGACAACCGAATTTGTTGCCAATCGAATTTTGGTGGTTGCACCAACTATATAGTTTTCTGGTATAACGACTGTAATTTTCTTGTGGTACCACTTTATTTTAATTATAACCCTTAAACAAATAGTTGCAGCAACAGAAAAAATTGGTTAACAGTATGAAATTTGAAAAAAAATTAATTTTTGCTACCGAAAATGTGGTTAGTATAACTGAAACAATATTGAATTGGTACCTGTGAAAGAAAAATTGGCCTTCTTTGCTGAAATAAAATAAGCAATAAACGCAAATAAAAATATACAATTGTTATTATTTAACATATTGTCATAAGTTATTTTTAATTGAAATTTATTTATTTCAACCACACATTTTGAACAGCCACAAATCTGTTATCTTATGCACAGACTTTCAAAAACCATTTGAGAATTCATAAATCATAATATCTTTGAAAGTCACAAAAGTTAATTTTTAATTTGCTGCTACGAGTAAAAACTCAACCTATGATATGTAACTCAACCTATAGTTAGTTGCAGCAACTGATAGAAAGTGTTTATTTTAACATTAATATAGAACGACAATTTTTTTAGTTGCCAATACCAAAAGTTGGTAGTAACATCCAATTCATAATATTTTATTCGGTTGTGTTAACCAATCAATGAATTAGTCATGGCAAAAGCATACGATCGGTTGATGCAATCAATTTAAGAATTGTCAGAATCATATCTTTATTACAATTATGCCCTTATGGCAATAAACATGGATTGTTTTTTGGATTAACAGAAAATTGATTGTGTGAACTGAAATATAGTTTATGCAAATGATATTTTGTTGGCCTAACCATTTTCCAACCAATCTTTTTTCTGGGTGTAATTATTTCTTTGGTAATTACATATATTCTATATTGTGTAAAGAAATAAATTAGTATTAAGAAACTCAGAATTATGGTTCCAGGGTGGGAAATTCAAAAGAAATCAAAAACAAATTGAACAATCGTTCTCATTGTTCTCGTTTTGTTTTTGTTTCACTCACTTCAAAGAACGAAACAAAACAAAATCAAACAATTTGTTTGATTTATTTTCGTACTATACTTTTAAGTACAAAGAATTCAAAACAAAAATAAATTTATAACTGTAATAGTGTCGATTATTTTTGTTAGAAAATTATTTCCTAACCCCTGTATCGCGAGATTAATAGCAAAGCTATAAAAATTAATTATTTTCAAAAATATATGCATGCGCGCGTCTTCTGACTGCATATCTAAGTTGTCCGTGAGAGTATCAAATGTGTTACGGTCCTTTTTCATGTTAAATAGTATAGTAAATATAGATAGTACTAATTTCACTGCTCACAGCACACACTTAGTCCTAGCAATACGAAATACACATGCACACATACAGTACCAGCAATACGAAATACACAAACAACTTTGTCTTTTAGTTTGTTGTCGTTATTCACTGTATATACGCAAATGAAAAGCAACAAAATTATTTCTTTTTTCCTTGAACAAATTGAGCAAACGTTTTCACTGTTTTTGTTTCTCTCACTCCAAAGAATTAAACAAAAGAAAATCAAACAATTTGTTTCGTTTATTTTCGTGCTGTGGTCTAAGTACAAAGGAATCAAAACAAAAATAAATTTATAACTGTAATAGTGTCGATTATTTATGTTACGAAAATTATTTTCTAACCCCTGTATCGCCCCATAAGTAGCAAAGCTACAAAAAAAAAGAAAAAAACGAAAGTTAAAATGGTTCATGAAAAATCTACAATAATTGTATTAAGCTATGTACAGACGGTTGTCAGATCTTACAATATTGCCAGTAAAATGTGCTAAAAATTTCTTACAACCGTGTGAACTGGAAATTTTTGTCAGACGTCGTTGCCAGAAAAATCATTGTCAGTCCATTGCAAGACTAGCAGCTGACAACAAATTGTCAGACATCTTACAATCGTGTGAACACATTGTAAAATTATTGCCAGCTATTTGTCAGACATTTTAATATTGTCAGATGCGCGAAGTTCGTGTATCTGACAATGGCGTCATTGTAAGAGAATTATTTCTATGGGCAACACTGTACACGCTTGATTTTAAAGAAAATATATTTAATAAAATATATGCAGCCAAAATCATTGCAGTTGCTTCTTTATGGTCCATAATAATTAATATTTTCACTTTTTACATTTAACACCACCACAAACGATTGATATTTAACAATTTCTAACAAGCGCTTTGAGTCTGGCAACGCATAATAATGTCTGGCAATTTTTGCATATGACAACCGTGTGAACTTACAATTTTTTTGCTGACGATTTTGTCAGCTGATTTTATTGTCATACAATCATCTAGCAATAAATTGTAATATTTCCTGACAAATTTGATACAACCGTGTGAACTGTCAATCTGCCATACACTTGCAATTTTTGATTGTCAGTACAATGTCAGCACATTGCCAGATCTAACAATATTGTAAGATCTGACAACCCGTGTGTACATAGCTTTATATAGCATTTTTTCTCTTCCCCAGCATTCATTTATACTTCGTTAGACATTTAAATTTTTAATGAAATTTAAATGTTGACTTTATTTAGCGTTCATTTTTTTTAGATGAAATACAAAACATGGCGAACTCGTTTTTGGTGTAGGTTTGTAAAATATGTATAATTTTTTTTAAACAGGGAGTTCTATTTAAAACTTCAGTAGACTTCTATGACGAATTTAATAGTCTTCCATTTTAAATAAATCAGTTCATTTGTGGCAAATAGGTAATAAGTTCTGGCTGGAAAGAATTAATTAAAATTATTTAACCTATTTTTAACTCAAATAATTCTTGAAAACTTAGAAAACGAATATCTGATATGAATATACATATATACATACATACATGCAAAACCTTTGAATTCATTCGAAAAGGAATGATATTAAAAAGGATTTAGTAAGCATACTTATATTTTTTTTTGCTTGGCCGTCTCTGCATGCATTGTGCATAGCATTGAATTAAAAATAATGTATTCGAATAATTTTAAACAATAATTAATTAAATAATTTTTTTATTAACAAACAAAAAATAATTCATTGCACAAGATAACAAATAATTTTAATAGAAATCTTAAAAATATTATAATAGCAAAACTAAAAATTTTAACATTGAATTCGCAGCGTTTTAAAATAATGTATTCGAATAATTTTAAGAATTAATTAATTAAGTAATTTTTTTTATTAACAAACAAAAAATAATTCATTACACAAGAAAAACAAATAATTTTAACTAGCCGTCCACAAGTCCAATAATCTTGGCAATTGTCAAATTCGATTGCCGACACAAGATATTAGCGTGTATACCATATTAATACGTGTTCAAATATATATTCAGCAACAAATGTTAAAATACATTGGTAAGCAATAATGTCTTAATAAATGCTGTCAAATTCAAATAATAATATTTTTTTTTTCAACGAAAAAGACACAAATAAAAGTTTAAGAAATAAATAAAATCTTAATTTATAATTACTCAAACCTCTAATTATTGCTAATATTGGTATGTATGTTACATTTTATTTATTAAATTCAACTTTTTTTATTTATTTCATTTATTTCTTTTGTTTAATTTTATTTTTGTGCCCCGGCCTTTAGCTGAGTGGTATGTACGTTATATACTACGTTTATACGCGCACTATTTGCAAATAAAATTATTTGCAAATAAATTAACTCACTGTTTATACGGCATACCAAAAGTACACAAACTTGGTAGTACTTCTATAGAAAACTTAGTTATATTGACAAAAAAAATAGTGTAAATGTACAAAATATCAAATAATTCCTTATTTTAATCGTCATTATTTGCTTCTATCAATTTTTTTTTGTTGCAATATTTGTCCATTAATTGTTTTTGTTATCAACCATTTGTAAGCGTGGCAACCTCATGCATTTTATTTGCAAATAGTGCGTTAATCGTGAATAGTTTTCTGAATTAGTAAGTCTCAATAAAGGGAATAATATGGCAACAATTTACAGTTTTATTTGCAAATAAGCCCTGCGTATAAACGTAGTAATAGTCTATTAGTCAAGAGATTCCCGCTTCGACTCATACCAAACACATTTAGCAGCGTTGCCAACTCGGTGCTTTTTTAATTTTTTTGTGCGGAAAATTCCTTAGTTGGTGCGTGGTTCGCTTTTTTAAGTTTCGGTGCGTTTTTTAATTTTTGGTGCACCAAAGTAAGTTCAACACAACTTTTTGTTTCAGTGGGAGAAAAAGTCTTTATACATATATTGAAATACGCATGTCTCAATACTATTTTATTCAACAGTGCAACATTTTTACAATCAATTTTACAAACCACAATAACAACAACAAGTAATGGTGCTTAAGATGTATCAAATCATAGCTACAAAGTAAAACGGTCTTGTTTTTGTAGATAATTTGTATTATATAAAGAAAAAGAAACATTTCACTATATGAAATGTTAAACAGCTAACCAAAAGCAAAGTATTGCACTATAAATTAAAAATATCGTAATAAAATGATAAATACTGAGCTATTATTAATTTTGAATCCTTACCTTTAATCTGTGATCTCTTTTTAAAAAGTTTTGTATAGAATTTATGAAATTAAAAAAAAATTATTTTATCTGACACAAATAAATACTACAAATTTGTTTAGTGTTTTTTGTTTATGTCAAGTTTTATTTATTTTTAAGCCTGAATCCTGTAAAATTCTGTGTTATTTTTTAAATTTTAATACAAATAATTTAAACTTTTTATGTAAGATTAATTTAATAAACATTTGAAATAAAAAAGAAATTTTAAAGTTGGTGCGATTTTTATTAAATGGCGCGTTTTTTTCTCCAATTTTGGTGCCTTTTGAAATTTCAAAGTCTACAACGCTGACATTTAACGCCATCTCAGATAAAACTTTTGCTTCGCGTTGCGTTGAAGATTCGCTTTGACATTTAAGATGAAATGTACATGGTTAAATGAAACATGTCACATAAAGTACTTTTAACGCAAAGCGAAGCTAAAAGTTAGGCAAGTTTTATCTTTTTGCGTGCTTTTACAATCAGTTGGTATAATTTTCTTAATTTGTTTGATCAAACTCGCATGTAAATATGAAATTTTTATTAAAATTTCGGTACATTTACATAAAAAACGAGTTAGTGGCATCAGAGTAATCGAAATATGATGTGTTTTATGCACAAAACAAAACATTGAAATAAAAAGTGAGCGTTGTCAAAGTTTTTATTGTGTCATACACATTTTGCATCACGCTTTTTTCCCAAAGTTAGAAACGTCACGCAAAGCGTTAAAGTTGTATCTGACACCGCCTTTAGTTTTAATTGCAGCTAAGCAAAAACAAACTAAAAGGGGTTGAAAAATGTGACATTCATCCATCCACACACACACACACACAATAAAATAACAATTATCACCAGCGTGACCATATTAGCTTATTTTGAGCTAAATTTAGCTTATTTATTTCAGATTTAGCTTTAAAATTTTCATTTAGCTCTTAGCTTGTTTTTTAGCTTTTTTTAAAAACTCATTTAGCTTTGTTAGCCTTCTTTTAGTATAAATTGCGTGTTCTCTAAAAATATATTAAAAACATAAACAACTTATAAAAATTATAATTTTTTAACATTGTAAAATAGTTTACAAGAAATACAAAATGTAAATTATACGACAATTTTATAACAGAAATGGAAAGTTGAAAAATAGTAGATAATGGCAGAATGGTTAGAATTCCAATGGAAAAAGTTAAATTCATATTAGTGGCCAAAACACTTTTTGAGTTTTTTGGGTATAAAATGATTTGACTTGAGTTGAACGTTCATTCAGCGGCATCAATTAACTTAAAACAAAAACCTGAAATATCCTTAAGCCTGGATAACACTATGTACTGATTTTCGTCGGGCCACCTCAATAAAGTCATAAGTAATAAGCCAAAATGGCATTATTACTTAATTAATTCTGGAATAAGTCTATATGGGCTTATTACCAATGCAGTGTGGCGCAATTATGTCCTTGTATTTCAATAAGTCGATAAATTAGAGCAAAATCTTTACTTATGACTTTATTTCAGTGATCTGACGAAACTCGGTACATTGTGCAGATAGTGTGATCCATGCTTTACCTTAAATAGCATTGATTCACTTAAAAAGCTTTCGTATTTTAGTATAAATGTTTTTACATTTTTAAAAACTTTTTAAGATTATTTTGGGGAAGTTTTTGTTTTGTTCTTCATTAAATCTAAAATATAATAATTAATAAATAATTTCATTAAACAAATATTCTATATGTATAATAAAAAAATATGTTTGTGTAATATTTAAAGTTAGTTTAGCAATAAGAAACTATTGAAAAGAGATCAAAGAAGTGGAAAAAAGTTTAGCTTTATTTTCTAGCCTAAAATTTAACTTTTTAGCTTATTTTAGCTTTTTTTCAAACGTGATTTAGCTTAATATTATTTTAAAATCTGGTCACACTGATTATCACTGAAAATAAAGTTTCAGTCAACAAATTTTTTCTTTGATTCATTACATTTTCTTATTGGCAAAATTACAAATTATCGATAAGATATTTTATTAATTCAAACATTTATATTATTGAAAAAAATATTATTCTTTTACAATTATTTTATACTTGCAATATATTTTTTATTGGCCTTGAGGCCATATGTATTACATCCATTGAATGAATAAATGAAATTTTTGTTATTGATATAGCAGATTTCTGTATCACAGGAAATTCGAAAATTAAAATGATTGAATACCGGGATTTTTGTTATCCAAAATGAGACTTATTTTTTCTGTGTATCAAAGCTCCATAATAAAATGATTTTACGGCACTATTTGTTCTTACTGTGGGTCATGGTAAGTTATTCCTAATTCTACAAAAGTAGTGAAAAGTTAGTTATTTGCACTTATCATTCGGATTCATTGCATAGGTATTTCATATGTCGTCGCTGTTTTTACTAACTGACTTGACTTTTTTTTTGAAATATGAGTTAAGTACACAAGTAGACGTCATTAGTCATACCGCACCTTGTGTATAATTTTTATGGACGTAACTTTTACCGTTATGGCTATAAAAGTAACAATATTTTTGACGTATCTGTGAGAATGCAAATAAAATTTTTCCAAATAAAGAAGGATTTGGTTAAAATATTGTAATTTATTTTTAAATTAGGTTAAATTAGATGTAAATATACTTATAGAAAAAATAAATAAATAAAAATTATTTATTTATAGTTCTATTAGAAATAAGTGCAAGGAGAAGGCTGGAAACTCCTCGAAAGTTTTGTGTGCTACATTTGATATGCAGCAAGGCATAAACATTCCAATAACAATGGATAACGCAATATGTTTTAAGAGACGTCCATCGGTTTACAACTTAACAGCATACAACATTGCATCTGCAGATGTTGACTGTTACACATGGGCATTTCCATATCAGCGTACGTGACATTTGCACGCCTACAAAGTGGAATAGATTCTGAAAAAATAGAGGTAACTCAAAAATATTTTGTTGTTATGTTCCATTCAGGGCGTACTATATGCGAAAAAAAAAATTATTACACTTGGAACCCTGTTGTCCAAAATATCAAGGAAAATAAGGGCATAGCGTACGTGACATAAAACGGAACTGATATCAAAGTGCATGTAAAAGTATACGAAAATCTGCGAATTGTGAAGTTTTTTTTCTTGTTTTAAATTTCTTACACGAAGCCAACTATTTTTCCTTTATTATCAGTAATTTTGAAATAAAAGACTTTTGGCTGATTTTATAATGAATGAACTTTAATAGCGTACGTGACATAGCGTACGTGACGGATTTTTCTCTTATAATATTCTTAAGTAAAAAATTTTTTTTTAATCTGTGGAAATAAATAATAATGGCTTGAGTCGAAATTTTGTGTTTTGAGATATTATGGGTTTTGTCTAAAATAAATTGTGTTTGGTTTTTATATAAAATTTTTAGATACCGAAAAAAATGCACATTTATTTATAACAAAACTGTTAATTTTATAAAAAAAAAGAAACGATTTTAGTTGATTTCCTTTTAAGCTAATTGGGCCTAATATTTCAATGCAAATAAAAATCCATTTATTTACAGTTTTTCGCGACGTTTCGTAGATTTTTTGTCTACTTTTTCAAGGGATCGTCTATTTAAATAATAAAAAACAATTATAAAAAACAATTTTGCTTTGAGTCATTTTAACTTACAATTCATGGAATAATTAATTACATAGGTACATATACATATTTTACATATTGAATCACAATACTCAACATTAAAACATATATAAACAAATATAACATTTTTTAAACACAACTTAACTTAATATCACAGATCTGTTTCGTTTAAAGCTACTTTGTACGATTTTATTAGTTATTATTCGTTGTTTTTTAGTTAAGATGTTATGAAAAAATCCATTTGGCAGAAAAATAAAAACTAAAGTGAACTTATTATATTGAAAGGCAAAATAGTTTTTATTGATAGTAAGTCGAGATAAGTGCTTTAGGTTAAATTGAAAAAAGCGGAAAACCTGAAATAAGATAATTTTTTAACAGTTTATGTGCTGGTATGAAAATCACTCAAAAATATGAGTGCTTTCCATACAAATTTTATACTCAAGTCAACCGTCTGCGTTGTAGAAACAGGGAGTTAGTTAAATATAACTCCCTGTTTCTACAACCCAGGAGTCGACTTGAGTATAAAATTTACATGGAAAGCACTAATTTTCTTGAGTGACTTTCATACAAATTTTCTAGACGAGTCGTTATTATTGAGTTATTGAACTCAAGTGTATACAAGTTTTGATGCTCAAATATTTTAATATTGATGTAGCTACCTTACAAAAATTAAGTTGAGTTAAGATGTTATGGCTTATGTATTATTTTCCAAGAAGACTTAAGTTAAAATATAAATGGGTATAGTTTAAATGATAGATCTTGAAGAAGAGAATAAGAATATATAATAAAATGAAAAAGCACTTATGTCAACTTAAGCCATTATTATATATTGCCACAGAGATTTATGCATACAAAAACTTAAAAACAAAACAAAAATATGTATTCAGTGAAAATAGCAATAAAACAAGAAAGAGTCAACTTCATTTCTTACTACATACTGTTTACTTGGGCGCTGAGTTTTTGCCGCCATCTTATACAGGCATGTTCTGGAAATCACAAGTTTTCAAATCACTTGTGATTTTAAAATCACAATTGTGATTTGATGGTGTTCTGAATATCACAAAATTTTTAAATTTTCTGTTTTACATTTAAAAATAGAAGAAAACAGCTGACGTTTTGTTTTGTAAATTTTGTAAATATCACAAATGTAAATCACAAAGCAAATAACAACATATTTGCAAAATTAAGAGTTTTAAATTTTTTCATAATTTCATAAATTCTTTCGTAGAAAATTGCTCATTTTACTATAAAAATCAATAAAGAAGATATTAAGTTATTCATTTAATTAATCTATTGAGAATTTCAAAATAAAGTGATTGAAAAAATAACCAGGTGATTTCAAATCGGCAGGCATTTAGGTGACCGATTTAAAATCACAAAAATTCAAAAAGTTATGTGTGCAGAACACCTTTCTTGTATTTTTAATTCACTTTCACAAAAAGTGATTTTCAGAACATGCCTGATAATTATCAAGTTAACGCTGATACATTTAATTGCAATTTTAATACTTACAATAGCGTACGTGACAAGTTTTAAATGCTTATATCATTTTTATTACACTAAATTGAGAAAAAATTTTGAACAATATTTATTTGCGACAATTATCCTGCTTTGAACCTTTATTTTGAAACAGTTGCGACCGGTCAAATTCAAATGATATAGACAAATGCGGGTTTTGCACCGCGTACGTGACATTAGAATAGCATCCAAAGCAAACCAAAAAAATACCGCTTATCGAACTCTAAATTTTCTCTTTCCTCATGGATCTTGTTCATTGTTGTTGTAACATTAATTTTAAAGTATAATTGTAATGTTACAAATACCTGAATCGAGTCGCTAGTTAAGAAAAAATAGGTGATTGCAATTTCTTAACATTAATCAAAGAGATGGTCAGTTTAAACTGCTAATTTTGCTCTTGAAAAATTTTTATAAGCTATTAATATCTCTGCATAGTAAAATTTGAGTAATTTTTTCCTCTTTGACATATTTAAAAAAAAAAATTCAAGGTTTTTTAATTTTTCAGTCGTGGTTGTCATTTTCATGGAAATGCCCACATGGCATGAAGAAAGCAGCAACAGAGGCGCTTCTGAAGTGCCAACTGCAATTTACCTTTACCTAAAGAAATGTGATGACAACGGAAACAAAAATTATATTTGTTTGCTGACGGATAAAGCGGTCAAAACTTAAATTTCATAATGGCTGCTTCTTTAATCTATATGTGACCTTCTCTTAGAAAAGGGACCTAGTGTGTGAAAATGAAGTTTTGAGAAAAAGGCATTTAAAAAATAAAATTTTAATGTTTTTCTCATTTTTATCGATTTTGACACACTCTTTTTTGGCACACTACGACCCTTTTCTCGGAGAAGGTCACATATAGTTAATAATTCAAAAATTATTTAGAGTATAGAATTACGAATATCAATACCTTGTCACGGTCAAAATGAAGCCGATTCAGCACAAAGGCCAATAACCTATGCTTTACAAAAAGGCTGGAGACATTCACGTTCCAAGTCAAGTAAATTCTAAATTTGAAAAAAATTTATTCTTGCTACCGAAAATGTGGTTAGTATAACTGAAACAATATCATAATTGGTACCTATGAAAGAAAAATTGGCCTTCCTTGCTGAAATAAAATAAGCAATAAACGCAAATAAAAATATATAATTTAAGAAATTTATTACTTAACATATTGTCATAAGTTATTTTTAATTGAAATTTATTTATTTCAACCACACATTTTGAACAGCCACAAACCTGTTATCTTATGCACAGACTTTCAAAAACCATTTGAGAGTTCATAAATCATAATATCTTTGAAAGTCACAAAAGTTAATTTTTAATTTGCTTCAACGAGTATAAACTATGATAGTAAGCTCAACCTATAGTTAGTTGCAGCAACTGATAGAAAGTGTTTATTTTAACCTTAATATAGAACGAAAATTTTTTAGTTGCCAATACCAAAAGTTGGTAGTAAAATCCAAATCATAATATTTTATTCGGTTATGTTAACCAATCAGTTAATTAGTCACGACAAAAGCATACGATCGGTTGATGTAATCAATTTAAGAATTGTCAGAATCATATCTTTATTACAATTATGCCCTTATGGCAATAAACATGGATTGTTTTTTGGATTAACAGAAAATTGATTGTGTGAACTGAAATATAGTTTCTGGGTGTATATAATAAATTGTTCACTAAATGTCCCATCTGCTTTAGAATCACAAAAAAGTATTTAAAATAAAAATATTTGTCTTTTTCTTTATTTAACACTTAAGAAAAGATGTTATACTACATAACAAATAATGCATAAACCCAATTTAGTTCGTATTTTGGCTAGGAAATGACTACATTTACGACAAAAACATTAAAAGTGCTCTCATGTAAAATTTTTTTAAATGTTAGTTAGGTCGGTTAGTTAAAAGAGCGATGATATGTATATATGTGTATATGTAATTCTCTCCCTTTACACGGAGTGCACCTTAAGGGTTTTTGAAACTCAATTTGTTTCTAAAATGACTTGACAAACGTCCAAGTACTAGTTTTGTTATATTCCATGTATGTATGTACATTGGAGTCGCCGATATTTTCTTTTTTTTTTATTACGAAGTAGGCTTGCCAGACCCAAACAATGAAAAATCTTGACCTTCAAGGAAAAAAATTCTTGATTTGCAAAAAAAGATAATTTAAAATATTTTTAAAACAATAAGAACTAAATGGTTTTTAACAAAAATTATATTTAATTAAAAAAACAGTTGCAAAGCCATATATGTATATTTTTAAAGTATGTGTGGAAATACAATATAATTTTATTAGCTGGTCGCTTATAATATCAAGTTACCAGTGTTGCCAAATTGTGATGTTGTCTAAAGGTGGAAAATACTTTTCGATACTTATTAGTGTTGCAGCTATTGCAACATTATTTATAGTTATATAATCGGGATATCGAAATAAACCTAAAATAGATTTAAATTAATTTTTAGCTTGACAAATAGCTTTTAAGCTTGAATCTTGACAAGCCTTAAAAAAGCTTGACAATCCAGCCAAATAAAGTCCGTCTGGCAAGCCTAGTTCGAAGGCATAGTCACTGGACACTCGACTATTCCGACTTCAGCAGATACTAATCCTAATGCAACATCAGAGTGCCCTCCTTCGTTATGTAGCAGAATCGTCGGCGAAGTAAAATAACCAATAAAATGGCTACTAAACGCAGCTTAAAATTTTTTAATACGCCTCATTTAACAGCAGAAGGAAACACTGCCTTATTAAAAACGTGCAAAAATGCAGAGTTGTAAAAGAATGAAGCTTTCCTCTATCTCTGTCCTCACCTTCTCTTCTTCTCTATCACTATCCCTTTCCTAAAGAAGGTAACACCTAGTAATAATAGGCATTCATTTTAAAGAATACGCTATAAACTATTTAAGGAAAATAAGAACTGTACTGTAACTAAACACATCTTTGATTTTAATTAAAAAAATTTAGGTAAAATTCGTTCAAAACACTTAATTTATTTCTTTCAAATTGTTGTTGCAGCATCCTTAGAAATAGCAAACAACCGAAGTCAGTAATTGGAATTAAGAATGATGTGCGTCCAAAAACTCCAAAAAATGCATACGTACTTACAAAAAAAATAGACATCTGCATTGAATTTTAATTGAATTTTATAGCAAAAGTGTTGAAAACAGTTTCCAGCACGACATCACACATACGCACAAAAAAAATACTAAAATGCCCCAAGTAACGCACAAAGAATTTAAAATAAACAGACATACAAATATTCAATGAAATTGAATTTGATAAAGAAGAAAAGAAAAGTACAATTTGTTTGCTACTAACTTAACATATGCATAGACTAAGTCAGAACAAAACAAAAAAAACATTAGAAAATTATACCAGCTTGACAATGCACCAGCCTTCATTCAGTACGGAAAGATACACCAGAAAATAAACGAAGATGTCAAATTTTAAATTGATATATGAGCTTTTGATGGAGCACAATTTCTTTTGTTTTATTAAAAAGCAGAATAAGAATATTGCAATTAGTTTACGAAAAAATGGTTGAAATGGTCTTTTAATTTAGAAGCTTTTAGCTTTAATAAATTTATATTAAAAATAATAGAATTATAGATTTAAGTTATAAGATGAGATTTTACTGCCAAAGTGCGAATGAAATTTAACCTTTTTGATTTGATTTATGGTTTCAAGAGCTAAGTTTAAATAGGCCTTAAAACTGCTCAAACGAAAAGCTTTTAAACAATGTTGAAGTAGCTTAAATGTATGGGGCAACAATAACATCAATCATACGCCTAAATAATGAATTTTTTTTTTAAATTATCAAAACATAAATTGGCAGAAATACTGAAAGAAAAACCAGACATACATTTAATTTTTAACTAAAATTTCTATGAAAATATAAATACAGGTAAATCTCGGTATAACGAATCTCGCTTTAACGAAAATTCGATATAACGAACGTCCATTAACAACCTTATATTGCGAATACATCCTAATTTTATACTGGGTATAACGAATGATAAAGAAAAAATCGCAAAATAAAACATAAAAACTTCCTAGCACCATATTTATAACATTTAGTTCTACTTTATATAGCGAATGTTTTGATAAAGGTGTGCTCTGCATAACGATCGGTAAAAAAATTTAAAAAATCTACAGCAGCATTTTTGCAAAAAAAAAATTGTGGTACCGCTAGTTTGTATTTGGTGGCTTATATAAAAAAACTTGCCCTCATTCTTTTTATTGTATTGTATCATGTCTACAGTAATAAAAGTTAAAATAACACTTGAAGAAAACTTTGCGATATAACGAATAGTTCGGTATAACGAATGGGCCTGACATTATATCGTTCGTTATGCCGGGATGCCTGTACATGTTATCTGCCTTTGTAATCCCTTTTACGCCGGTGCTACTGCACCGATTTTAAAAGATTTATTTGGTTTTAAGGCTTTTTCTTCACAAAAATGGGATTTTTTCAGTATTTTTGCTGTATTCTTCTTATTTTTCGCCGGGCGCAAATAAGATTTTCGGAAATATTTAAATGTTTATTGTCACATGGTGGTGGCATAATAAATTGTTTGGTTACAGCTTTGGAATTTGACAAAAAAAGAAGAAATTTGATATTTATAACAAAAATATGTCTGATTCGAAACGATCTAGATCCGTCAATAACAAAGGCCCTTATTATGAGTTGCATTCGATTTTCGACCTTCGCTGGCTATCGAACATCGAAAATCGAATGTTCAATTCATATTATGAGCATCGAAAATTTCATTGAGCAACGAATTCTGTATCGATCAGAATTTAGCTTTCGATGAAGTATTTTAGTATAAAAAATTATTATAAACTATTGTTTTTTACATTAGATATCTAAGTTGTTTATAATTTTTAAAATCGCTTTGAGTGATATTCACAACAAGGAAGTTCTTTGTAGAATGCTCGTCATAATACCAAATGAAAATTCGTTCGATCAGTAGTTTCGACTACAGTCGAAGATCGATAGTTGCTCATAATAAGGGCCAAAAATTTTTAACAAAAAATTTCTTTGTATTACCTTTTAAATAAGTTAAAATATGGGTTTGGTATTTGTGCAAAATTATTTTACAATAGCGAAATAATTAACATACTTTTTTATAAAAAAAAACAGCTAAAATCTACTTTTTTCAAAATTTTAATTTAAATTGGGTATAACTGTTTACTTAATTGTGATTTTGATCCGAAATTTCTTTTTTAATGTTACAAATTTTGTTCCTTATTCATAATGAGTTTCCTTTTCTAAATCGAACACGATTTTACTTTTCCATTAGCAGAACAGTCGACCAGACAGCTCACATATTAAGACTTAAAAAAAATCCTATGCAAGCTGTGACCAGTTTAATAAACATACTACAAATAATTTAATTTTGGAATAATAGCAATAAAACATTGAATATTTTGGTATATATGCATATAATAATGCCCTGCATATTGTTTTTTGTTAAATGGAAATTTTTTTATACTTGTACTGCAAAAGCTATTTTTTATATTACATTTCTATTTGCTTTTTTTTGTTTAATTCATTAAAATCTTTTTCACAAACGAGAAATAATTCAATTGATACAAAAGAATAGTTTTCTCCTTTTGTATTCTGAATGAAAAATTATTAAAGCTAATTTTTATTCGGTTAAGAATATCAATATTGTTTCATTTCCTTTTCCTGTATTGCAATAGAATTTCAGAACGGCGGTTAATGATTAGTTAAGGTAGAATTAGTAAAATCGTATCTTTCTACTTTACAGCTTGCTGTATCGTTCATATTTATGTACAAGTTATAGAAAATGTAAGAGTTTTCGCAGCACATTATTTTTGCTTGGTTTTTAACCAAGGTTGGAAACCGAAACAAATAACGGTATCGGTATTGATACCGGTACAATTATTTTTTAAATTTCGGTATCGGTAGCGGTATCGGTATTTTTTTTTATTTCGGTATCGGTATTACCGGTACATACCGTTATCGAGTTTATAATACCGGTATACCGATATTACTGACAAATTTATTATTTCAGGCAGTGGACATAGCAAAAAAACATTTTTTTATTAAATTACTTCAAAAAATTTAGTATTTTTACATATTAACATACATATGTATAAAAGCATATAAACTTATTTGTTTCTATATATGATTTTATACTATTACTAAACAATAATTTATTAAAAAAGTGAAACAAGGAGACTGCTGTTCAAACTTTACATATATAAAGTCTATACTGATAAATTATACTGTGTGACAAATTTTAATGAAATCGAAATACCTGCGAAGTGTTACAATTTTTATGCTAGGTATTGTCGAGTATAAAAATTTTCCAGACATCTCCAAAATCTTGAGTTAAGCCTGGTACTCTGTTCACAATTTCGTGCGAAATGCTGTCAAACTACATATAAAAGTATGTATTTGGTATGAAATATTTGCGAAATAAATTCGCAAGAGTAGTACTCTGTTCTTGGTGTGAAAAAGACGGAAAATCATGTCTTTCCATTCAAAATTAATCTGGTATAATTTTAGTTTAGCTGCCAAACAACATAAGCAGTGCTTTTTTCGCACGGAATTTTAGCAATGTTGCATACTTACAAGCAAAAAAATGCGAGAAATTTAGTTGGGCTACATTTAGTACATGTCAAATTTTTCACGCGAAATAACCAATTGCACTGAAAATTTTTCTCAACTTCGAACAGAGTACCAGCCTTTACGGGTAAAAACCCACTTTTTCGTACCCGTAGGCACTTATCAACCTCTGACTAAGTTAAATATCAACTGATTTTAAATTTATAAACGGATACAGAAAGAAGAGACTAAGGCCTTTTGAACCATATATGTACATATGTATATCTTGTTTCAGTAAATTTCAAATATATGTCCGTATTTTTCACCAAATATAATTTTTTGGGTTTTTTTCGACACTTTTATACTTTGGACACGTTCTTAGGCAATATTTTTGTACTGGACCCATATTGTTTATAACTTTCTCGCCAAATTCAGACGAAACGAATATTGGAATATTTCAATTCAAAGAATAAATAATATTCCTTCAGCCAGCTTAAAAACAAAGAAAACAATCTTCATGTACAATTAACATTTAAAAATTTAAAGCAGGCACTTTTCTTCACCTCAAGAGAGGAATCTTTAACTTCAAAAAAAAAAGTTAGAAGTTTTTTCTCTAAGCCAAAGAAAGAAAGAAAGTTAATTGATATATATTTTTGCAATTTTTGCCCATATTACGGTTTACAGCTCAACTAAGTTGGATTGAAACTGAAACAACTTAACTTTTGGTATTCTGAATAAAAACTAATTTTAGTTGTCTTCGAATAAATGCTCGAAAAACAAAGGTTCTTATCTATGCTATGTTTTTTGAAACCATAGTATCTATCACAAAACATTTTAAATATTTTTAGTTCTGGCTTTGATCTTTTTTCTTGAGATTCTATGTTTTATAAACGTGGCAATAATATTGGCTGACAAATGGGATTGGTTGGCTTCTGGAATAATAAAGCAAAACGAATGCAATGGTCGAAATATAAATCAAAATGTCTCATGGTGAAAAAAGTTGTAATACATAATAAAAATTTGGCAACTACAACTCACTTATCATTTATTTTTTGGCCGGAATCGGTATACCGGTACGTACCGGTATAGACGTAAACGGTAGTCTGGATACCGGTATTTTCTAACCGAAATGAATTTCGGTATCGGTAACGATACCGGTATCTAATTATAGCGGTATTTGAATCGGTATCGGTATTTTTACGATACCGTTTGCCAACCTTGTTTTTAACCCTAGATTAGTATACATTCGTCGATATGACTAACACTGTTTTTATTTGTATGTTATCTTTTGTATCTGTACACGTAACGCTAAGATTTGCTCTACAGCTCTTGTCGATACTCTTATCTCGTTGTATGTGGTCATTCATTGCTGTTCGTTGCTCAAAAGTTAGTTTTTTCATTATATTCTTGCAACTTACTTCGCCGCTTCTACGAAGTTTACCATTTACTAAGTTTTTTCATATGTGAATTTTTATTTATTGTTAAGATTTTACAGCAAATAGTTAATATGACAACTAAACATATTCTTTATCATATTTTCGAAAATAAAAAACCCTTTACCTGGTCGAGAATTAAAAAAACACTGCTTTGTGATCTCGTAGGGGACCAAGCAACAAAAAGACACACCATTCCTGCATTAAAAATTAATTTAAAAAGAAATATTTACTCGTATCACAAAATTATACAACTTGTAAAAAAAAGAAGCGATTGTAAGCTTTGTCCATATAAAAAACGTCTTATGACGGCCATACACTACACAAGCCTGGCACTGTACAGTGCGTTTGTGTAGTGTCTGGGGGTGGTTGTGTTATTTATGCAGTGAACTGACTAAATATCAAAACGATTTTGATATTTGCTCAGGTTTGAAAACTGTTGTTTCGTGATTTTTTAAGAGTTCACAACAAGAAATGAGCGCAGAACAAATATTATGGACAGAGTTCCTAGAATTATGCAAAGAATCACCAGTATTATGGCGAATTTAAAAAAAATGCAAAGTTTGCTTGTATAGTGTGGGCCACAAGCTTAGTGTACGCAGTGCCAGACTTGAGCACTGAAATTGTGTAGTGTATGGCCGGCATTAGGACAAGAATTTTTGCCAAAAAGGCATACGTAGCTAGCATAATATTGAATCTAGCATTTCATTTTAAATTTATTGCAAAATTAGTTACCTTATTTGTTTTTAATTTGTTTGAACTACTTATTTAAAGGAAAAATATGTAATATGTATTTAAAATAAATTTTATTTACCTTTATTAAAAAAATATGCATAATTATGTAATTATAGCAATGTAAATGTGATATTCGTTGATTCGACGAAGTTTATCCATAAAGGAGTAAATTTAAGTATACCAATCTAGGGTAAATGTGGCTTTTTTGACATTCGCAACAGAAAAATCTATTTCCTCTAGATTTCGCGTGATCAGTGCTGTCACCACATATTTTATAACCCATACCATATGCAATGCATGTTAGTCCTGGTGCAGACTTATAATTTTTGTTGCAGCAACGTTTTTTATATGTACATTTCTATTTCTCCCAAAATATTCAAGAATTGCTGCTACAAAAATTGCAAGTCTGTACCAGCACTAACATGCATTGCATATGGTATGGGTTTTGTCAACTGACACGCAACATGACCACACGATTTTGCAATTCTCCCTTTAGTTACAATAACCGAAAATATTTTTCAAAATAAATATTGTTTGCAAGAACAGTTTTTTACAAAAACCAATATTTCAGTAACATTTCTTTCTAACTTATATTTAATTCAGTTGAGTCGAACAATATTTCAAAATGGTTATTAGAAATGAACAACCCCACTATGGGTTTCCCCTTAAGAAATTAATAAGCAATTCGGATAGATATTGGGTACCAAGCTTCAGAAAAAATATTAAATAAATTCCATCACGTCAGAATTTTTTGTATGAGCCTACCTAATATTTTCACAAAGTATACCATTATAATTCATCACAACTCGTAGACAACATGTCCAACGTTGACCAAAATCACACCAAATGCACTAACAAAATTTGCTTCAAGTCATCTTAATATAGTCAGCTAACAAATCAATGGTTTCTTAGTTATTCGAAAAATAAAATTACAGAATTAATTTTTATATAAAAATTTTAAAATTTTTTCTTCTAAAAGCTTATAAAAAAATTTTAAACTGCAAAATATTAAACTTTTGACCATGTAAATGTGTTAAGAATAAAATGTGTTAAATACTATAAAAATCGGCTAAACATTTTAGACTTTAGTAGTAATTTAGTGAAAACAACTAAACTCACCAAACATCACTTTAGATAATAATACAGGTTTTGCTTTTTTCTCGCTCTGAACAAACGTAACGCTTCTTAGTCAGTTTATTTCCCCTACATTAATAATAAACTCTATAATTATTAGCCGACTTTCATAATATAAGCTTATTTCATTCTTAACACATTTGCCTTTATGGTAGGGATGTAACGAATGTTCGCATTCGCAAATTATTCGCTTACTTTTGCTATTTGCATTCGCTACAATGTATGCGAATATTTCAAACTTATACTAACGACAAAAAAAATATTGCATGTACTTCTTTAACGAAAATAGTTTGCTATTAACAAACGTCAAAAATACGAAAAAAAAATTCGCCAGAATGAAAAAGGTACATATACTTACAAGTAAAACATTCTAATCAAAGCTTTAAAATTTTGGCGGATTTTTTTTTTTTAAGAAAAGTCAGTGTTTGATTTGCGCGATAAAATATATTCTACTTTTGAGCACCATTCATTACTTCGTACAAAAAATTTTAAATGCAATTAATATTAACTAGTCCTTGTTTGTTGTAAATTCCACTCGAAACAAGTAACACTCATATTATTTCGTATAAAAACTTAAAATATTGAAAATATATTTTATAGGTATGTTTTTTTCCAAGATGAACATAGTACTACTTTTGCAAAAATTTTTCTTGAAGGATTTATACTAATTTTTCTTAATATGATATCGGTTCACATGAAATTTTGAACGGAGTACCACGCTTTAGGGCCAAGGTACGAATGTGTTCATTGCTTAACATTTTGGAAATTTATTTCTACCTAAACTTATTTTAATATAATTTTATACATCTTTCTGTTTTAAGAATTTGTATTTTTAATAAATTAACAAATATTTCTTCAATTAAAGATCCAATTTAAACTAAATGCTATATGAAGTACATTTACATATCTTATTATATATAATACAAAAACACGTTTATTTGTTATGGGTAAACTCTTCAATGCCCGAACAGATTTTCGCCTTCCACCCCGCAAAATATTCGTAAAAGACCTGTGCGTGTTTATATATATATTTTATCCCGGTAAATGCTACGCCCCTTTCAGAAATAGTGATTCGTCCGACAGATGGCGCAATTTTTAGTTTTTCTGTGTTTTTGCACCGTAACTCAAGAACTACTGCACCGATGTTGATAAAACTTTATATACACGCTCTATGGGGCGTGAGGAGTGTTTCTGTGTAGTTTGAAGTTCGTCCGACAGATGGCGCCATATTTAGTTTTATTTTTTTTTATTTATATACATGCTCTATGGGGCGTGATTGGCGTTTCTGTGTAGTTTGAAGTTCGTCCGGCAGATGGCGCAATATTTAGTTTATTCGTGGGCAAAATCCAATTTTCATATTGTACCACCAATGCCATATACAACACTAATGTTTGCTTAGGGCCAGCAACGCGGACCGGGGTCAGCTAGTGTATGTATATATTACAACTTCATGTTCTTATATAAATTTATTTTCATGTAATTTTTTAACGTATTGTAATATTTTCATTTATAGACAATGATCAAGAGTTCAATATTTTGCAGTTTTGATTTTTTTATAATCAAAATCGGTCCAGCCCTTTGGCGTGTACGTGGACTCGAACAGACAAACAGATACACAGACACACACTACAAACTGATTAAAAATTAAATGGAAAGTGCTTCATTTGTGTGTGTAAAGAATATGGCCATGTATATTAGGCTGGATCAAAATTGTTTTTCTTGATTTCTTGAGAGGCTCAGTGATAAAGATATAGCTAATCTGCATATAAAATTTTATTGCATTATTTTAAGTTTTACTGCCTCCGGATAGCGATAGAAATTTCAGAAAAAGTAGATTTTGGCATTAATAATACTTTTTAAGTTACATATTTATGCAAAATTATTTTAAATATCGGTATATAGAGGTGATTCCGAACTAAAACTGTACTTTTACAATGTTGATTCACATTGTTAAATTTCCCTAGAACGCACACTTACGTATCGCTGTCTTTATGTAGAAAGTGTCCAAGTCAATTTCTTACAAATATGAATTTTTTGGGCATATTTCGATATATTAGAAGTTCATCTATCGAAACATGTCATGTTGACCCTATAAGGTCTCAAATTATGCTTGAGCCCTGAAAAAAAAACTTTGTTGGGGCATCCTAATTACAGGTATAATTGTGAGTATTTTCTTAAATATTTTTCAAAAATAAGCGCACCCTATTATTACTTGAATATTATACGAATATATTCAATTAATACAGCTACCAGCAACAATAAAAAAATAAATTAGTATTAATTTTTTTATAAAAATAAATTTGTACTAATTTTTTTCTAAGTAACTTTATCTGCTGACAACATATAAAGAGTTTTCCAAGAAGACAGAGGTCTTATACAAACGAATGCTATAAAATTCGCATTTATCAATATTTTCGACTGAAGATGCTCCCTTAGGTGGAAAATTATGCAATTAATACGCATAAAGTAAAAACAAATAGAATTTGGTTTTGAGTTCCCGGCAATTCCCAAAAATATTTCTGCTGTATTTTTCTTATCTTTTGCTGGGCGCAGATAATATTTTAGGAAATATTTCAAAACTTATCATGTCTTAACCCGAAAAACAGCGCTAGTTTAGCACCTAGTTATGCTGTAGGAGTAGTAGTTTCCTGTCGGGCGCGTCCCTAGGCGGCGGATAGGGGAGAGACATTATCAGCAACCCTCCTGACACACTGCACAAGTGGTCATCTGTGTTACTGTCATGTCTCGCGTCTGGCACGAATCTGAGGGTTTCCTTTTTAGGAATGCGTAGGATCGTTGTCATGGCCAGGCTGTGTGCTGGCGAAATGCACCTCCGGTATCTCACCGAGAATGGCGTACCCTGGAAAAGAGGCGCCAGGGTTGGGTGAACCATGGGGGAGGTACCCACAAGTTGAGACTCCCGATCATGAGAAACATTCCACCCATGTTTGTTATCATGATGGGGAGATGCTATCCAACATGAATTGACCTTCCAACTTTGAAGGGGATCGTGTTGAGCAGTTACTCCAAATGAAATCTAAGAGTGTCACATGATACTCCCATTAGGAGGTCATGAGTCCAGCTTAGTTTTCAAGTTGTTGCTCCTCTTTATGGTGTAGTTTCTCTACGTATGGAACCCGCGGACCAATACTAAACCACTTGTAAGGTTAAGGTGGATGGTAGCAGTGCGAGAACCTGATTGGCTAGTTAGTGGTTAAAGAAGACTAGTCGTTAACAGCTCTACGCCGACGCCAAGGCACGGGTCGGTTAAAACGTCATTGCCTACCCCATGTACGCCATCCCTGCATGGGTGGTCCAACCCCTTACTCCTATACTCGTGGGAACAAAATTGAGAAGAAAAATTAAAAAAAAACAAAAACTAAACCGTGCCATTCCACATTTGGCTGCTACAGCCAAAATTAGAGCTGAGAAATCAGCCATGAAAACTCTGGGTGTGCCAGCTGGAGTAAAACCAGCCATGCCAATTGCACCCATTAATACCGAGCTCGTGAAGGATGCGCCAGTCAGCGTAAAGCCGACAGTGCCTACTGCATCTGGATCGACTGCACGGAATACGCAAGAACGTAGCTTCCTAACGCGCAAAGCCACCAGTGAATTACGGGCTGCTCGACTCTATATCGAGCAGTTGGGCAAAAAGCCGTCTAAGAATCTAAACAGTAAGGAGAAATCCTCGCTGGCATGGGCAAAGGCTCACTTGGCCGCACATGATAGCTCCAACCCTGAAGCAGCTGCAAAAACACCTGCAGCCATTGCGCCTAAAAGGCAACGCTCAGGGGAGGAGCCATCACCGCAGCCAAGGGCACAGCCATCCAGCAAGCGTTAAAAGCAGGTGGATTTTGAGGTCATAAACAGACCTTACAGTGAGGTTGCAAGAAACACACTGGTAAGGGTTGTTCTTGACCGTAGTAGCTGCGACGGAGCAATCGACAATGAAAAATGGGGATTGATCTGTCAAAAGTTATTGGATATTTACCTGGAAGATACTGACATGAGTAAAGGGCATTCACCACTATTCATGGACTCAGGCTAGTTTCAAAGACACGTGAAACTGGTCTCCTGCATGGACGAGCTATCAGCGTACAAATTAAAAGATATCATCCTATCCCTAAGGGAAGTGTGGCCCGGCGCGAGACTGGAATTGATCGCGGTCAGTAAGATACCTCGCAGGCCGAGATCAATTGCTATCATTCCGGCGGAACCACATGACCCAGCGAAGATCCTGGACATCTTCCGGAAGGGAAACCCGGACCTATCAACCAATGAATGGAAGGTAGTAAAGGTTTACGAACCGGTTGGTGCCCGTAGGAAGGCGATCGTGGTCCTTAATAAGGAGACGTTGTCCCTACTCCGGGAGAGGCAAGGTCTGGTGTACTACGGTTTTATGGGTATCAGACTACGCATCTACCGGGGTGGCGACAAACCCGATCCCGTAATCCCTGCTGCAGCAGAGGGGTCGCAAGGGCTAGAGATTGGTAAAGAAGCCAATGCCAATTCGGAGGCCATAGTTGAACCGGTGAACTCAGTCGCTTCGGGGTGTTCCCAAACAGACTCTTCTCTGATTGAGGACCTCCTGAATAGAATCGACTTCGTGGACGATGAAAACGCTCTTCTGGACCCAAATCCAGAAGATCAATTATCAATTATCAATTATGACCCAGATATCTGAGAATGGCGAAGATAGTACAAATTAATCTTCATCATTTGAAAGCAGCCTCAGCGGCATTAACCAACCGACTTGTCGAAGGAGGAGTGGATATGGCGCTTATCCAAGAACCGTGGACTGTCAACGGCAAAATACTTAGACTTGGCGCAAAAGGGTACAAATTATTTTCTTTCCAGCTACATGGCTCACGACGACACAGATCCACCTCCAAATTCAATGGTCCGGGATTTAGCCAAAGAGGCCAATAGACGCGACACGCCTGTAATAATAGGTGCCGACGCCAATGCACATCATCGAATCTGGGGAAGCTCAGGTAATAATGAAAGAGGTGAGTTATTATTTAAACTTTGCCTTTCTATTGACAATAATATGTTTTGATTGCATCCATATAATTAATGTTGGCATTTAATAAAAGACACTTTTACTAATAAGTGTAAAAAAATTAGATTAGAATAATAATTTTTTCTAAAGATATATGGCTCTTCAAAATTGTGGTTTGAAATAACTGCAATTTTGTATAAAAAAAGGAATAAAAATGAACATGTACTTCATAGGGTTAAATAATTTAATTTAGTTAGAAAATAAACAAAATTTGTACTAGATTAGTTATTGTATTATGCTTTAAGTATATAAACGGTATTTTTTATTACATATGTCGATAACAGTGTATGCATCATTATAAGAATGATATTAATAAAACAAAACTTGTTGTGATAAGCAAACATATAATAACGAAGAAAAAATTTTTTGAAGTATTACCGGGATATTTTTTCTTTCATTTTATAACAAAAAGTATGTTAATTTATAAAAATAAAAATTTTGCTGGGCTTAAGTGCGCCAATTTAAATAATTGTTATTTTTTTAGTGTCGACTGAAATGAAAATGCCAGACTTTTTTAATTCTTGGATTGAGTTAAAGGAAAACAAAGATGTAGTTAAAAAATTATCAACCGAAAAAGGGACCGGTTCGATTGTAAGTTCTGTGACTGGCTAAATACCGATTTGCCAATATACAGTAAATTTGAGTGATGTTTAATTTAATTACTGTATTTTGAGTGCTTTTAATAGTTTTTATTATTTTTCGCTTTTGCTTTGTAGAACCCTATTACTAGTCATGTTCGTGGTAGACCTTATGTACCCTCTGAAGAAAGTTCGAGTGGGTCAAAAAGAAGAAAGGTGCAAAAATTAATTTCAGGCAACTCTGCGTAGGCAATTAAGAAAGCACCAACGAAGCTTGATCCCTGTATGGAATAAACAATTTCTGTAGAAAAAGCTTTGGCTTTACTCGTATACATTAATATGAACCTTTCATATCGACAATATAATATGATGAGGTCTGTTGTAAATTCCGTTCATAAAAATTGTTTTCCTTCATATTATTGTATTGCTAATGCAAAGAAAAATTTTTTACTTGATGATATTGTTGCTACAGAAAAATTAGCAGAAGTTCCTCTCCAAAGTATTTTAAGTATAACTGCAAAAAGTATTTTGGATTTACATCATTTTGATTTGAAAAATGTTATAGTATTAGAGTGCAAATGGGGATTTGACGGTAGTTCAGGTCACAGTATATACAAACAAAAAAGTAGTGACGCAAATCTAAAGGATGTATTTTTATTTGTTGTATCATTTGTTCCAATAGAATTTTTTGATTGGGAAAATGAATAAGTTCTATGGGAAAACAATAGACATTCATCCACAAGTTTCTGCAGGCCGATAAAATTCATATTTGAAAAATAAAATGGAGATGTTATTACAAATGCACAGAAAAGTATTAAAACGGAAATACAGAAACTGACAGCTTATTGTTGAGTCGAAAGGAAACAATATTTAATGTTTTAACGGGAAATAAGATTTCTGCTTCCTGTATTTTCTGTAAGCTCCCAATAAAAATGTATAGAGTTTTTGGAGAAGAAAAGAAGCAAATTGTTTTGGAATGTAAAACTCGTATTGAGAATGAGTTAAAAAAAGAACTTGGTTTAATTATTGATAGAGTTAAAACTGGATATGGTACTAGAAATGATGGCAATACTGCTCGTCGCTTTTTTTCAGAGGCTAATATATCATCGAAAATAACAGCAGTAGATGTAAATTTTATCAAAAACTCTTCGATCATATTAAGAACATTATCTAGTGGAAAGAATATAAATGTAATAAATTTTGAAAAATTGTCACTATATCCTTGGTACTGTATGCCACCAACAGTACACAAGATATTAGTTCATGGTATAGAATTTATTAAATATTCCACTTTACCAATAGGAATGTTATCTGAAGAGGCTTTTAAATGTACCCATAAAGTTATTAGAAAAGGAAGGTTATATCATACTCGAAAAAATAGCAGACAAAATACAAAGATGAATTTATTTGTGTATTTGATTCTGCAATCAGAACCGGCAATTTCATTACATAGCCAAGTAAAGTTCTCGTTGTACCTTCATAGTGAACAGACGTATTAGCGGAATTCTTTTTACATACATACTAAATAAAAAAACCATACAAAAAAATATTTGTAGTACATAATATTCGTTGTACATTAACTTTGATAAATAAGACTTTTTGCTTTGCTAATATTTTTTACATAGTCAGTAATAACTAAAACAAAAATAAAACAAAAACAACCGTAAAAAAATAGCTCAAAATGCCCTTGAGGAATACACTAACAAAGTGCTCTTGAGGAATACTCTATATGAGTACCTCAAAAACAAATAATTCTGAAGTGAGTGATAACGGCAGAAATGCCTACCTTACTGTGAGCTCTGATGATCTTAATGATAACAATAAAACTAAATAAGTAAGAGTGCTATATTCGGATGTGACGAATCTTATATACCCTTTACCAAAGTTATTTAACAAAAAAATTTTAAAAATTGTGTTATCTAGTTACTTTTATATGTCAAAATCAAGTTTCAGTTTTCCAGCTCTGAAACCGTCTGCTCGATTTTGCTGATTTTCAATACCAATCTAAGTTGGACAATTTCTGACATAGGAGTCCAATAACGAAGTCTCTAGCTTTTCTGGGAGCTTCGGAAAACCGATTTCACGTACACCAGACGGACGGACGGACGGACATCGCTTATTCGTCTTCCCTATTCATAAGGACCCGGAATATATACATTTTATGGGTCGCATATGAATATTATGGAAATTACACACGGAATGACAAACCTGTACATATATACCCTTTTCCATTTTTGGTTAAGAGTATAAAAAATTCAGTAAAGTGCGACTTTGACTCGCGCACGAAGGGTTCCATTCGTACATTCGGTTTTGAGCATTTTTTAATGTGGCATATTTGCTTTTTCGAAGTTTTTTTCAGTTTAAACGATTTATTTAGTTTTGTCGCTTCTTTTTCGTTTTGGCGATTTTTTTTCTGTTTTTGGAGGTTTTTTTAATTTTGGCGATTTTTTTCTGTTTTTGAGACCTTTTTTCATTTTGGCGATTTTTTTTTCATTTTGGCGATTTTCCCGCATTTTGGCGATTTTTTTCATTTTAGCAATTTTTCGGGTTTTTCGCAATTTATTGTAGTCGTAGACATTTTTTTTAATTTGGTGCTTTTTTTCATTTTGGCGATTTTTTTTTGTTTTGGCGATTTTTTTCGGTTTGGCGATTTTATAATTTTTTGATTTTTAGTTTTACCGTTTTTGAAAATTTCAAGAGTTTAGCTCTTACGGTTTCCAAGATACAGCAAGTTGTCAAAATTGCATTAACTGATGGAACACCCTTTAATTTAAATTTTTTGAAATTTTAGTGTTAATTTTTGTAGTCTGTATAAAAATACACTAACCTTACAAATTTCAAGTGTACATATATCTATACATACGTACATATCACATGGGATTTTAACATTTTTCGATCCTCGTTTTGGAACACCCTTTAATTTCCAATTCTCATGTATTTTTTGTTGTAGCGGCCAAAGGTCTATACACTGTGTCCAAATTTCAGGTCTCTAGCTCTTACGGTTCTCGAGAAAATACCCTGCATGGTTTTAGACATAGTTAATTTTACATAACACAAAAAGTTAAAGTTTTCCAACCCTGGAAACGTCTTTTTAATTTTTTTAATATTTTTTTAATTTAAAATACCAATTGTGGTCGTACTGAAGTGTAAAATAGGTTTATTTATTTAAAAAAAATAAAAATTTGTTTTCGGTAGTGACTTTTATATGGCAAAATCAAGTTTCAGTTTTCCAGCTCTGAAACCGTCTGCTCGATTTTGCTGATTTTCAATTCCAATCTAAGTTGGACTATTTCTGATACACCAGTCCAAGAACGAAGTCTCTAGCTTTTCTGGGAGCTTCGGAAAACCGATTTCACGTACACCGGACGGACGGGCGGACAGACGGACGGACTGACGGACGGACGGACAGACGGACGAACGGGCGACAGACGGACATCGCTTATTCGTCTTCGCTATTCATAAGGACCCAGAATATATATATTTTTTTGGTCGCAAATTAATATTATGGAAATTACACACGGAATGACAAACCTATATATACCCTTTTCCATTTTTGGTAAAGGGTATAAAAATCTGATGATAGACTTACTGTGAGTTCTAATGCTCTTAATTTAAATAAAATAAATAAAAAACCTAATGATAGACTTTTTTTAACGGCTAAGCCAATTTTTCGTCAGCAATCAACTTCGCTTTGTCCAATGCCAACTAGTGATTCGATAATATTACAGTTGCATACTACTTTTCGTCATTTAAATCAGCGATATCATCCGATTCAGGCTCGTGTTCATCACTTATCCAAATTGTCAATATAAATAAGAGTAGCCCAAAACCCAAGGTCCAAGTCGGAATGGACCGATATATAATTGTGGGAAAGCGCGGGCGAAGCCCAAATTCTACTAAAATTGCATCTGCTTCAAAGGTATCTAGGGATAACAGCGCATCCTCCACTAATCGTTTTCAAATATTGCAAGATGACAACGACATACCTAATATATCCGCGAACAAAACCTCCAAGCCGCCACCAATTTATTTGAGAGAGAAAAATTCAAACGCTCTTATTAAAAAATTAATTTCGGTCATTGGTGAGAATAAATTTCACATTGTTCCAATAAAACGTGGCAATATCGATGAAACGAAAATTCAAATTTATGACGAAACAGATTTCCGCAAAATGGTTTCTGAATTTGAAAAAAATAAAACAAGTTTCTACACATACCAGCTTAAGAGTGCTAAAGGCCTGCAGATCGTATTGAAGGGCATAGATTCTTATGTTTTTCCCGAAGAAATAAAAGATGCACTCGTCCTCCAGGGATTCAAGGTAAAAAATGTTTCCAATATAATAAATAGGGAGAAGATCCCCCAGCTTCTATTTCGCGTTGAACTTGAGCCGAATGATATAAAATTGAGAAAAAATGAGGCACCCAATTTATAGTTTAAAATATCTTTTATATCGAAAAAAAAAAACAGTTGAAGAACCACACAAGCGTTCTGGACCCGTACAGTGCCATAATTGTCAAGAATATGGCCGCACAAAAACTTACTGCAAATTACCTACAGTTTGTGTTATTTGCGGTGAATTGCACGGTACTGCTAGTTGTACTAAACCAAAAGATCAAGCAGGAAAAAAATGCAGTAATTGTGGAGGTAATCACATCGCTAACTATAGAGGATGTCCTGTATATTCTTTCGTTAAAAAGACTATGGCGCAAAAACCAAAAGTAGTTCCAGCACAAACAGCAAACTCTTACTCCGCCACTCTTGCCCAAGTGAGCCAAACAGTTAATTCACGTCTATCGTATGCCGATGCTGCTAAGACAAGCTCTATTCACACACAAAATGTTTCACGGCCAAATACTTCAACAAATACAAACTCAGGCTTTAACTTTAGTCGCCTTGAAGCTAATATTGAGAATCTGGTGCTAACTATTAATAGTTTTACAACAAGTATGACTAGCATGATGCAAGAAATGCTGCGAATGCAGAATACTCTGCTTCAAGCATTAGTCAACAAACCATGAACACGTTAAAAATATTTTTCTGGAACGCAAACGGCATTCGCCAACATAAAAATGAACTTGAGCACTTCCTCACGGAAAAAAATATTGATATAATGTTGGTCTCTGAGACTCATTTGACTTCGAGAAGCCTTTTTAAAATTTATGGCTACACCTTATATGATTCAAAGGAACCGAGAGGAAGAGCATGCGGTGGATCAGCAATTTTAATAAAGTCAAGACTCAAGCATTATATTATCGACAACATTTGTGAAGAACATTTACAAGCAACGAATATTTGTGTCGAAAATTTTTGCAGTAATTTTGTCATATCATCCATTTACTCTCCTCCTAGATTCGCAATTACTGAGGATCAATACGAGGATTTTTACAAATCTCTGGGCCCTTTTTTCGTAGCAGCTGGCGACTATAATGCTAAACACACGTTCTGGGGTTCGCGTCTTATTACACCTAGAGGTCGAGCGTTGTTCAATTCAATTTCCAAAATGGGCTTGAATGTCATTTCGAGTGGGGAGCCCACTTATTGGCCTACTGACATACATAAAATTCCGGATGTAATAGATTTTGGCGTTATGAAAAATATCTCTAGGGATTTAATTCAAATTGAAGCTTCTCTAGATCTCTCGTCCGATCACTCTCCCACGATCGTTACAATTTGTAGCCCATTAAGAAGTGACTTACCTCACCCATATGCGAATTTGATAAATCGTGTTAATTGGCTGCGATTTAAAAAATATCTTAGTAGTCATTGCACGGAAAATATTACGCTAAGAACACATGATGATATTGAATCTAACATTGCCAACCTTAATGAAAATATTAAACAGGCTGCTGAACATGCCACTACCGCCCATACGCAGACTAGGGTAAATAGAATTTATTCTACGGATATTGAACGTCTCGTTAGTGAAAAAAGAACAGCTAGAAGGGAATGGCAACAGCACAGATCGCCCCAAAATTTTTTATTTTTTTTTTAATACATATTTTTTATTTATTGTATCTTCAAATATGAACTAACAATAAGTATTCAAATCTTAAATCTAAAATATAATTATTAGGCCCGACCACTGTCGGACATAAATTTAGAGATAGTTATAAATAATACATAAGTAGTGATAATCAAAAGAAAGGAAAAATAAATAAAAAAATTAAAAATAAAAATTATTTTCAAGCAGTCCTATCTGGAGTGTTGAGTATAAGAGCCCTTGTATCCCTCTTTTTTAGGCGGATGTGTCCAGAAAAGTTCAAAATATTACGAGCAAGCGGATTAGGATGTGACTCGAGGTTTGTTAAATATTTGCCTGCATATTTTTTAATTTCTTCAATCACTAGTGGCATGTTTAAATCACGATGTATATTTGAGTTTTTTATATACCATGGAGCCGATGTTATTAATCGCAAAATTTTATTTTGCCTTCGTTGGATTCTCTCGACATTGGAAGCTGAAGCAGTGCCCCATAGTTGAATTCCGTAGCACCATATCGGTTTCAAAAGTGACTTGTATATCAAAAGTTTGCAATCTAGACTGAGGGTTGAATTTCTACCAATCAGCCAATGTACCTGAGTTAATTTTAGTTTCATTTGGGTTAACTTAGAGTCAATGTGGTGTTTCCAAGTAAGCCGTCGATCAAGGTGTATGCCAAGATATTTCTCATGTGAATGTTGAGGGACAACTTGATTGTTAATCCGAATGGGTGAACAAGTATCTCTTCGTAATGTATATGTTACTTGAACAGACTTTTGTTCGTTTACCTTAATTCTCCATAACTTTAACCATAGTTCCAGCTGGGTAATGTGTTCTTGAAGATATCGGGATGCCTCGTAAGGATTTTCATGCATACTAAGGCAGGCTGTATCATCAGCAAATGTGGAAGTGTGGATATTGCTGCTCAGAGGCATATCACAAGTATAAATCAAATACAAAACTGGCCCCAGTATACTCCCCTGTGGCACACCGGATGAGATAGTTTCAGGCATGCTCATAAAGTCTCCTTCCACAACAGTGAACTTCCGGGCAGTAATGTAACTTTCCAAAAGACTTACAACGTTAATTGGCAGGTATGTTTTTAATTTTAAAATTAGGCCTTCATGCCACACTTTATCAAATGCCTGAGAATCGTCGATAAACAACTCAGAACAATACTTCTTTTCTTCAAATGTTCTTCTTATAAATTGGACCAATCTATGAGTTTGTTCAATGGTGCTATGCTGACTTCTAAAACCAAATTGATGGTCCGGTATGCAGCCACTACTAACTAGAATTGGCGACAATTTTGTCATGAGCAGTTTTTCGAAAAGCTTTGACATTGTTGACAGTAAACTTATTGGCCTATATGACTCAGCCTTGGTAAGATCTTTGCCCGGCTTTGGAATCATTTTAACTTTGGCAAGTTTCCAGCTGTGTGGATAATACTCCAGTCGTAAAATTGCATTAAAAATAAATAACAGTATTCTAATTGCAATACGAGGCAACTTCATCAGCATCTGGTTACTAATTCCATCAAAACCCGGAGCTTTCTTCGGGTTGAGTTCAACAATTAGTTTTTGCACATCACGCGTCTTAAACTTTATTTGTTGAAGGGGTAGAGCGACTACATTTGGCAAATCAATTACACCAGTACATGTGTTTGGGGTAAATACGTATTTTAAATGGTCAGCAAATATGTTACCTTTTTCAGTATCGCTTCTTGCCCAACCTCCGGTAGATGTGCGCAGAGGTGGTTTAAACTCAACAGGTGTTTTAAGCTTTCTAGCAGCGCGCCATAAAGAGTAATTAGATGCTGGTGTGACATCAAGATTTTCCAGATAGTTTTTAATAGATGCAGTTTTTTCATGTGCAAGCAGCTCTTGGAGTCGTTTAGTGCACTCTTTAAATCTAATTTTATTCTGGGGTGATCTGTGCTGTTGCCATTCCCTTCTAGCTCTTCTTTTTTCACATACGAGACGTTCAATATCTGAAGAATATAGTCTATTAAACCCAGTCTGCTGATGGGAGGTAGTGGCATGTTTAGCAGCCTGCTTAATATTTTTGTTAAGATTGTCAATGTTAGATTCAACATCATCAGGTGTTCTTAGTGTAATGTTTTCCGTGCAATGACTACTAAGATATTTTTTGAATCGCAGCCAATTTACACGACTGGCCAAATTCACATATGAGTAAGGTAGACCATTTCTCAGTGGGCTACAGATTGTAACGATCGTGGGAGAGTGATCGGACGATAGATCTAGGGAAGCTTCTACGTGAATTAATTCCCTAGATATATTTTTTATGACGCCAAAATCTATAACATCCGGAATTTTATGTACGTCAGTAGGCCAATAAGTGGGCTCCCCACTCGAAATGATATCCAAGCCCATTATGGAAATTGTATTGAACAACGCTCGACCTCTGGGTGTAATAAGACGCGAACCCTAGAACGTATGTTTAGCATTATAGTCGCCGGCTGCTACGAAACAAGGGCCCAGAGATTTGTAAAAATCCTCATATTGATCCTCAGTAATTGCGAATCTAGGAGGGGAGTAAATTGAAGATATGACAAAATTAGTGCAAAAATTTTCGACACAAATATTCGTTGCCTGTAAATGTTCTTCACAAATGTTATCGATAATATAATGCTTGAGTCTTGACTTTATTAAAATTGCTGATCCACCGCATGCTCTTCCTCTCGAGTCCTTTGACCCGAATCAGATTTAAAGAGTGTACTAAACGACTCCAAGAGTTGTTTGCATTTGAAAAAACTGCATCTCTTAAAAATTATTTGGAAGGTCTTGATGTCACACCATCAATTACTATTTGTGGCGCGCTGCTAGAAAGCTTAAAACACCAGTTGAGTTTAAACCACCTCTGCGCACATCTACCGGAGGTTGGGCAAGAAGCAATACTGAAAAAGGTAAAATATTTGCTGAGCATTTAAAATCTGTATTTACCCCTAACACATATACTGGTGTAATTGATTTGCCGAATGTAGTTGCGCTTCCCCCTCGACCCATAAAATTTAGAACGTGTGATGTACAAAAACTAATTGATGTACTTAACCCGAAGAAAGCTCCGGGTATTGATGGAATTAGTAACCAGATGCTAATAAAGTTGCCTCGTATTGCAATTAGAATCCTGTTATTTATTTTTAACGAAATTTTACGACTGGAGTATTATCCAAATAGCTGGAAGCTTGCCAAAGTTAAAATGATTCCAAAGCCGGGCAAAGACCTTACCAAGGCTGAGTCATACAGGCCAATAAGTCTGCTATCAACAATGTCAAAACTTTTCGAAAAACTGTTCATGACAAAATTGTCCCCAATTCTAGTTAGTAGTGGCTGCATACCGGACCATCAATTTGGTTTTAGAAGTCCGCATAGCACTATCGAACAAACTCATAGATTGGTTCAATTTATAAGAAGAACATTTGAAGAAAAGAAGTATTGTTCTGCGCTGTTTATCGACGTTTCTCAGACATTTGATGAAGTGTGGCATGAAGGTCTTATTTTAAAATTGAAATCATATTTACCAATAAATTTTCTGAAACTATTAGAAAGTTATATTACTACCCGGAAGTTTACGGTTGTGGAAGGAGACTTCATGGGTGTGCCTGAATCTATATCATCCGGTGTGCCACAGGAGAGCATACTGGGGCCAGTTTTGTATTTGATTTACACTTGTGATATGCCTTTGAGCAGCAATATCCATACATCTACGTTTGCCGATGATACAGCCTGCCTTAGTATGCACGAAAACCCTCACGAGGCTTCCCGATACCTACAAGAACATATTACACCACTGGAACTATGGTTAAATTTATGGAGATTGAAAGTAAACGAACAAAAGTGTGTCCAGATAACATTTACCCTGCGAAGAGATACTTGTTCCCCAATTCGAAGCAACAATCAAGTTGTTCTTCAACATTCACACGTAAAATACCTTGGTATACACCTTGATCGACGGCTTACATGGAAGCCCCATATTGACTCAAAGCTAACACAAATGAAACTGAAATTAACTCAGATGCATTGGCTGATTGGTAGAAATTCAACACTCAGTCTAGATTGTAAACTTTTTATATACAAGTCGATTTTGAAACCAATATGGTGCTACGGAATACAGTTATGGGGCACTGCTTCAGCATCCAATATAGGGAGAATCCAACGAAGGCAAAATAAGATTTTAAGACTAATAACATCGGTTCCATGGTACATTAAAAATTCAAATATACATCGTGATTTAAATATGCCACTAGTGACTTAAGAAATCGCAAAATACGCAGGCAAATACATAACAAAACTCGAGACCCATCCTAATCCCCTTGCTCGTAATATCTTGAATTTTACTGGACACATCCGCTTAAAAAAGAGGGACACAAGGGCTCTAATACTCAACACTCTAGAATAAACTGCTTGAATAAACTTTGTTTTTGCTTATCACGACTTATGTATTATTAATAACTAGGGATGTAACGAATACCAGTTTAGCGAATGCGAATGCGAAAACGAATAATACATTTTAATTTTTGCGAAAGCGAATGCGAATGCGAAAGCGAATGCAAACATTACAATACGTTAAAAAAATCACATGAAAATAAATTTGTCTAAGAACATGAAGTTGTGTTGTATAGATAGATCCACTTGAGTCTTGAATTCAGCAAATATTTATTCAAAATTGTTAAACTGAAAGATATATGAAATCATATTAGAATAAGTATAGATAATAATTAAAAATAAATTTACAAAATGTGAGGCAATCAACCCATTCGTACTTTGGCCTTAAGACCTTGTAAAAAGTTCAACATTTACTGTAAAATGCTACCAAAATACATATCATGAAAAAAATTTGCAGAAGTAGTGCTCTGTTCATCTTGAGAAAAACATGAAATTTATCTTCAACATTTTAAGTTTTCATGCGAAATAATATGAGTGGCACTTGTTTTTTTTGTATTTCAAATTTTTTGTACGAAGTAATGAATGGTGCTTACCATTTTGAACAGAATAGTCTTAAGTAGAAAATATTTTCGCGCAAATCAAACACTGCCTTTTCTTTTTCAAAAACTGGAAAATGTTTCCAATATTTTTGTCTTTAGTATTCGCTTTAAATATTCGCATGCATTTTAGCGAATGCAAATAGCAAAAGTAAGCGAATTATTTGCGAATGCGAAAGCGAATGCGAACACTCGTTACATCCCTATTAATAACTATCACTAATAATTATATTTAGATTTAAGATTTGAATACTTATTGTTAGTTCATATTTGAAGATTCAATAAATAAATATATGTATTAAAAAAAAAAGTAAAGAAAACCGATCAAAATTGGTTAAAGAACATGGAAAATTATATAACTTTAGGAAAACATAAGTCCCAAAATGTGGAGGATGATAATAAGAAGATATATCATTTGAAACTATCACTGCATAGTGAAGATATATATAGTTTAAGCGAATCGTAAAGTTATAATAAATCCGTTAATTGTTTTTAGATATTTGTGAAATAAAAATTTATGATTTTTTTTTTACAAAATTTAAATTTATTGTTTCACTATAGTATTTTACTCCAAGTGTAATATCATGGAAAATATTACTTAATAAGTGAGTTGTATTTACATATTTCGTAATTTAAGACCAGTTCCTAACATCTCGAATATATATATTCGAGATGGGTTTTTCGAAACATTGTTTAAATTGGATCAGTTTATAACTAACACGAAACAAAATGTCTTATTAAAAAATATTACATGTAAATCTATTCCCGTTACATCTGGTGTTCCACAAGGAAGTCATCTTGGACCACTCCTTTTTTCTTTATTTATCAATGATTTACCTATTGTAATCAAGAATTCGTTCATATTAATGTACGCTGTAACGATAAAAGTCGGCACTCGTTTTTACCGACACAAGTCTTATTCTTTTTAAACATTATATTTCTCTTCTTGTATATGAATTCTTTTATTTTGATGAATTGCTATTTTATATGTTTAAGTCATTATTATTTTATAAGTTTAAGTCATTATTATTATTAACTGCATTAAATTTGTGTTCATATTTTCAAAATCATAGTTTAAGTTTAACGGACAACCTGAAATGTCGCCCCCTGTGTGTCGAAAACAAACTAACATAGTATTAAATACAACATTGAAACAAGCACAGTTGTTCATAGTGTATGATCGCCCATACAGATGAGTTACGGTGTGTGTATGGTTGTGTGTGTCAAACCACATGTATAAAAGGCAACACAATGCGAAGAGGAGTCAGTCTACGTTTGGCTATCAAACTTGTAAGACAGAGTCTTGTACGAGCCTCGGGGTACAAACAATAATCTGCATAGCAAATATTTAGAAAACCAGGTGATAGCCTTGGGAAGATAGTCACACGGCGACTTTGTGAGTAGGACGCAGATGACCATCGGGTACGAGCCTCTGGGTACGTACAAGCTGTTCATCTTAAGACGTAAAAGGAATATAAGGTCTGTCCGCTTTGTGCGACCCTCGGCGCACGAACAAGGCGTTTGACATAAGAGCGTGCGTTTCTTTCCCTCCCCTATTGCCTGCTTTGTACGATCCTCGGCGCACGGACAAGGTGTTCGGCATACTCACGAGCGACATAAACTGACAGGGAATCTTTCCTATTGCCTGCTTTGTACGAGCCTCGGCGCACGGACAAGGTATTCGGCATACTCACGAGCGACATAAACTGACAGGGAATCTTCCCTATTGCCTGCTTTGTACGAGTCTCGGCGCACGGACAAGGTGTGCGGCATACTCACGAACGACATAAACTGACACTATACAAAATTAAATAAAGATATCGTTATTTTATTTACCCAAACCTGTGGCTGTATTATTATTTCTTTCTCTCAGAGTCGCAAAATAAATAAATTTGTTGACGAACACTGGACATCGGCAAGTATCACCCCAGCTAAGAAAAATCATCGTTACAATGGCGCCCGAGCAGGGACTTTGAGAGAAATTAAAAATACACCCACTGAAAAAAAATTCGTAAAATTTCAAAAAAATATAGATATATATTTAAAAAAAAAATAATAAAATAAAAAAAAAAAATAATAATAAAAAAATAATAATAATAAAAAAAAATAAAAAAAAAACTATTTTAAAATATTAATTAAAAATGGAATCCCGATATTTAAAATATAAAGCAAATAAAACAAGGAGTGAAGTGAAAAAATTGTAAATTATATAATAAATAAAATAATTGCAAACAAAACACAACGAAAGTGAAAAATAAATTAAGTTTATAAAGAAAAAAAACCTATACCTGTATGGTGAAATCACTTAATCATAAATAAGACAAACTCTCGTTTCTAATAATGAAATAAATTTACGACTACTTTATAGTGAACCTTGTTTGAGTAAAAAGTGACAGACATTGTGATATTCGTAAATCGTGGCATAAATAAAAAAGAACCGAACAAACGAAAATAAAAAAAATAAAAATTTATCTAAAATTAAAGCTAGTTTGTGTTAAAACTTTATTTTCCGTTCTAAAATAGTATACTATATAATATACCAAAATGCTCCGAACAACGTGGTCGTATTCACTCAAACGCGACGAGAGATAGCAGAGATTTACGATATTTCGTTCCATCAGTTACCAAGAGTCATGCCCGAGTTTCTTCATAAACGAGCCCTAACCTGGTTTCGGAATAATAATGGCCATTGGCAAGTATGGGAAACTTTTAAATCCGATTTTCTGGCATTCTTCCTCCCTTCCAGGTATTTTGAGAAGCTCGAGGATGAAATTCGTTCGAGGATACAGCGGCCAAAGGAACGTTTAAAAGATTATGTTCTAGCCTTACAACGACTGATGCGACACTCCAGTTTGTCCGAGGAGCAGAAACTTACAAGAATCTTCCAAAACGCACAAGAGGATTACAAGTGGTACATACGTCAAAAAGATTTTGGGACTCTGGGTGAACTAATACAGCTCGCTGAGGACCTTGAAAGTATCCCAACCAACGCAGCACTCCTACGAACAGATAATATCCGTACCGGGAACAGCCCAGCAAATGCCCAGCGAAACCAGCATTATAGATGCGGGAACGGTGTTACATGTCCAACAAATTGCCCAACCTGCATAAATTAGCGTCAGGGAAACGGAAACGGAGGCCGACAGAACTAAGGGTCGTCGTGCCTCCTAAAAATAATAAGACCCTTCCAAATAACCAAACCCGACTGATCAACGAGGAAACTAGATTGGTGGCAACCATCCGCATTGCAGAAAAATTAGTCAACGCCGTACTAGATACAGGCGCCAATAGAAATTTTATAAGACAAGATTTCATTAACATATTGACTCAAAGCCCAAAATATAAGGAGGAGAAAGTGGAAGTCATTTTAGCCGACGGGTCCACCAGAGAAGTTACATCGGCTATTGAGTTTAAAACCACCCTCGGCGAAGTCACAAAAGTTTGTAAATTCCTAGTGATGCCGGAAGCAACGGAAAATCTCATTGTCGGCCTGGAATTTTTACGACAGTTCGATACGAAAATTGAAGTGGCCGGATTGAAATTACAGTGTTCAGATACGTGCGTTACGTGTGGTCCAGTCAACAGAGCAATAGTGGATCCAGCACCTCGCGCCACGGACGAAAACAAAGGATCCGGTATGACGAGGTTATCACCAACAGAACAGCAAGCGGTACACAGGTTCCTGGAAACCGAGCTGCCAAAATTTGAAGACATACGGGGTCTGTCAAACATTACCAAACACAAGATCGTGGTTACTGACGATCGTCCGGTTAAAATACGATACGCACCACGCAATCCAGCCATGCAAGCCATCATCGATGCCGAAGTCAACCAGCTACTTGCTCAGGGATGCATTGAGCCATCTCACAGCCCTTACTGTTTCCCCATCACTCTAGTGAAGAAGAAGAACGGAGACTGGCGGACGTGTATGGATTTTCGCCAACTAAATCTCAGGTCAGTACCGGATGCCTACCCTTTACCCCGTATTGACAGTATTCTAAATAAATTACGTAACGCAAAATTTATAAGTAGTTTGGATTTAAAAAATGGCTATTGGCAGATTCCACTGGAGAAACATAGTAAAAAGTACACAGCCTTTGCAGTACCCGGTAGAGGTCTCTATCAATGGAGGGTGATGCCATTAGGACTTCATTCCGCCCCAGCTACCTTCCAACGCGCTTTAGACCAAGTGATTGGTCATGACATGGAACCCCATGCCTTTGCATATCTCGACGACATAATAGTCGTAGGGAGAACGTTCGCGGAACATATGCAAAATCTGAAGGAGGTATTTCACAGACTCAGGCAAGCAAATTTGAAAATTAATATCGAGAAATGCCAGTTTTTCACTTGTGAGACGAAGTACCTGGGCCACATCGTGAGCGAAGAAGGGATAAAAACCGATCCTGATAAGGTGGCGGCTGTCGCACAGATATCGCAACCACAGAGCGTACGCGAAGTTCGCCGGTTCCTGGGCATTGCCTCGTGGTACCGCCGATTCGTACCTGATTTTCAGCCCTCTCAAGGCCTCTTACCAACCTATTGAAGAAAGGGAAGCATTGGAAATGGGGAGTGGATCAACAGCAGGCCTTTGAAGCCCTCAAAAAGAAACTCACTGAAGCCCCAGTACTCGCCTGTCCCGATTTCTCGCAAACATTTACATTGCAAACCGATGCGAGCGACTACGGATTAGGCGCTGTACTGACTCAAGAAATTGATGGAGCTGAACGAGTTATTGCATATGCGAGTAGGCATCTCATCGGCGCCGAGAAAAATTACTCAGCCACGGAGAAAGAATGCCTGGCTATCGTTTGGGGCATTCGAAAAATGAGGGAATACCTGGAAGGATATAAGTTTATCGTGATTACTGATCATCAGGCCCTGAAGTGGCTTAATTCATTGGAAAGTCCAGTGGGTCGGCTAGGGCGATGGGCTCTGGAACTGCAATAATATAATTTCAGTGTTCAATATAGAAAAGGGAAAAGTAACGTCGTAGCTGACGCATTGTCGCGACAACCGGTAGTAACAGCTAACCTAGCTAGCTGTGAGACTGCCCACACCGACGAATGCAAATGGCTCGAAAATCTGAAGAAAAAAATTACAGCAGCACCCCAAAAATACGCAGACTATGCAGTCATAGATGACCGAGTATACCGGCAGTTTGCGCGGCAGGGCCACGACGAAGATGACATCGCTTGGAAGTTATGCGTAGGTACACCCCACCGCAAACGAGTACTCGAAGAATGCCATGACAATGTAACCGCAGGCCACTTAGGAATACGGAAGACCATCCAGCGCATAGCCAACCGCTATTACTGGCCTGGGATGTCCCGTGATGTTACGCGCCATGTGCGGTGCTGCGAATCGTGCCAACGGTTCAAAGTTAGCCAACAAAAGCCCGCTGGACAGATGCTAACCCAAATTCCGGATGAGCCGTGGTCAGTGGTATGTGCCGACTTCGTTGGTCCTCTGCCCAGGTCTAAGCACGGCAACTCGATGCTCCTAGTTTTCTTTGATAAGTTTTCCAAATGGACTGAGTTGATGCCGATGAGGAAAGCTACCGCCGAAGGAGTAATTAAAGCTTTCATGGCCAGATACGGCGTCCCGAAAGTATTAATAACCGATAATGGTACACAATTCACCGCACGCATAGTGTCACGATTTCTAAAGGACTTGGGAGTGCACCAACAAGTGACTGCACCATATACACCTCAGGAAAATCCGACTGAACGTGCGAACCGTACTATCAAAACTATTATCGCACAGTTCACAAACGACCAACATAAAGAGTGGGATGCGCTAATTCCCGAGATCATGCTAGCAATCAACACCAGCATCTCTGAATCTACCGGGTGCTCACCAGCGTTTATCACACAAGGGCGCGAGCCTCGCCTCCCCAAGGCACTCTATGATGAGGTCACAGTGGGCACCGGGGCGATGAACTTGAGCCCAGAGGCCCGCCATCAGGAATTAAGAGAAGTCTTCGAACTAGTGAAAAGGAATATGACCAAAGCATCAGAATACCAGAAACGGTATTACAATTTGAGAAGACGTGCCTGGAAGCCAAATGTAGGGGATCTAGTCCTCGTACGCCAACACCCACTCTCAAAAGCGGCCGATAATTTTGCAGCGAAGTTGGCTCCAAAGTTTATAGGCCCATTTACTGTTAGGTCTTTTATATCGCCGGTAATAGCCAAAGTACAGGCGCCTGGGAGTAAAGAAATCAAAACAGCTCACATGCATGAACTCAAACCATATACAAAGTTCAGTGCCTGATTTGTTATTTTATCTTATTTTCCTTTCTTATACTTGCAGAGATAAAAATAGCAGGAAGCACATAATGGACGAACATTTCAGAAAAACAAGCCAAAAGTTCCGAAAACGTGTCGCCGAAGAAGACGCTAAGCGTCGGCGTACTATATATCTGGACGACGAAATACCGACCACCAGCACACGATCTCGGGTTCACAACCCGGAGACTTCACGCGCAAAACCAAACCAAAAATTTTTCCGCCTAAGTACGGCCCGCACATATGCCACTGCTCAGACGGCACGGGAAGCATTCAGTAAAACCGAACCCGCAGCACGGCCGAGAGGGCGCAACATAAACGAAAACAGCAGTACCATCCCTCGGGACCAGGCCGCTACTACAACCGTACCCGAAGATGTAGTGGATTTAACCAGAGAGGATGATAAAATACACCAGGAGCCTCAGCACCCCACCACGGTAGACCCCGACAGTGAGAAGAATACAATACCACTCACCCCTGGCAGAAATTTTGGTCCCGAACGTACAACACCATGGACACCACCTAATGAGGATAAAGAGAGTGATAACGGAGACACGGAAGCGTGGTTTATCCCACTAAATGGTGAGCCCACACTCCCAGCAACACCGGGAAGGGATAGTCGTAGACATTCACCACCGTATGACATCCCAGACATGCCGTTCACCATGAACATGCGTAGTGGCCTCACACCCCCGCCTGGGACGGAAGATGATTTTGAAGCAGAACTGGAAGAACTTGTACGGTCATCATTTGGAGATTTGGACACTACGGTGGACATTAGGAAACCGTCACCCGCGAGCTCCGAAGAGACTACAATTTCTACCCCACCTTCAGCACATAGGAAGGGGCGAGGCTGGTTTACGATCGATGTCCACGACATCCGCTGCCATAACATATGTGGATTTTCCGGGTATGAGCGCTCCATCACATACCGATTTTGGGCAAATAAGATGGAAACTTTTACGGCCATCGGGAGCCCGGAACTGCGGCGAACAACTCAACCCATAGAACACTCTGCAAGCTCGTCATCGGTGTCGTGGGTAGAGGTTTCTCCTCGTTACACTTATTCCTCTAGTCAGACGATATACACCGAAAGCTTAGTAAAAATACGTCGGCTTTCCACGACTTCGTCCAGCAGATCCGCTTCGACGACACCCTGTTTATCCATCTTAGCATCACCTACTTTATCGGAAATAAATCTGTCCGAGCCCGACACACCAATAGCACATTATGCACAGGCGAGGACATCCGTAATCCCAACAACCGCTAGAAGCGAAACGTCATCATCAACATCCTCCACCAGCAGTTCGTCTACCGCATCCTCAAACGAAATAAGTTCGTCATCATCCTCCTCGGTTTCGCCCTCAGGATCCCCGACGGCTAGGCAAACAATGGACTCATTTGCAAAGGTAACACCATCGTCACCCATAGTCGTTGCAACCATGCCGTTAAGGTCACCACTACGGGAGGTTAATGTACACGACACACCCCGACCTAGTCCGATAAACCCAGCCTCACTGCCCACAGAAGTACAGCAACGAATAGGGTGGGCCCTTGCAAGTCATACCAAAGGCAAACGTCTGCAGATCCGCTACCCGTTTGACGATAGAATCTACAGCATCACCATAACTAGAGCCCGAGAAGTCCGGGTGATCATCAAGCCCTAAGACATCACGCTACCAGAAGAAGGGGGAAAGTGTAACGATAAAAGTCGGCACTCGTTTTTACCGACACAAGTCTTATTCTTTTTAAACATTATATTTCTCTTCTTGTATATGAATTCTTTTATTTTGATGAATTGCTATTTTATATGTTTAAGTCATTATTATTTTATAAGTTTAAGTCATTATTATTATTTACTGCATTAAATTTGTGTTCATATTTTCAAAATCATAGTTTAAGTTTAACGGACAACCAGAAATGTCGCCCCCTGTGTGTCGAAAGCAAACTAACATAGTATTAAATACAACATTGAAACAAGCACAGCTGTTCATAGTGTATGATCGCCCATACAGATGAGTTACGGTGTGTGTATGGTTGTGTGTGTCAAACCACATGTATAAAAGGCAGCACAATGCGAAGAGGAGTCAGTCTACGTTTGGCTATCAAACTTGTAAGACAGATTCTTGTACGAGCCTCGGGGTACGAACAATAATCTGCATAGCAAATATTTAGAAAACCAGGTGATAGCCTTGGGAAGATAGTCACACGGCGACTTTGTGAGTAGGACGCAGATGACCATCGGGTACGAGCCTCTGGGTACGTACAAGCTGTTCATCTTAAGACGTAAAAGGAATATAAGGTCTGTCCGCTTTGTGCGAGCCTCGGCGCACGAACAAGGCGTTTGACATAAGAGCGTGCGTTTCTTTCCCTCCCCTATTGCCTGCTTTGTACGAGCCTCGGCGCACGGACAAGGTGTTCGGCATACTCACGGGTGGCATAAACATACAGGGAATCTTCCCTATTGCCTGCTTTGTACGAGCCTCGGCACACGGACAAGGTGTTCGGCATACTCACGAGCGACATAAACTGACAGGGAATCTTCCCTATTGCCTGCTTTGTACGAGTCTCGGCACACGGACAAGGTGTTCGGCATACTCACGAGCGACATAAACTGACAGGGAATCTTCCCTATTGCCTGCTTTGCACGTGCCTCGGCGCACGGACAAGGTGTGCGGCATACTCACGAACGACATAAACTGACACTATACAAAATTAAATAAAGATATCGTTATTTTGTTTACCCAAACCTGTGGCTGTATTCTTATTTCTACACTGGACATCGGCGAGTATCACCCCAGCTAAGAAAAATCATCGTTACAACGCTGATGACGTAAAATTATTCCTTAGCCACAATGACTACAAAGATCATATGTTACTACAAGAAGATTTAAATTCCTTACATTCCTGGTTTGATATGTACTTTATGCAATTAAATTTTAAAAAATGTAAGCATATGTGTTTCTACCGAAGGAACCATTTGGCCGTCAAATACTTCTTAGGCACCTATGAGCTCGAAACTGTTTGTGCTTTTACTGATCTTGGAATATTACTGGATCCTAAACTTAATTTTATTCAACATATTACATTGATTATAAATAAAGCAAACGTTGGGCTAAGGAATTTGAATACCCCTATATTACTAAGCAACTGTTTAGATCTCTTGTTCGTCCTGTTCTGAAATATGGCTCAATAATTTGGGACCCAGCATATGAAATATATATTAATGCAATTGAATCGGTAGAAAAACAGTTTTTAATTTTTTGCCTTCGCGGATTGCAATGGAGTCCCCTATGTCGTCCTTCGTATCAAGCTAGGCTTGCGCTTATTAAACTACCATCTTTAAGTAGTTGAAGAACTATGCTAAATGTTATGTGTATTTTAAATGTAATTAATGGTAATACTGGCTGCAATTTTTTAATTGAAAACGTTTCATTTTGTGTTCCGCAGCGTCCTACACGACATTACTCACCACTTTCTATTAAAGCGTTTAGAACCAATTATAATAATTCTGATCCCTTTATAAGAAGTTGTAGAGAGTTTAATAAAGTTTATTTTTATTTTGATTTCTCTTTGAAAGATCATTTAATTAAAACTTATATTTTAATCGCATTGAATAATTAATAACTTTTGCAAAAATTTTATGTACGTATATGTACATAAATAGTCTGTAAGAATTGTAAATTCATAGACTTAGTAAATAAATAAATACATACATATATCTGTTATAAAATGTTGGAATTTGTGAAAAACGCTAAATATATCGAGGTAAAAATGTTAAAAATAGGGTTATTGTAATTTAATTTGCGCTTTTTCGTTGAATGTTGTTGTTTTAGGACTCCCTCTAACAAATAAATCTGCAGTTCCTGGAAATATAATGAGCACATAATTTAGGGCTGCCAGAAGTATAAGCCTTCAACCAGGACACTCATACACTCATGCTTTCTTTAAGCATTTCCTGGAAAATGAAAACATAATCAGGATTTTCACGAGAACTCTTAAAATTGCCATTTGTGCACTTGGGCAAACTTGCGAGACTTGTTTCATGAAGCCCTTTTAACCTTTTTTGCAAACAGCTTATGTAAATTTGAAACATACGTCAATTACTTCATTTAATAATAATAAAATAAGAAAATGTCAAATTAATTTTCATTTAAAAACATATTTATATATTTCAATAAAAACTAAAAAAGTGTGTCTAAATATGCCTAAAGAACTCTTAAAAGCAAGAAGTTGTGGATTATAAAATGCACAATTGCACAGCTTAAGTTTACAAGTCAAAATTGTTGGGCAAACTTAACAGTTTTGTGTAAATAAATTTCTATAAAATTTGGCATTTTATTTACGAGATACTAAAAATGCACAATTGTACAGTTAGCGAAACTTTCGAACATTCTCATGAAAATTCTTTTTATTTTAAACAAATAAAACAAAAATGAAAATATATTATGAAACTCAGCAATTCACAAATGAAACAGATGCTTAACATGTTAAAGAAAGCAATTTGTAATCGGTTCGCAATTACTTGTAGCAGTTGTTCACACAGTGCAATTTTTATGGCACTTAGTTTAAACAAAAATTTAATCAGAGTGGGTCCCGTTTAACTTTATTGTAGTTGATGGTAAATTTTCCGGTAAAAACACAATTTAAGAGTGAACCAGTACACCAGTACCTGTGTTCTGTAACTTGCGAGAAGTTTTCGCGTCGAGAAAATTTAAACAACAGGCTGATTCATATAAAATCTGAAATAAGCTACAAGAAAGATGAGCAACGAACTAAGGTTTTTGTTACTCACCCTGTATTTCACAGAATGATAAAAAACTTCTCGTCTGGAAAATTTCACACCAAAGTTACAGAACATAGGCACAGGATAATTTGTCTAAATCTAGGAAAACTCCTGGAAAACCAGGACGTATGGCAGCCCTAACATAATTTGAACTTAATACATTTTCTTTTATACTTAGCCATGTTAAGCAGAGATACAAATAGCTGGAAGACAGTTGTTTATAAATAAATACCTGAAAAGAGACAAAAAGACATTTTATCAGATTAACTTAGAACGAATGGTTTTGATATTAAATATCGTATCACTAACTTAAGATAGAAATGACTCAAGAAATAACTGAATAAAATATTAAGTTGTGTGGCTTTAATGTTCTAATTCTGTTCGACGATTGTATCGTCTTGTCTATGGACGAAAAAAAGAAGCAGTTTTGATTCTCTAAAATAGTTATTATTTATTGTATATGCTAGAAGGTTCGTTTTTTTTGCTTTATGATTTTGTTCCAAACATTATATCCAACACATATTTTTTATATATTTTTCAAACTATTGTATAATACTTTAATTGCATTTTTCTGTTTTAAAAACATGGCAATACTATTTATATTTTTCATTATCAAAAACAACAACCATTTTTGAAGAAAATAATTTAGAGAATTCAAAGACAAGAACTCAGAAGCATTTTCAAACAAAAACGTCCTAAGTCTTCTTACTGAATTATGGCATAAGTATATTTTAACTGGGTTTGTAATGAGAGCTTTCATCAATTTAGAGCGGAACCAAATAGTTTTTGAAAGTCTGTGCATAAGACAAGAGGTTCAAAATATGTGGTTGAAGTCTACTGATGATCTGGCTAACCACCAATGAAATATATAGACAACTATCTTAACCCGGTGTTCTTCGCTACTCCTCCTCTCCCCGCAAAAAATAAATAAATATATATATATATATATATATATATATATATATATATATATATATATATATATATTGCATTGGTGGTGCAATATAAAAATTGGATTTTGCCACGCCAAAAATCAGACTTCACACTTTAACCCGCCTGAATATTCTGAAGATTCCCTGAAAATTTCATCAAAATCGGCCCAGCCGTTTTGGAGTCCATACGTTACCTACATACATACACACATCGTGTTTTATATATGTATATAGATAGATGCTTAACCACCAGCAAATAAATTGTAATTTTGGCTGACTTCATAAATGGAGCTTCCAGTGCAATACTGCTTTGACAATCAATGAAATGCCATTTTAGTTCATTTATGAACGCGCAAAAGTTGTTTGCTTGTTTCATTAAGTATAAATTTTGTAAAATTAAGTTTTTTTAATGAATGTTCAGCAAGCATGCGCTATTTTTTTTCAAAACCGCCTTCGAATTGGCTTATAATACCAACTCAAACAGTGTTTTAATGAAAAATATTTTAAGCAAAAGAAGTTGTCGCCGTATAGCATTGTTGACTATACAAGATTCAAGAAGAAAAGTTCCAAAAACTTCAAATTTTTGTAAAACTATCGCAAGTATGCAGCACGATGTGTTTTATTCTCATTTTCGAATGAAGAAAAGTACATTTCAGGTATGTGTGTGTATTCATATTATGCTATAATTTTACTAACATTTATTAAAACTTTAAATTTTAAGAAGTTGCAGATGGCGATTAAACCTTTTTGGCGTGCACGTACACTCGGACGTTGTGGAACTGCGTTAGAAAAAGCTTTGCAAATAACAATATGGAAACTCAGCAATAATTGTTCTTTCAGAGATGTCAGCGATTGCTTTGGTGTGGCAATTGGTCTCGCATATAAGGTGTTTGTTAATATCACAAAAATGATTTGCCGCTTAAAGAGAGATATTATAAAATTTCCAAAAACTGTAGCTGAACAAAAAGAAATAAGTGAGGAATTTTCAAACCTGCGAAACAATCCTTTTCCCTTTGTATTGGGATGCATCGACGGAACCCATATTCCGATTTCCCAACCAATTATCGTAACCGAAAGGGAACGTATTCAATCATTGCACAGGTAAATAATTGACGTTTTTTTTACATAAGATTATTTGTTTTTACAGGCAATTGTAGATAGTCGTATGAGATTTATTGATGTATTCATCGGTTGCCCAGGTGCATGTCATGACTCATCAGTATGGCAAAGGAACTCTATTAGGGAAGCTATTATAAACAAGGAAATAAATCTTTGTTCGAACTAGCATTTGTTGGGCGACGAAAGCTATCCATTAGAATCGTTCCTCATGGTGCCATATCGTGATAACGGATTCTTAACACCAATGCAATCTAAATACAATACGATTCTGAGTTCAACTCGAGTTGTTGTGGAACAGGCATTTGGCGTTTTAAAAAAGAAATTTAGAATACTGAAATACGTCGATGTTCAACGTTCATATATGCCAAAATTAGTAACAATGGCATGTATGATTATTCAAAATATAATTATTGAAAGTGAAGGCAACGTCTTTGATGAAATACAAGCAGAGGCAGACACTGAATCCCAAATAGTCGAAGGAACGACTATATCAGGACAAAGAGATGCCACAGCAAACAGCAACGCTATTATCTGCCTAATATCTTTTATATAAATACGGTACATATTTTTTCGTCGTACACTTTTAAGTATCTTATGGTTCACCAATATTGATGAAACCCATGTGGTTTAGAAGATATTTTTGTATAGATATGCACAATATAATTGTTTTTTAAAGTTTTTTGGCTCAAAAGAAGTAAAAAGCGATTCAAATTTGATTGAAAAAAAAGACAACGTTCTTCTTTTTTTTTGTTTTATTCACATGTTCTTATAATAAATGATGACATGTACGACTTGGTGGACAATAATACTTAAGACAAATAAATGTGTGCTGTATTTATATATAAGATTTAAAGTTTTATTAAAATCAGTCAATAAAGAAAAAACAAAAAATTCATTTTTTAATACTAAAAACAAAAAAATTAACAATAAATTCATTTTTTGATTTCTAAGAATCTTCCACAATTTTTTGGAATAACCCAGTAAAAAAAGACACTCCAAAAAAGTCATGAAAATGTAGAGTTTGCGATCTGGAAGTAGTGCAAATTTCGATCCGATCTAATGATTTTTACATAGGGTTGTCATTGCAAGAAGTTCTCTTTTTCGATGCCTGGTCACCGAATTGGAAGCGATTTTAAGAAAAATTTCCTTTTTTGTGTTCTATGATAATATTTTCATCTAGGAAAAATGGCTAATAGTTACCTATTTTAACAATTAGTTTCTTTTTATACGAATTTAAACGTGAAACAGTAATTTCATCTGAATTTAAGCAAATAACTTTAAAATTTTAGACCAAAATTAGTTCATAAGTTTCTTCAAAAAAATCGATTTTTTAAAAATTCTGGTGAATAATTTCTAAAACTAGAGAGGAATTACAAGGTTTTGTATGACTAAAATAAACTTCTACTTGGTTTTCTGCTAACTATCGGCAAATTAAAATATCGATTTTTTGGAAGCAATGAAAATGTACTTCCTTTAGAATGACTTCCAATTTTTTTTACTGGGAAGTTACGAATCTGCTTTAATTCAACTAATTTCTCTTCTAGCTTTTCTGCTTCCATGTCTAGAAGTTTTTTCATTATTTTGTCATCTGCCTGAGATTCCTTACCCAAAAAATCTAAAACATCGCATCGCTTTCGTTTTATTAAACTTCTCGGAAAAGAAGTATCAGGAGATGCATCTGCATTCACCAAAGAGGGTTTATCGGGCGTCAATGGCCCATCACTTAAATCTTCTATTAAGGACTGCAGAGAAAATTCAAGTATTTCACTAGGCACCTGAATACGGCTGCGGCTGCCGAAAACATCATCCAAAATTTCGAAAAATTCCCAGTTTGGAGAGCCTTCACCAGATATATTATTGCGCTTTTTGTATCCTCTTGTATGTGCCAATTATGCTTATGAAACATCTAGTGGTTTCATCTTTTGAAAATGGAAAAGTACTGTTAACTTCCTCGATGTCCCGCATTATCTGCTCCCAAATTGTGGTTCTTTTCTTTTCAGCGAAATCTGACTCATGCCTCAGCAGCTTTCTTCTTTCATGGTTCCACTTTTTTTTCACTATGTACAATGTAAATATAGAAAAAAATCATACACTACAAACTAAATAAAATAATAAAAGTTAAACTTACCATTTTCAACCACAAATTAATATTTTTATGTATTTTTCGTTTTGCCGCCAAGAAATAGTAATATACCAGCACAAAAGAATTAGAAATGAAAACAGTGCCCAAATTTGACAGATGTTGGGCATTGAAAAGGATTGCCATGCAATAATGAACTTGCGGCATTGCCAAAAATAACTGCTGTGTTTATGAACACTACGCATTACAGTGTTGCATTGCAAGCTGCATTATTTATGAAGTCAGCCTTTATGTTTATATTATCAGTTTGTTTATTGTTTGTTTGGTTTTGCTGTACGGGTTTAGTAAATGATGGTTGCGGTTGTACAATATTTCCTGAGTTGATTTTGTTTGTTTTTGTAAAAGCACTAACACCTTCAGCACCATTAGTTCTGCCAATGTTTACTTTCAAATACACCTCTGGTGTGATGAGAATACTTAAGTTTCTACAATGATTAAGAAAACAAACCATTTACCGACCGCTTGTCAAATTTTCTATCCGTATTATATCCTACTTAGACTTGGGTCGAACTCGTTCACTAGTTCATTTTTGCCACAAACCAATGATCAAACCCATGTAATTTAAATGGGTTTGATCATTGGTTTGTGGCAAAAATGAACTAGTGAACGAGTTCGACCCAAGTCTAATCCTACTCAATACATTTTGCGTTTACATGATAACATTTTGTACATTCTACAGCATTTTTTGACATGTCGTAATACATTATATTACCATGTAAGGACACCTTTATGAGAGACTGAATTGTTTTCTTTTATACGTGTGCTTAAGTACATGTAAATAAGAGAATAACGAAGTACTCACGCGCGGTATTTTCTTTTCTCTGATGATTAGTGAAGTTATAATATAACAAAAAGTTTTCAATTAGAAATTATTACCATATTGCCATACTGAAAATGACATGCTTTTTATACTTTTAAATTTGCCACTTGGTAATTAATTTGATTTAAACACAAACAACAAACTAGCCAGACCATATTAAAGTATTAAAATTGAAACGTTGCAATATTAAGACATATTTTATAACGCTATTGTGAACTCCCTAATGTGTTTGTTTAAATAAAAAACTAATATCTGAAAAACCCTTAAAAAGTTTGTATAATTGCAAATAATAAACTGACATCCTAAGTTTTTATTCAAACTGACAACTAATTAATATCAATCATGCACCCGCTGTGTGGAAGACTTTTAACGACATTTTCTAAAAAACCAGCCAAATAATAATTACTTTTGGTAGAGTTTTAATGAGAACAGTACTTGCGCTAAATAATAACCTGAATATTAATTAAAAATTATTGCTTTATTTGCATTTTAACCACTTAGGCAAGCATACAAAGTCAAAACCCGTTGAATAATACGCCTTCTAAAAATGTTATGTTAATTTTAAGTCATATTTCTGCTAATATACATAAAAATTGTTAATTACAAGTTTCCATTATCGCCACAGTTGCGAAACAAAAATAAAGTTTGTTGCTTTTGTTCCTTTAAATGTGTTTACTATCTAGTATATCGTAAAATGTTTGGCGGAAAAGTTCTTAGCTAAAAACATAAAATTCTGTACCAACAAATTTAAATTTAATGTTATTGTGACATCTTCCTCCTGCATAAACAGCAATGAAAGTTAATCTGCCTAGTTTTAACTGCCTGGCTCACGATGTCGACAAGAAATTTTCGTTCACTTATTTATATTGAAAACAAAAACAAATTTTCTTATTTTGTTTTTGTTTTCAATATAAATAAGCGAACGAAAATTTCTTGTCGACATCGTGAGCCAGGCAGTAAATATTTATAAAATGTACGACCTTTGCCTTTCTTTGCAGGAGCGTCTTCTTAGAATTATTCTGGACTAGAACTATAGAGGAGCAAACTGTAGACGATATTTTCAACCAAAGGATGGATGACATAGTTAAGCATATAAAAAAATGTCAGACCAGGCAAATATTTGACGAAAGAAGCTTAACCCATATTATTCCAAAGTTGTATGTCAAGTTGTATACGAGTACCAGACTTGTGTGCAACAGCTCATTTTACGTTTGAATCAAAAGTTGTTTTCAATCCATCTAATAACATTTTGGTCCTGACTTGTGGGCAACAGCTCTTTAGAACTAATGTTTTGTATATATATAACTATTATAATTTATTTATAACTATTATAAATTATTTTAAATTTTATTTAATTTTTATTTTATTTAATTGTTGCCACCTTTCCTTTAAATATTTGCAGTATTTGAGCAAGTTGAATTTAAAACCAGAGTAAAATTTTTCTGTTGCAACACAAACTGTCTCCTTTGTGTAGATATATAGTTATATGCAGGGAAACCGCAAATATGCAATTGCATGTTTTTTCTTATATGTCGAATTAATGCGGGGACAAGGTATTTATACGTTTCAGAACTTTTTATGAATTTTGGCATCGATTTGTTAGTGCATATTTTTGCATATTTTACCCTTTGAAGCATGTTTTTGCATTTATCAGTCTTACACGTATATTTATAGCATATTTTATAATTTTTAGAGCATAATTTACGCTTTGAGGGCATATTTTGATACTTTACAGAATTTTTTATTTTAATATGCTTACAAGTTTATGTGTGGGTCAAAATTTTTATTTTTATTTTTTCGCCATTTAAAAAATCTCATTTCCAATGTTCCATGTAGTATATAAATTTTTCTTATATTTCTATAAGAACGTTAAGAACGTTAGTTTTAACAAAAATTCGGTTTTGCTATTTCTGATGGACCTTGTCCCGAGTACAATTGAAGGAGCATTGTCAATGTATGAAAGTTTATTTAGATGTGGCAGGTAACGATTTTTATTTGAAAGTCGGGGTCAATATTTTGTTGTTTATTGCAATAAAAATTATAAACAAAATTCTAGTCTTATTTATTCGAAATACAGTTTCAAAGTTTTAATTCTGATATCGGGATCTACTTTAAATTGAAGTTAAATTTTTACGAGAGTATCCAAAAAATAATAATTTGTATTCTTAGCTTTAGTCAAAATTTTTATGGCAATTTTGTTTTAACGTGCACTTCAAGCCAAAATTATTGTTTTTAATACGGCAGATATTCTTTGTTAGTTTTTTATTGTTTCCTTTTTTTTATTTTATATTTGTCTTATTTTAAATGCAAATGATGTTGTATTTCTGAATTAAAAATATATTTGCATTTACAAATAAACAAATTTATTTTATTTTTAAGAGCATATTTTTGCGTTTTTAGTGCATATTTTCAAGTTTTTAGTGCATATTGAATGCGCATAAAACCCTTTTTTTAGAGCATATTTCTGGTTTCCCTGGTTATATGTATGTATTTATGTGCACTTAAACAGATAATAATTAATAATTTTGTCCTTGACGTTATATCAACTTACCATACCAAATACTATTACAACCATAAATTTTCATTATCATGATTCTGTACTTCTCTTTTACATTGTCTCCTTCATAATTATCTTATATTATATTTTCGTCGTAAACTACGTTACAACAGTGTTTCTACTCGTATTGTGTGTAACACACTCACTCACTGATGGCTTTATTAGAAAATTCATTCTATTGAATGTTGGTTTTTTATATGTGACAAAAAAAAATAGCTGTGATGTGTTACTATTTTACAGGTAGGTATTGTCGAGCATAACAATAATCTGTATTTAAAATTTTCCAAACACCTCAAAAATCTTGAGTTACGGGTAAAAAACCAGGTTTTCGTAGTCGTTGGCACTTGTCAACCTCTAACTAACTTAATGATCAACAGATTTTAAATTTATAAACGGATTAAGAAAGAAGAGGCTAATACCTTTAAAAAATATGTATATATTTTGTATATTTATAATTTGATCAGTCTAAAGTTCGTATCGCTTTTTAGGCCAAATTACATGTGGTAATTATTAATGAATAATGCCCTAATTCTCTTCGACGATTGTATCGTCTTGTCTACGGACGAAAAAAAAGAAGTTTTGATTCTTTAAAACAATTATTATTTATTGTCTATGTTAGAAGGTTCGTGTATTTGCTTTATGATTTTGTTCCAAACATTATATCCAACACATACTTTTTCATATATTTTTCAAACTATTGTATAATACTTTAATTTTATGTTTTAAAAACATGGCAATAATATTTATATTGTTCGCTTTTATCCTTAAAAAAACGCTTTTCCGTAGATTCGAAGATTTGCAATGAATAAAGGACCCCAGTGTACTAATTACCCTGCAAAAAATTTGGTGACAATTGATCCAAACGTACTCGTCCTATAACTGGAGACAATGTGGGTATTATCAAAAGTACGGAGTAGTGTATGGTGAATAAAGTCGTATCGTTCAAATGATGACATATTGACCTTTTTCGTGATGTATCGTCTTGATCTTGATCCAATTTAATTCGGTCTCGGTCTAGTATTGTAGTAAACTGCACTGAACATGTTCGATGTGCTCCCTTCAATGTGACTCTGGAACCAGTCCCGTAACTATACTTCAATATTAACCTAAGCTTAACTGGTATTTATACTTTTGAAATATGAGTGGCCCTGTGGTCGAGTGGGTAGTGTGCCTGCCTGCCATGCATGAGGTGGTCGGTTTGAATCTCAAAAAATTTTCAGATTAAAAATAAAATGTCATTGCATTTGTACAATAAAAAAATTTATAAGCGTTAATTGTTACAGTTAAATGTCAAAATTACATTTATAAATAATTTATATTTATCTTATTATACATCGAATAGGTCCCTATGGGATAGTTCAGTGACAAGTCACAAGGTGCATACAAAGTATCAATTAACCCCATCCTAGGCCATCCCCATGTAAAAGTGACTAGTCCGCTTCATAGGAAGTGTTAGAACTCGGACTGGTCCCTATCACTTGGGGACCGGTCACGTGACTAGTCTTGTGTCAGATCCATTTCCTGTAGGGTAGTGTTAAGAATGATACAATCTTTATTTACCAATAAATTGCACCTATTGTAATCCAATTCAAGAGCTTAAATACAAACACATAGATTACTTAAATATACCACAACTGGTCCCCGCTACGTCTTCCACGTTGTTGTGTACACACGTCTCATACAACTGTCTGCACTGGTTTTGTATCAAAACTCCCAATTGGCCTTTTGTCATACACAAGACTTATTCTGCTATTGCTCACTGTTTATACAACACTACAGACTGGCTGCCTTTACTTAATTACACTTCTTATCGTTATAGTGCACCGCACGAGGTCTTTACTTTCAACAATGTTGACTCGACTAACTTCTGATTAACACTGACTCATTCTCACACAGTCTGCCTCTTTTTATAGTACATTCTTGAATGTTCGCCATTTCCTCATAGGTGGCGTAATGACATGTTTGTACTTAGTAAAGCCAAATGGCGTCTATGCATGTTGCAATCAGGGCTGTCAGATGTGGCGATTTCGCGCCAAACGTGGCGATTTTTCAACTTGTTTGGCGTCTAAATTTTTGGTTTGGCGACATGGCGATTTTTCTGGCGATAAATAAATTCGTTGGCGATGTTGTGGCTATTTTTAAAAAAAATTTAAATTAAAAATTATTGTAATTCAGGAAAATTAGAGTGTTGAACGAGTAGTTACAAAAAATAAATCCTACCAAAACTCGTCTGCAAGAAATTAAAACAACTGGATTTTGATGATTCTTCTTATATTAATTATTTCATTTTGAATTTGGATGAGAAAAATTTAAAAAAAATAATTTTTGGCGACTTTATTTCTACTTTTGGCGATTTTCTGCTAAATTTCTATACTCTTATTTTCTAAAAAAAATTATATTAAAAATAGTTTTATGTAAAACCGACGATATGTATACATGTTAACAAAAAGTACATTTTGATTTGTCCGATTTTTCAAGTATGAAATGACGATTATTTTATATTTTATCGGTATTTCGACCAGCGTTGCCACAACCAAAATATTTTTGTAACCAAAATATGAAAAAAGTAACCAAAGGAGAAAAAAAGTAACCAAAATTTTTTATGTATTTAATATATGAGTATTTAATATATGAGTACTTACATATTTGTACTTTAGTTGAGAAAGATATCTGTGACAGTATGTAATAATCGCTTAAGTCCTCTTAATCAAAGGACTGTTTGTGGGACGTTTACACGCAAAACTATTAAAAGGCTCCAACGCAAGATTAAACTCTTGTGTGATTCTTTCTTTACACATGTAGGTATTGTAAATATTGAGTACCCGTTTTTTTACACCCATTTTCAAACAAAATTCCACGCTTAATTAACTTTCGCTTAATTACCCAGAAATATTTTACCCTAAAATGAAAATTCCCTTAAAATCTCCTCGTTTATTTACACAAAACTTCCTTAGTATAAATTTATGCAATTCTGTAATCAAATACATGCATCTTATGTATTTATTTTTTGTAATATGAACTGTTTTGTTATTTAATCAAATATTTATTCCAAGTAATAATGTACTAAATACCACAGTGAGTTCGGATAAATGCATTTCTAAAGGTATTTAAGCGTATTCTCATAATTACCTATATGAGATAATTAAACGTCTTCGCTTTAATACCTTGCCCGTATAATTACCCTAAAAGTCATGACATTTTTGATGAGACAATTAGCCGGGGTTTACTGTATAATCATTATAAAATCATATAATATTAGCTATTAATTTCAGTTTCATAATTGTATTGAGGCTTATTTTCGATATTTATCGTAAGTGACATGTAATCAAATATAGCATTTTTTTTAAATTAAATTTTTATGGGCCTATCCATAGTTTAGAATTATCAAAATGCCAAAAATTTTATAACTTTTAATATACGGGCTGTAAAATTTTATCGTAAGCAACAATTTACGTATGTAAACAAATTTGAATATTATAAAAATAATCTTCTCCTGAAAACTAAGGTTTTTGTCGCTTGCGATTAAATCACAAATAAGGCTCGAAATGTGTTATAATTATCAATCAAATAATACACTATAACAAAAGAAACAAGTTCTTTGTAATAAAAATAAAATGTAATTTTATTACATTCGTTATCCAAACACATGCATATACATACATAGATAAAGTATTAAAATATACATATGCAATATCGAGTTGGTACTAAAATCCAGCTTCCTACATTTATTTTTGATTAAGCTTAGCTACGAAAATATCCTTTCAGAAGTATGTTTGGAAACTTTGTCTCAAAACATTTTAATATCCACACTTTTTATTTACAATTGGAAAAATCTGAGGAATTGCTAGTGGGATACAATTTCTTCTTCTTTATCATGTACTAAATTTGTTTTTTAGGTACAAAATTCATTTAATTAAATTAATTTGCATCACGATATGCAAATTTAAATACCATATAAAAATGTTTAATTTTGTGTTAAAAAAAGTAACCAAAATGGAAAAAAGTACACAAGTATACATTGGAAAAAAGTAACCAATTTTGGTTACAAGTAACCAAAACGGCAACGCTGATTTCGATTAATTTTACCTGGTAGCCCTGGTTCCTGATCAATACACATCAGGGTTGGCAAAGTTTGTACAATTGTACTTTTTTTGGTAACATTCATACCGTCTTCTGAAAGTCAAACGCACCGAGAAAATCAAAAAAATGTGAAGTCGTCCATTTCCAAATCATTTTTCTTCTAAATTCGGATGATAAGCATATGCTACGTATATTAATTTGTATATTTTAAATTTCACATCCCAACTTACAAGCAAATTTGTGAAAACGATTCCGTAGCCAGAACAAAGTCGATTATTTTAATAAAAAATAATAAAAATATGTAATTTGAACTAAAAAATATTTTAGTACAATTAAGTAAAAAAGTACTATTTTTGAAAGTTGTTGGTACAATTTCAAAACTCTCAATGCCATCCCTGAAACACATGCAAAACATTTCAATTAAAAGATTATAGTTGCTTATTTGCATACTGTTAAAAAGAGTCAAATGTAGTGCGCCTATTAATTAGCACAATAGTCAAAACAATCAACAGAAAATGTATGCTTAGTGAAATATACAAGTGAGCTTTACAAAATTAAAAGAAATAACTTGTAGTATTGATTTAAAAAACAGATTGCGAAAAAGATTATTTGGATTAAAAAAGTGAATAAAATTTATTTTAAACTGATTACGGATTTCAGTTAAAAAATTTTCGTTCAAAAATATTAGTTTTTTCCTATTACTTACTTAAAGCATACAACGAATGGGAACACAAAGTGCAAACGAAAATACTCGTTCGTATGAACAAGGAAAATTTTTACTAAATTAAAAGAAAGAATTTGTTTTGTTGAATATGAATCAATATTAAAAAAGTTATTAAAACTTGTTTTCTGGTCATTTCCCATATTTTTCGGTATGTGGCATTACCACACAGACTGTTTACTAGGGATGGGCAAAAAATATCGATATATCGAAATATCTATATTTGCGAAATAAATATCGATATATATAGCCGATATTTCAAAAACCGATATATCGATTCTTATTTACGAGTATCGGGTTTCGATATTTTTATGAACTCTATAAATTTTACCCGGTTTTTAACTGTACGATATTGGCATCACTGCTACTGATGCGAAGAAAAAAGAGAAATTTCGTAATAACAAGGCTCATCTATAAGGTGACCCCACTAAACCAAGTGACCACTGTTGCCAGATTTCTCTGCATTTTGCTGATTTTTCATTGTAAAAATTATAAAGTGAGATTTTCAGGTTTTCACTGCCAAATTGCAGATTTTCTGAAATACTTGTGTAGCATCAATATTTAGTATTTTTTCTTTACTCTTTTAACAGGTTTGTGCAAAGGTATATAAGTACATATGTATATAGATATCTCACACTAAATCATAAACAGTCACACTCAAAATTATGCAAATGGTTTTGTTTTTTCATGTGCCGCAAAAATTTCTTTTGCAGAAAAGATTTCTTGAACAGTTTATTATGTAATGTACCATTTTATTTAAGTTTTATGAAGAAAACTTGTGCATATATATGTCCTCATCCTTTTGTTAATGTTTATTTTTAACCCCCGACCAAAAAAGGGGTGTTATAAGTTTGTAGTGTGTGTCTGTGTATCAGTGTGTCTCTCCGTGTCCACGTACAGACCAAACGGCTGGACCGATTTTGATTTAGTTTTTTCTGTTTGATAGGTGGCTTGATCGAAGAACATCGCTATGTTTGAAGAACATCGGTCCAGCCGTTTAGGATATATAACATCTTCTCTAGATATATCGGGGGTTTTTAAAATTTTTAAGTTTTTTTATTATTATTATCAAACAATTTGTAATATCATCATATGTTTTTGTATACCAAGATAATTTATGTTAATTCGAAAACAAAGTGAAAAACAATTCAAAATGAAGGTGTTTTTATTGTTGCATATTTTTTTGCAGATTTTTTAAAAATATTTTTCAGATTTTTGAGATTTTTCAGATTTTTTAGCCAATTTTTCCAGATTTTTGATAAAATTATCTGGCAACAGTGCAAGTGACTTTTATTTGTTAACTAAGCTAAATAGTTAGTTAGTTTTTCTCTTTCATTCTCAAATCTACAAGTTACAAATATAAAACACACACAGTCGTTAAGCAACTCTGGGTTGTAGAACATTTCCCGCGTCATCGTAATTATTTCTTAAGTGCGGGCAGGCTTGTGTGTGTTGTTTGGCCTTCGAGAGTTCTTCGTCTCGCTCGCACTGGTTGACTGATCTGCCACGGATAACCGTATATTCTTGCGGTTCTCTTGTGGAATTTCGTTGATAACCACGTTGCTACTTGATATTTGAAGGCATAGGTCGGGTATAGTCAGTCACAAAAACATTTTTTAAAGTACATCATGGACATATGGTCGTAGTCACCCGTCCATTTTTGTGCAACCATATTCTACAAATTTACTTTGTAGAATATGTACCAATAAATAAATAAATAAATGAAATACACACAAAAACAACAATAAAGTTTGTAAAAGTGTTGTTGTTTTGTGTATATTTTACTTGTACATTTGTAACTTATAGGTTTGAGAAACGAGCCCATGCTATGTTTCGGTTTAATGTCTGAATATAAGAAACTGTTAAGTAATTGTAAGTGGCAGCATAAATAAAACAAAAATATTTCGAAATAAACTGTGATTGTGCTTTAAGAATTTAAAAATTTAATTTTTACCAGGTAAACATAAACACTATATTGAAACATATCGATATATCGAAATATCGATGTTTTCAAAAAATATATATCGATACTGCTAAAAAATATCGATACGATATATATCGATACATTTTTGTCCATCCATACTGTTTACGCATCTGATGTAAACAGCTGTGAGAATAAGTTGAATGCATTGCAAACACAAAATGAAAATGTCAGTGTGTTGACATTTTGACACTGAGAAAATACCGAAAGAATTTTAAATGTGTGCGGGTATAAATATTTAAAAGCATCCCAGTAAAAAAAATTGGAAGTCATTCTAAAGGAACTATATTTTCATTGATTCCAAAAAATCGATATTTTTAATTTGCCGATAGTTAGCAGAAAACCAAGTAGAAGTTAATTTTAGTCATACAAAACCTTGTAATTTTTCTATAGTTGTAGAAATTACTCACAAGAATTTTTAAAAAATCGATTTTTTTGAAGAAACTTGTGGACTAATTTTTGTCTAAAATTTTGAAGTTATTTGCTTAAATTTACATGAAAATACTATTTCGCGTTTAAATTGCTATAAAAAGAAACGAACTGTTAAAATAGGTAGCTGTTAACCATTTTTCCTAGATGAAAATATTATCATAGAACACAAAAAAGGAAATGTTTCTTAAAATCGCTTCCAATTCGGTGACCAGGCATCGAAAAAGAGAACTTCTTGCAATGACAACCCTATGTAAAAATCATTAGATCGGATCGAAATTTGCACTACTTCCAGATCGCAAACTCTACATTTTATGACTTTTTTGGAGTGTCTTTTTTTGCTGGGATGGAAAATGAAAACAGAAGTGAAAAAGCACTCACAAAAGAGTGTGAGAAAGCGCCCTGGACACATGACATGACGACACAGCTAATTCAGCTTGAAACATAACTATGTACATATATGTAGTATTTATAGGGATAGAAATGCAAAAAAGGCAGAAATTTCGGTGGAGTTAGGTCTTCATTTCATGCACACACAATTTTTAAACCAACTTGAAGCCCTGGTCTTTTCCGCCACTTTCTTTGCAGTTTTTTAGATTTTCTTAATTTTTCTTGTTATTATTGATAAACATACGGTGGCACTAAACAATTTAATAATTTTGCGATTGTCCATTTGTATAAATATTAATTAACAAACAATACGAAAAACAAAGCCTCACAATGGTAAAGCAAATTATACTAAATGTCATTACGTCAAAATTAGTTCTTGATGTAGACGATGATAATAAATAAATAAATAAATAAATAAATCTGGAACTTCTAAACTACTGATTAGATTTATATGAAACTTCGAACCGTAGAGGACTTAGGCTTTATAACAGATGTTTTGGCAGCCATCTGGCTTAAGCTGGACAGGAGTTACAGTGGGCCTAAGTTGACAACATGGGACTCAAAAAAAATTCTGAAGCTTGTAACTTTTAGAAAAATTATCCGATTTTTATGAGATAAAGCGTTTTGATCTGAGCTCAACATTTTTAAGAAATAATGTCCTTAGATGTGTTTTCGTATCTCTCATAACTTAGAAGATATTTGACTTTTAACAAAAAAAATTTATTTTGCCTTGACTTTTTTTAGTATTTCACTTACAACTTTTTAGTCTATTTTTGGATTTTAAATTAAAGTACAGCATTAAATTTCCCATCAAATTTTGAACAAAAATAAGTAAAAAACCTATTAATATCTGCAGTCGTGAAATCGGGAAAAGGCAATGAATTCAAAGTTTTAAAATTTTCCTGAAAAAGGCACGTTTTTTTTAAGAAAAAGTATCTTCATTATTTTCAATTTTGTGAAAAACTTTGTTTAACACATGCACTTTTAAACCACATAGCGCTAAAAATATTCTATTCAGAATATGCTAAGAGCCAATTATTTTGAATTTTGGGCATGTACCCTACACTCAGCAGTGTCCGAAAATTGCCAATTTTAAAAATATTTTTTGTGCTTATGCGCTTATAAAAAGTTGTGACGGTATATTTTGAAAGTTTTAACTATAGCATTTAATTATTAGGATAGTTTGCAACATGCTAAACTTAAATTTTTGACAGCTTTTTCATAAATGCGAACATACGCGCAAATTTTCTGAAAAAAGTCAAAGTTTTGTACCATAAAAAATATATATAAAAATAATTTTCTTTTTTTATGTTGGCAGTTTTAGCTTTCATATGAGTCTTTTTACTTCGCCTGAAAAAATTATTCCAATATAATAACTGATCTAGAGATATGCAATTCAAAAAATATGTAGAATGCGCTTAACTTTTTTCCCTTTATTCACACATCAGCTTTTTAAAACTTTTATGAATTCTGAAATTCAACCTAAATAGAAAAACAAAAATAAATTTAGAATGTTATCCAATAAGTCTATCAGCATGTTTATAGAACCCAATATGTCTAAAATACGCGTATAAAACCTGACGTGTGTCAAGTTTGGGGTTGTATAACGCGAATGTCATTTTATTTTTGTAAAAAACGTAACAAGTGACAGTTTGTTTGGGTTTGTATAACGCGTTTTCTGCTGTCAAAACAAAAAAAAGTGCACGAATGCAAAATTACATTCGTCGGTGGAAAAAATTACAAATTTTATATGAAATAAATAAAATAAAATTGATGTATCCGCAAAAAAGTGAATGTTGCTACAAATAGTACATTTTTATTTGTTTTTTTATTATTGTAAGTGGCAATTAAAGCATAAAGTTGACAACAGCCGTGCAGTTATTATTTTTGAAAACTCATTTTCTTATTTCTTGCAAGATAATAGCTCATTTTATGCTATTTTATTATTTGTATATGTGTATAAAGCTAAAGATTTCTTTTTTAAATAAAAAATTTTCATTTACATAAATACTTCCATGTTGCCGTCAAAAAGGGTTACCTTTTTTAATGACAAAAATACAAATTTTATATGACAAAATGTAAACAAATAAAAATTATTTCCAGAATGGCAACACTGTGATTTGGCACTAAATTGCTAAGAGCGCCACACGACGTAAGACGGACGAAAAAAAATGAATGTGTTCTACAAATGCAAATTCTTACGTATTCGTGCGTGTGCCATTCGTGCGTGTCTTGATTGTGACCTGTTCTATAAACATGCTGTATGTATATTTTTCGCAATAAAAAATATTTATGGTAATTATACCATATGATTTCCTATGTAAGTGTAGTTAATGCTAATAACAGGTAAGCATTAACGAATAACAACACACATTTTTAATGGATTAAAAAAAGGTTTTCGCGCATTATTTTACAGCGGCATCGGGAGGTGCTACCTGATTATGCTACTACTTAAAATAAATAACACTTCACAGTACAAGGTAATTAGACAAAATTAGAAAAGGTTCATCCACTAAATTTGTTTCGCCTATACCAGAAATCAAAGATACTGTTTATTGAGTTCTTGGTAAGACGTTTCGTATTGTCATATACATATGTCCTTGCAATAGATATTCCAAGCAATGCAGAAAAATCCGATGTACAATTGTCTTATTTCCTTTCCAATTTGGATTTATATCTTTAAATATAATGAACGCATTTAAAGCTGAAATGTCAATTATATATGAGAAAACTGCAACTTGCCATCGATTTGTTTTTTTTTTTAATTAAAGCAAGATAATATTTTGTTCACTGTATTCACACCACCTATAGAATAATATTTTTAAGGTGCAGATAAATAAAGCTTATATAAAAAGCATCTAAACCGACCTTTGGTTTGGTTGAATTGAATGATTTCTGCCAATTTTTTTCATCAGAGTCTACGTCACTCGAATGATGCATTGTACTTTGCAGGTCTACGCAGTTATCCTTTCTCCTGATACATAAAATAAGAGTTGTGTTCTCGCTAAATTCAAAAGTTAACTGGGAGAATGGAAGCTTCTTGCGTTCTTGTAGCTACTATTGATAGCCCTCGAGACAAAAATTTTTGTACAAGTTGGTAGGATGAAAAAAATTATCCATTGTTAGGTTATGTCCCTTCAGTCCGTGAAATTAGTCCAAACTTACACGTCTGCTTGACTTTTTCGGGTAAACTGCATAAACGGCTGAATTTTCCAAACGTATCACGTTTCAGAGGAAACCAAAATGCCATATCTTTCAGGTATAGAATGTACTATATATTGTCTAAACTTGCATCTTCCACGAAATCCAAGCAACTGTTTGTCAGCTGTAACACACTCAGATGGATTGAAGTAATGTCTCAACTACTCTGCCCATTTGTCGAAAATCTCACGAATTGGAGAAAATTTGTCAGTAGAGCTTGCTTATCGTCTGCTTGTAACGTCATCAAATTACATGACTAGTGTACTGAAATGTTTTTTTTTACATTATCGCTCTAAATATGGGACGTCCATAGTTACCATCGAACCACTCGAACATAGTTTCATTCTTTGATCTACTATATTGCCAATATACCTTGTGTCTATTTTGTGTAAAACGTACATTGCATACAGATAGGAACAATGGGCCTAATTACGAGTGTCGTATTTCGACTACGACTACGACGATTTCGTACTAGATTAAAGAAAAAATGTTGCAATCTTATTTAGTCTTCTACGAAATCGTCGTAGTCGAAGTCGGAAAATCACACACGAGGGTAACTTACGTAAGTTTTGAAATATATCGTTTTTAAATAATATTTTTTTTTATCAAAAACTATTTTTTCTGTGCTAAGTTTATATTATAAACAAAGTCAAGAAATTTCATTAGTATACTCCAAAAATTTTTTGGATATCGTACAAAAATGATTCATTTTGTGTGGTTTTCCACACAAGGGTGATTTAAAGTTTTAAACAGCTGATGTGTGAATAAAGGGAAAAAAGTTAAGCGCATTCTACATATTTTTTGAATTGCACCCTACAATCGGAATATCTCTAGATAAGTTAATTATATTGGAATAATTTTTTCAGGCGAAGTAAAAAGACTCATATGAAAGCTAAAACTGCCAACATAAAAAAATAAAATTATTTGTATATACACTATGCAGCATAAGTCAAGGTACCGCAGCTGAAATTAATAAACTTACCAAATTTTCACCAAGATGCGCTGTTAAATTTTTTTTGTTTATCATTTTTTAATTTATTTATTCTTTAATATAAAAACAAAACAAATATTATTATTCCAGAAAACAAAAACATATAATTTTAAATTAAAAACTTTGGTGACTTCATGTTTTTTGTACAGCAAAAGTCTTGGTACCTTAACAATATATAAAGAGACTAGCTGACCCCGGTCCGCGTTGCTGGCCCTAAGCAAACATTAGTGTTGTATATGGCATTGGTGGTACAATATGAAAATTGGATTTTGCCCACGAATAAACTAAATATTGCGCCATCTGCCGGACGAACTTCAAACTACACAGAAACACTCCTCACGCCCCATAGAGCATGTATATAAAGTTTTGTCAACATCGGTACAGTAGTTCTTGAGTTACGGTGCAAAAACACAAAAAAAAACTAAATATTGGGCCATCTGTCGGACGAACTTAGGCTTGCCAGACGTACTGTTTTCAGCAGTACGCGTACTTCTTTTAAATAATTGTACTGCTGTCTGCATAACTACTAAAGAAGTACGCAAAAGTACTGTTTTTTAGTTCTTGTACTTCTTTTGTACTTTTTTTTCAAACAAATAAAAAAAATGTCTATGCATATGTATAGTACAAACAAGTAAGAGTGCTATATTTGGCGGTTGTGTCGAATCTTACATACGCTTTACCAAACAAACGCAAACGCAACTTTTTGAGGGCACCCTGTTGTGATATTTATACTTCTGCTTTATTAAACATCTGCAACTAGATTAATGTGGCGGGTTTTTGCATTTTTTGCGAATTATCAATTCTAAAGCTATTTTTTTAGAAAGTGATTTAATAATAAAAACTAATTTTGATTACACATGTAAAGAGTTTTTTAATTTTTTAAAAACCGAAAGAGGTAAAAATGCCATTGTTAATGAAGTACAAAAAAAAAATGATAAATATTTGTTATGATTTAGTAGAACTGTCTGGTTTTTAATTCAAAAATTTGTTTGACTATTGTTTAGTTTATATAATATTATGTATAAATAGTATTTATGATCTCTTATTTTGTGTTCCTTACTTTATAAATTGTTATTCTTATGCAGTGAATTTTATATTTTGAGTTTTTATTAAATAAATTGTTTATTTTATGTATTGAATTTGAACTTAATAAAATAAACACAGTGTACTTTTTTTTCTTTAAATGTACTGCCTTTTTTTTCTTAATGTACTTTTTTTGAGGATTTAATATCTGGCAAGCCTAGACGAACTTCAAACTTCACAGAAACACTCCTCACGCCCCATAGAGCATGTATATAAAGTTTGGTCTAAATCGGTGCAGTAGTTCTTGAGTTACGGTGCAAAATCACAAAAAAAAACTAAATATGGCGCCATCTGTCGGACGAACTTCAAACTACACAGAAACACTACTCACGCCCTATAGAGCATGTATATGAAGTTTGGTCTAAATCGGTTCAGTAGTTCTTGAGTTACGGTGCAAAAACACAAAAAAACTAAAAATTGCTTTATATCATTAAAAAATGGGCGTTAAGGTAGGCGTGGACGAAAAAAAATTTCCTATTATTTATGCTGGAGTTTGAGTAACATGCTGACAAAGTTTCAGAAGGATCGGTCCAGCGGTCTAGCTTCGTATACGGTACAAACATTTTGCCACGCCCCTCCGCCCCCACACCATTAATTTAAATAATAACTATCCTATCATCTAAGTTGGACTAAATTACATATATATGCCAATTTTCATGAATATCAGTTGATTCGTTTTTGAGTTTATTCGGAAACATTTAGATTTTTATATCATTAAAAAATGGGCGTTAAAGTAGGCGTGGACGAAAAAAAATTTCCTATTATTTATGCTGGAGTTTGAGTAACATGCTGACAAAGTTTCAGAAGGATCGGTCTAGCGGTCTAGCTTCGTATACGTACAAACATTTTGCCACGCCCCTCCGCCCCAGGCCATTTATTTAAATAATAACTATCCTATCATCTAAGTTGGACCAAATTACATATATATGCCAATTTTGATGAATATCAGTTGACTCGTTTTTGAGTTTATTCGAAACATACACAGTGACACGGATTTTTTATATATTAAGAAGATATGTAAGTACGATGATGGCCTAAATGTAAATAAAATTATACCTAATATCTAGTGGAATATCCCTTAAGACGAAGAACTTCGTTCAGCCTATTTGGCATTGAATCGACAAGTTTTTTTGTATACTCGGAAGATATTTTTAGCCATTCGGCCATGAGCAGAGTTTTGAGCTGATTTTTACTAGAAATTTGGTGACTATGTACGTACCCTTTTTTCTAAATGATCCCACACGTGCTCAATTGGGTTCAAATCTGGGCTTTGTGGAGGTGTATTAAGCATGTGTGGGGTATTGTACGCAAGCCACATCTTGACATCAGCTGCAGTGTGTTTAGGATCGTTGTCCTGTTGAAAATAGAAATCATTTGAAATTTGTAGCTTTTCAGCACTTTGAAGTAAATTATTCTTCAGTATATATAAATAAACTGTCTTATTCATAATTTCATCTATAAACACCAGATTCCCCACACCTGCAGCTGACATACAGCCCCATACCATCACACTACCGCCTCCATGTTTAACAGCTTTTCTTTTGTTTTTCGGATTGAGCTCTTCATTTGTTTTTCTCCACACTAATGCGCGGCCATCCGATCCAAAAATATTATATTTTGATTCATCTGAAAAGATCACTTTCTGCCAAAACTCACTTTGTTTGCTTTTGTATAGGGTGTTTTTTATTGAGGTATAGAACTTTAAGTTGGCATCACTTTTTTAACTGGCGGCCATTTTGTCAGCTGTCAAGTGATTAATATTTAGTTTGGTTTGCCATTTCATCATGAACAGGTTGACAAAAGAACAACGCTTGCAAATCGTGCAAATTTGCTTTATTCGAGCCAGCCTAATTGGCTTTAAAAAAGCCGAATTGGCTTTATTCGAGCCAGCCGCGGCGGCCACATGCCCGAAATCATATTTAAACATTAATGGCATAAAATTATCCTTCCAATAAAGCCAAATTGATGGACATTAAAACGATTTTCTTGTGTTTTATTTCAATTCGAAGTTCTATACCTCTAAAAAAATCGTGCAAATTTGCTTTATTCGAGCCAGCCGAATTGGCTTTAATAAAGCCGAATTGGCTTTATTCGAGCCAGCCGCGGCGGCCACATGCCCGAAATCATATTTAAACATTAATGGCATAAAATTATCCTTCCAATAAAGCCAAATTGATGGACATTAAAACGATTTTCTTGTGTTTTATTTCAATTCGAAGTTCTATACCTCTAAAAAAAACACCCTTTATAAATTTGCGAAGTCTATTCGCTTCTTTCTGTTTGTTTCGTTAATGAATGGTTTCTTTCGTGCTGTACGTGCATTATACCCAGCTCTTTTGATCGATCTGCGTACTGTATCTGCAGAAATACTTTTGTCAAGAGTCTCACCTAATTCGGTGGCAATCTGTGGTGCACTTTTAAATGGATCCTTCTTGATTATTGCTTCTATTGTTCTCTCTTCCCTGTTAGTAAGTTTCCGAGGGCGTCCTGTTCTGGCTTTGTTTGCAATTCTATTTTCTTGTATAAAGCGGTTTATAACTTTTTGGATGGTGGATTTGCTTCGATTCATTATAATAGCTATTTCAGAATAAGATTTTCCTATTTTGTGGTTATTAACAATGATAGTGCGTTCTTCAGTTGTTAATTCCTTACGAGACATTGTATTTCTTTCTTTTATCATTAAAACTCAGGTTTTTCTTCTACTTGTTTCTAAAAATATTCTTGAGTAGTTTTATTTTATAAGTTCCGTTATAAATACAAAAACAAAAGTTCTAAAGTAAACGTTGCCGTATTTTTTCTAAACAGCGTACAAAGGGTACCAAGACTTTTGCTGTGCATATATATGGAGTTACCAAATTTTTTTAAGTATCGTTTTCATATTTTCTTATTTTCCACAATTTTTTTGTTTGGGATTGTATATAAATTAGAAAATTAATAAAATAATAAATAAGTGTTAATAAATATATATATTTACTTTGTAAAATTTATAAACTTGCTGATATTATCTGGGGTACCTTCACTTATGCTGCTCTCTGTATATTTTTTATGGTACAAAACAACATTTTTACAAAACTTTGACTTTTTTCAGAAAATTTGCGCGTATGTTCGCATTTATGAAAAAGCTGTCAAAAATTTAAGTTTAGCATGTTGCAAACTTTACTAAGAATTAAATGCTATAGTTAAAACTTTCAAAATATACCGTCACAACTTTTTATAAGCGCATAAGCACAAAAAATATTTTTAAAATTGGCAATTTTCGGACATTGCTGAGTGTAGGGTGCATGCCCAAAATACAAAATAATTGACTCTTAGCATATTCTGAATATAATGTTTTTAGCGCTATGTGGTTTAAAAGTGCATGTGTTAAACAAAGTTTTCACAAAATTGAAAATAATGAAGATACTTTAAAAAAAAACGTGCCTTTTTCAGGAAAATTTTAAAACTTTGAATTCTTTGCCTTTTCCCGATTTCACAACTGCAGATATTAATATGTTTTTTACTGATTTTAATTGAAAATTTGATGGGAAATTTAATCCTGTCCTTTAATTTAAAATCCAACAATAGACTAAAAAGTTGTAGGTGAAATACTAAAAAAAGTCAAGGCAAAATAAAAAATATCTTCTAAGTTATGAGAGATACGAAAACACATCTGAGAACATTATTTCTTAAAAATGTTGAGCTCAGATCAAAACGCTTTATCTCATAAAAATCGGATAATTTTTCTAAAAGTTACAAGCCTCAGAATTTTTTTTGAGTCCCATGTTGTCAACTTAGGCCCACTGTAACACCTCTCCAGCTCAAGCCAGATGGCTGCCAAAACATCTGTTATAAAGCCTAAGTCCTCCTCTACGGATGTTCGAAGTTTCATATAAATCCAATCAGTAGTTTAGAAGTTCCAGATTTATTCCCATTTATTTTGCAAGAGTCCCCACTGTGCCATGTTGCCGTTATTTAGGGATAGGACTCTTTCCTGTCACAATGTCACAACAAAATTGTGTGTCATCGAAAACCTTGATGGAAACGGCAGTGCACACATATGAAAATGACACCACAAAATGACAGCACATGAAATGCTAGATGTAAACTCGGCATAAAGAATTTTTACAGAGAATTCTTAACTATTTGTGGTTTTTCTTTTAAAGAGTATACAGGTAACGACAGCTCTTAAGAGAATAAAAAAAGTTAAATTTTAATAAAATAGAAATGAGATTTTGCTTTTAGTTTCCTTTTTATCAAATTTTAAGACTTATTGTGGTAGAGGAGTTCCTACAGAAAATTTTTGTAAAAGAAAACTGGAGGAGTCAACAGTTACTTTTTGTAACCTAATATTGCACTCGGAATTATTTTTCTAATATACTTAAAATTAAATATCTTGGGGAAAAAACTAGTTTTATCAAGTATTTATACCCAAATATTTTAGTTTTATATTAAAAATGTTGTATCCTTTCCATTTTGTCACATTCATTTACGTTCTATTTATTTTGACTACAACATAAAACATCCCCTCTGGTTTTTTTTGTTTGTTTATTTTTTCAAACTCCTCCAGCAGCAGAATGATTATCAGGATAGCGATGATGACAACGACGGTGATGTTTAATAAACTGCTACATTTAACATTTTAACCTTTTGAGCTTGGCAAAAAACAACAACAGCAATTGTAGTGTTTTTTTAATATAATGGGGTGAACTGCATACAATTTCTAAAGGAACAGAAGAAAAAAGAATGTTTCCATATCTGCAAACAGGCAAGGATATCTTAGCAAATGAATTGTCTGAGCTGAAAAAATATTCTAAACGTGTACAATACGGTGACGGTACCAGAATGATTCTGAGATAAGTGACTAATTGCAATTTATTTTCTGAAAAAAATATGTTACACTATATATCATTACCTTTACATATGTAGAAAGGCCATAACTCATTATTTTGTTGAAATCGAGTTTTTTGTATATTTCGATAGAAGAACATACATACATATAATGTAAAAATCTCATTTTCAAATAAAAGTACTGAGTTATTGCCTTTCTATATTAAGGTAACGATATGTTACATTTTTAAATGTTACCTAGAATCACTCAAACTGCTACATATTATTCTGTTACTAGAATCGAACAACATTCGCTGCTTTCATTTACAACACTTACCTTTTATCATTAATGTACTTCATTAGCGATTTTTAAGGCTATTTGAGAGGTTTTCTGCACACTATTATGATTTTTAAACACACATTGACATCACTAATTACGTCTAAAAAATCGCAACAAACATAACATTTCAATAAATATTTATTTATTTTAATATTTATAATAATTTTTATATTTTGCATTTAAGAAACCTTCTCTCGAAATTATAAACATAACATGCACATTCAACTTTCGTTACCAAAAAGGTAACGAAAAGTATTGTTCTAAGGACATTTCAAAAAAAATTTTTATTTTTTTTGGCTTTTCAGTTTTTTCGTTATATCTTCCATATTTACAGTCCGATCTTAAAGTTTGATATAGCGAATTTTTTTATCTCAAGGAGGCCAATATTTTTTCTCTTAGGTCCATTGACCTCAAGTGTACCGTTCTAGTACTTTCCCCCCAAATCTCATTTTCTACCACCCAAATGTGACACCCTAATGTTAGAAGTTTATAGCTCGCAAGAAATCATAAAACTTGCACAGAAAGTATTTCGATAATTATAGCACAACTATTTAAAAAATGATTTTATAAATTCATTGTTGCAGACCGCAGGGGTCACCTTTTTACATTTGTCATAGCTTCATTATTTACATTCAGATATTAAAGTATAATATATCGATGAGTTTGTCTGAGGCAGACCAATTTTTTTTAATTCAAAAGCCTTTGACCTCAAGTAACCTTTACATCATACCTCAAATTATACAACAAGGAATCAGCAACAAAAAGCAAAGTAAAATAATAGAAATTTTACTCAATCATATCTCTACGTGATTTAAGTTGGCTATATTTTTGACGGCTCTGGAACATTGCAATGGTTCCAGATGCTCTTGGGTATAGTTAGAACTGCAGGCATGGCGGCTCTGTCAATTCGAATTTATTCCAATTGATCATACAGAAGTATGAGTCAATTTCGAAGTTTATAAAATTAACTACTTGTGGACCGAACATTTGACGAATGCATCCAATTGCATCATTACGGGCTAATAAAATTTTAGTATAGCCATCTGAACGCACTATCGCATCTTCGAATTTAGTGGATTCCATATTAACTTTACTTAGCTTGGAGTTGGAAGTACAGAGGACGGAGACGACAGTACTGAACTTATTTCATCTTGCTTCAAACTCGTTCTGCTGGACCGTCCTTTTTCTTTTGTACTAAACTCAAGACGAAATGCTGCACCAATTGGCTTTTTCCAACTGAAATTTTATTAGCATTATATTCTTTACGTTATTTTCGACGATGTTGAGGTGCTTGAGATATAAACGCCATTAATTGGTTAATGCCGATCCTAAGCCCCAATATTATTTAGTAGAGCGAAGATTAATTTTATCAAGCACCACTTGCATTTCAGAGAGATTAACTCATCCCAAGTGCTGGTTTTACACCATCAATAAATATTTCGCTTTGGGATCTAACTACAGTATCCAAGAATGATAAACTACAAGATTACGCCAATGCAAAAAAAATAGTGGACGTGTGACTTCGTTTCTAATGGCTGACAATTTGGTTTATTATTTTTTATAGAACTCTTTAACAGCGTAACCGATTGACCGACTAAAGTGGCAAATTGCCACTGTTTTGACTGCCTTGTCACTTTTTTCCCCTTTTTGTTCCCTTTTTTTAAAGTGAATTACATATATAACAATACATTAAAAATAAGAAGTTGAGTGTAGTTTTCTCGTTTTTTTTCTAATTTTGCCCCCTTTTTTATAAATCCCCTATTTGGTGCCACTTTTTAAAAATGTCATCGGTCACTCTGCCATTTAAATTTATTTAACTGCAGGATAGCCAACCGCTATGCAAGTACTGGTTTTGCTAAGTTCGGTGAATAAAATGGACATATAATAATCCCAATTTTTTACACTTGCAGGTAAAATTTGTTTTTGTTGTAGGTATTTACCCTTTTTTTTAAATTCGCGGTAATGAGATAATTGATTTTTAACCGATATGCAAATTATGACATGTGATCTTTTAAGGAGTTCAGTTTTAATGAGTTTTTTTTTATATTATTATTATAAAGTAATGCGTGTGCGTTGTTAGCAGGTAACCAAACGTATTTCTAACAACTTTTATCCATGAAAAATTTTTAAATATTTTTTAAATAATTAACTGACCACTACCCAGCTAGCATTTTGTATCATAATCCAATCTTTTCCGAATCAGCTTGACGGGAAAAATAACCGTATATGAGCTCATTTTTCGATCATAAATGATACTCCCGTTGTGAGAAAATGGTACCCTACAGATGAATCATACCAAAGAATCAGTTATGATACGATTTGCTGATTATTTTTGAGCAGTTTTCATATTAAATCATTTCATTTTTTTTGTGATTTCTTTGCATGTTGTTCCTCTATTTTCAAGAAATCATTATTTGATCATATAGATGAATCATAAGTGAATCCTCTTTCAATCGCCCAAGTGATAAATCACTTTTTTATCATCAAAAGCGATCTGTGGAGAATCATATAAGAGATTTCTGTCAAAAATTATCACCCAAATGCTAGCTGGGTATGCGTATGTAAGTAGATGTTATGTTTATATGGATATACATACATACTACATACGCACATTCATTGGCATACGTATATGTAAGTAAGTATGAAATACAAAGTTGTTAAATTTGGTATTTATTACCACACGAACAAGTTTAAGTTTTAAATATTGAAATATATACATATGTATGTATCTATATCTATACATACATACATATGTATGTATATAAATTAGACGCACTAATTACTAATTACCACTAATTACTAATTACCCCCTCAGATTAAAGTTCGGTAGTTCTAATGAGGCTTCCCATTTCAGTGGCCTAGAGATGACCGTTCGTGAGCTGGGACATGTCTAAAAGGTTTATTTTTGTAGTTTGTTGCATATTTTCTGTCAATACAACATTTAAAAAATTACATTATCTGAAAGACCCGCATCTAATTGTGCATTAAACTTTACCATCACACCATCAGCAATGCGTTATTACATAAAAACTAATATTTTTAAGCGTTTTTATAGTATGTTTAAGCATTTTTATGAATGTATGTATACAAATTTGTCATTCCTTTTGTAATTTGTGTAATGTACATGCTTGAAGGGGTGCTATGCCAACAAAATATTAGCGCCTTTCACACTGCATTTGTTATTTGTTTACTTGGAAAAATGATGTATCATACTCGATGTTTAAAATTTAACAATTTTTCTTTCTAAAATTTTGAACAAAAAAATTATAAAAAATGCTCCCATTTTACTAAATAGACAAATAACAAATTCAGTGAGAACTGAGCTATATTAGATAATAGCTATTTAAAAATATATCATAGTTAGAGTCTCTAGTTTTGGTATGTTTCGATTTGGTGCTATGTATTAACACAGAAAATATTAAATAACTAAAAAATTCAAAATTAAGCGCTTTGTTAAAATTAATAAAACAAGTTGAATTCCAAAAATTAAAAGAAACTCTCAACAACAATTTTTATAGAGAAAATAAAATAAAGTCGAGTAAAATTTGATTGTTGTTTCCAATACTTATGCTTTAGATCTTTCATTGGATTTTCCCAGCCTTTATGGCAACTCTTGCAGGAGACGTGTGACGTCACGTCTAACGGTAAACTCTCCGGTTGGCGTAATCTTGTAGTTTATCATTCTTGGCAGTATCTACAAATTGGCTTCACAGCACAAAGTAGGTGTGTTCTACAAGATTTCGTACAAGTTCGGACTAATGAGAGTAAAATGAAAATTACTCTCTGAATGTGCCCGTCTTGAAATACTAGTGCTGTTTACTTTTTAAATTAAGTTTTATTGTAGTGATTTTTGTCGCTTAAAACGCATAACATTATAAAAACAAAAAATTTGCAGCATTGACAACAGCTATAAAAAGTAAATAAAAAAATCTCCAAAAAGTATCAGCTATGTACATAAATTATTTAAAAAATCATAAAAATCAATTTTTGATATTAAAGAAATGAAGAAAAAAAAAACATTCCATTAATCTTTTTTAATAAATTTGTATGTTAAAACATTTTTTCTTTATTTGCAAATTCTAATTAGTTTTTCAGGTTGATATGTAAACAAAACAGCTGATTATTAAATTTTTGTCCGAACTTACCCAAAAGTTTGTACAGGATATTAAAAAAATTCTCTCTCATTCGCTCTTAAAATTGCACAAAAATTGCTAACTTTGTACAAGTTCGGACTGTTTTGTTATGCATTTGGAACAGACCCAGTATTTGGTGTGGTTTGCTCATGTCTTCGGTTTTAATGTTGTTCCTATCACCGTTGCCTACAATTGCTTAAAAGCAACTTCAATAAACAAAATATATAGCTGGGTAACAGTAAAACTTTTTTATTTTTTTCTTTTTAACTATTAATTTTTTTACACCTTCTCTTGATAAATCTGCGTACTTGTTTTGTTTTAGTTCTCCAAGTAATTTTAGTTATTTTTTACTTCTTGCACTAAAATTTCATGAGCTACGTTTCGCCCGACTTCGAACCGAAAATGCATCGTAGTTATGTTGATCGCTACACTGCTGATACTTTTTTTGTTGGTTTTTCAGTTTTAAGAACTATAATAAACTATGTAATTCTATGTGATGAAATGGTTGAGGATGACAACTCATCATTTTAAAGCCATACGTACATATTATACATATAAATATACTATATATATATATATATATATATATATATATATATATATATATATATATCGTTTTATTTTATAAATATATGTTATATATTTCTCCATTCGAGTTTATGATATCAAATTGTTATATTTTAAATGCTTTTGAGAAACTTCTTAGAAATTTTTTAAAAAATATGTATACCATGTTTTTCTAAAACAACAACGCAACTTTTAATTTTTTTTAAATGAGCTTGAAAAAGAACTATTTCTGGCTCTACTGAAGAAATTTGATTATTGGGCATACGCTGCTATTAGTGAAAGCCACAGATACATATATACTATATCTGTATATATATATACTAGAATTTTCCCGAGACTTCGTTCGCATTCAGAAAAAAATGAGTAGATTTAAAATGGCTGTGGTCTTTGAGACACAGACTTTTAGACGCAGATCTATATATGTTTTAAATTTCACTAAAATCAGTTTGATTGTTTCGGAGAGGCAGAAAGTTTCCCCTGTCGCCCTCTTGGTCATACCTTTGACGACAAACATTGCCTATGTGACTTTTTAGACATAGGTCTATCATGTTCTAAATTTAATTAAAATCGGTTGGACCATATTTTCTGTAGCATAAAGTTTCACAGTCCTCTAGAGTTTCTTGTCATAATCTTTTCAAGAAAAAAAAAAAATCTTGTGCAAACTATAAACAATTTTACAACAAATATGACTACCATGATGCAAGAAATGTTGCGAATGCAGAATACTCTGCTTCAAGCAATACTTAATAAGCCATGAACACGTTAACAATATGTTTCTGGAACGCAAACGGCATTCGCCAACATAAAAATGAACTTGAGCACTTCCTCACGGAAAAAAAATATTGATATAATGTTAGTATCTGAGACTCATTTGACTTCGAGAAGTCTTTTTAAAATTTATGGCTACACTATATATGATACAAAGGACCCTAGAGGAAGGGCTTGCGGTGGATCAGCAATTCTAATAAAGTCAAGACTCAAGCACTATGTTCTTGATAACATTTGTGAAGAATACCTACAAGCAACAAATATTGGCATTGAAAGTTTTTGTTCAAATTTCGTTATATCATCAATTTACTCCCCTCCCAGATTTTCAATCACTGAGAATCAATATGAGGATTTCTACAAATCTCTTGGACCTTGTTTTGTAGCAGCTGGAGACTACAATGCGAAACATACGTTCTGGGGTTCGCGCCTTGTTACACCCAGAGGTCGAGCATTGTTCAACACTATTTCAAAAATGGGCTTGGATGTCATTTCGAGTGGGGAGCCCACTTATTGGCCTACTGACATACAAAAAATTCCGGATGTTATAGATTTTGGCGTCATAAAAAATATCTCTAGGGATTTAATTCAAGTTCAAGCTTCTCTTGATCTCTCGTCCGATCACTCGCCGACGATCATCACAATTTGTAGCCCATTAAGAAGTAACTTACCTGACCCATATGTGAAGATGATCAATCGTGTAAATTGGCTGGGGTTCAAAAAATATCTCAGCAGTCATTGTACGGAAAACATTACGCTTAGAACACCCGATGATATTGAATCGAACATTGCCAATCTCAGCGAGAATATTAAACAGGCTGCTGAACATGCCACTATCTCCCATCCGCAGATTGGGTTTAATAAAATTTATTCTACAGACATTGAACGTCTCGTACGTGAAAAAAGAAGGGCTAGAAGGGAATGGCAACAGCACAGATCACCACAAAATAAAATCAGATTTAAAGAGTGCACTAAACGACTCCAAGAGTTGCTTGCATCTGAAAAAATTGCATCTCTTAAAAACTATCTGGAGGGTCTTGATGTTACACCGGCGTCTAATTACTCCTTGTGGCGCGCTGCCAGAAAGCTTAAAACACCCGTTGAGTATAAGCCACCTCTACGCACATCTACCGGAGGTTGGGCAAGAAGCGATACTGAAAAAGGTAAAATATTTGCTGAGCACTTAAAATCCGTTTTTACGCCAAATATATGTACTGGTGTTGCTGATTTGCCGAATATAGTCGCTCTACCCCCTCAACACATAAAGTTTAAGACGCGTGATTTACAAAAATTAATTGCCGAACTCAACCCGAAGAAAGCTCCGGGTATTGATGGAATTAGTAATCAGATGCTGATGAACTTGCCTCGTATTGCAATGAGAATCCTGTTATTCATATTTAATGCTATTTTACGACTGGAGTATTATCCACACAACTGGAAACTTGCCAAGGTTAAAATGATTCCAAAGCCGGGCAAAGATATAACAAAGGCTGAGTCATATAGGCCAATAAGTCTACTATCTACAATGTCAAAGCTTTTCGAAAAACTGCTCAAAACAAAATTGTCCCCAATTCTAATTAGTAGTGGGTGCATACCAGACCATCAATTTGGTTTTAGAAGTCAGCATAGCACCATTGAACAAACTCACAGATTAGTTCAATTTATAAGAAGAACTTTTGAGGGAAAAAAGTATTGTTCTGCGCTGTTTATTGCCGTTTCCCAGGCATTTGATAAAGTGTGGCATGAAGGCCTTATTTTAAAATTGAAGACTTACTTACCAATAAACATTTTAAATCTTTTGGAAAGTTACATTATTTCCCGTAAGTTCACTGTTGCGGAAGGAGACTTTACAAGTAGGCCTGAAACAATTTCATCTGGTGTGCCACAGGGGAGTATACTGGGACCAGTTTTATATTTAATTTATACTTGTGATATGCCTGTGAGCAGTAGTATCCATACTTCCACATTTGCCGACGATACAGCCTGCCTTAGTATGCATGAAAACCCTGATGAGGCATCCCGCAAACTCCAGGAACACATTAGCCAGATGGAGCTTTGGTTAAACTTATGGAGAATCAAGGTAAATGAACAAAAGTGTGTTCAAGTAACATTTACTTTACGAAGAGATACTTGTTCCCCCATTCGGATTAACAATCAAGTTGTTTCTCAACATTCACATGTGAAATATCTTGGTATACACCTTGATCGACGACTTACATGGAAACACCACATTGATTCTAAGTTAACTCAAATGAAACTTAAACTAACTCAGGTACATTGGCTGATTGGTCGAAATTCAACACTTAGCCTAGACTGTAAACTTTTAATATACAAGTCGCTTTTAAAGCCAATATGGTGCTACGGAATTCAACTATGGGGCACTGCTTCAGCTTCAAATGTAGAGAAAATTCAACGCAGGCAAAATAAAATTTTACGTATGATAACATCGGCTCCATGGTACATCAAAAATTCAAATATACATCGTGATTTGAATATGCCACTAGTGACTGAAGAAATTGCAAAATACGCTGGCAAATATTTAACAAAACTCGAGTCACATCCTAATCCGCTTGCCCGTAATATTTTGAACTTTACTGGACACATCCGCCTAAAAAAGAGGGATACAAGGGCTCTTATTCACAGCACTCCAGATGGGACTTCTTGAAAATACTTTTATTTTTTTCCTTTTGATTATCACTACTTACATATGTATTATATATAACTACTACTAAGCTTATGTCCGACATTGGTCGCGCCTAATTATATTTTTTAGATTTAAGATTTGAATACTTATTGTTAGTTCATATATGAAGATACAATAAATAAAAATCATGCATATAAAAAAAAAAAAAAAAAATAATAATCTTTTCAGAATCAGCCCAAGATGTTATTCTCAATGGCAAGTCTGTCCGCAAGTGTTTAAATATACATTTTACGCCTCGCTTTGGCTACACTCATTTAATCGAGTAGTAAAATTTCTTATGAATGATTTGCGACTGATTATCATTTTTCACGTTTCCAATAGTTTTTAAGATCTTGCGAAATCCATATTTGATCCTTATTCTTATGTGAGTTATGTTTGGAACATCAGTGCATAAAATTGTATGCCCCACATCCACCAAAATTGAGTTCTTATTAAAATCGCTTGCACAATGCGCAGTCCGATCCGGCTAACAGACGGGCCTTTTTGTATCGGTTAATGGATTAGTCACAATCAAAATATTGAACCCATACATCGATTAATAAAATGGAAATATCAAGTTCTTAAAGAAAAAACACGACTAATATAATGTACTAAGCCTTGGAGAATACATACATCGCTTGAAAATAATTTAGGAGATATGTCTTGCGTTAGAAAGGGATAAAATTATTCACAAACTTTAAATTTAAATGCAGAATGAGGAATAAATGAAAGGATTGAAAGTTATAAGATATTTAATTTTGATAATTAAAAAACGTGTAATTATAGTCGAAATCAGGGTGTGTTAATTGAACTTAAAGGCGTTAAGATCTTAGTCCTTATAGAAAATATATATATATATATATATATATATTTGTTCCTGTTAACTCCTATAAGGAGCATACGGCCGGAATGCCATATTTCAAAGATCGACAAGAAATGGACAAAGTTGGGATTTCCTCAACATAATGAGCTAAAACAGTAAAATTCTTGATTGTTCTTGGGCGACGTGCACGAGTTCTTTTCATCACATCACTAACTTTTCCATACAAATCAAGTTTTTCCACGAGGTAATTCACGACAACCCAAAATGTAAGTTCGAAATTTTCTGGAGAATTTTTATACTTTTAGTGCGTTGGTGAATCATATATTTCACCGTCTGTATTAATGGAGTAATTTCTACTTGTTTGTACAGCCTAAATGGTTGGTTTATAGGAAGAGTTTACTTTTTGAAGAAACAACCTATTTCATTAATTTTGTAAAATTGTTTACTTGTTCAAATGTATATTCATTTTACACTTTGTATTCTCATTCGCTGAGTGATTTTTGTAAATAAAAAGTTAAAATTAAAATCGTTCAATCAGGAATCATATCCTAAAAAATTTTAATCACTTTTTAATACCAATAATCTTTTTGACATTCTGTTTTTTTTAATTCTATGCAACAAATTATTTAATTTATGCTCGTTTCACAAAATGCAGATTTTCTCCTGTTTGTTTTGACTAGTTTGTTAACATCTTAATAAAAAATATGCTATTAATGTCCCTTTCTCGCTGAAACTGCGCTTTTTTCATACCCCACTTTCTACAATTCTTGTCTACTTTCTGCTTTTAATTTTCTGCTGTCAGTTTGTTTTTGAATACTACAAAGTAAAATCAAAATAAAACTTAACAAAAGCAAAAAGTTAAAGGACTTTCAAACACTTGACCACTTCTTCCACCGTGCAACAATATTTTCCTCTAAAGCTATACAGGCCCGTTAATCTGGAACACCAAATTTTTCTCTTCATAATTTTACCTTTTTTTAACGGAAATGCATTTTTATAAAAATAAATATATTAAAAATATTTTCTTAGAGCGTAGAAATAGACCGGGGTAGAAGTAGACCGGGATCAGTCTATAGAGTATATAATCAAGCTATAGAGAAATGATTACTTACTTTTTCGTTCATCAATTGAACAAGTATGATGTGCAGGAGCTGTGGTTTCAACAAGACGGCTCAGCATGAAACACAGCTCGTGCAACAATTGATTTATTGTAGGAAACGTTTGGTAACAGCATAGTGCGATTTAACGCCGCTAGACTATTTTCTGTGGGAATATGTGAAGTCACTAGGCTATGACGATGCCAGAAGAAATATTTGAATTATAATGCCAGATTATCTTTCGAATAAAGTAAATGTCATGTCATGTCAATTTAAAAAATGCATCTTTGTTTTATTCCATTTCAAAGTTCTATACCTCTATTAAAAATACCCTATATAAAATAATAATATGTTTTTGAAAATACGTGTATGTATGAAAGTATTAACAAATCTCGAAACTTATATGCTGTAGCCTCAAGTTGGCCAAAAAAAATTTTAAAACTTAATAATTTGATATATTAATATCAGCGGAAAAAATTTTTTAAAGCACACTTGTCTGTTTATGAGAATTGTAAGCAATATTTTGGTAATATCCAAGGCAGATTCATTTGCAGGTAATATCAGGATTACAAAAATAATTAAAAAATACAACAATAAAAAAACAACCAAAACTACAAAAATATAATGTGTTTAACATAATAATAATAAAAATTATTGACATATATTGGAAAATATTTCTCCACGGCAGCTACCACTAACAAAATTTGGAACTTTTAGCACTTTTCACAATTTTTTAATAGTTTTTTCATATTTTTAGATTTGTTTTCACAGAATTTTTTTAATAAAATATTTTTCAAATAGAAATTTTTTTACATTTTCTTTTAATTTCTCTTTCGTAACAAAATTTTTGAAGTTTCGGATGAACTTTAATTTGAAAAAAAAAATAGCTCAGCTGCATTTCCGCTACTACCTTGTGAATGTGCCTTGGTAATATCTAAATGTTGTAGTTTGATATTTTTTATGTACAAATGTATTTTATATTATTATAACAGATGATAAAAGGAAAGTCATGTAAACAGTTTGACTACAATTTGTCTCCAGATCGTTTAAAAAATTAAAAATTAAAATTTACTATGTTGTGTGGGAATCTATTTTATTTATTATAGAAATTTGTGCTTTGTATCATTTTCAAATGTTATGTAATGACAACCATTAAAATTGTGGATAGTTTTCAATAACTTTAATGTACGGGAACAGGAGTATGAATTTCTTTTTCATACAAAATTTTTTATATATCATTTCGCAAGACCTAAATTGAGCCCCAAATAAATGTCTTCAATTTCACACATAATATCTGTATTCGCAAATATACATAAAGATATTTAGGTATAAAATTAAAAAAAATCCTTTCAATTTTAGACGTTTTAGAAACAACATATCTTAAAAACTTACATAGTTAATTTATTAATAAATAATAGTTAAATTCTTTATTACTTTTCTGAAGACACTGATAATTATGATACCGCCTACGTATATATGTCTGTATAATCTTTCGTATATACATATGTATACAAGCATATACTCAAATATAGACACTTTACGTTAACAACTACAACCTGAAGAGGTAAATAAATAAAAATTTATATAAAAATAATGAAAAACAACAAGAACAAAAACAACTCTCAAAGCATAATTTTTCTGCTCTGAAAGGTTTGATGGTGTCTTTTCATCAGCTTTATTTGTGATTGTGGCATCATCCTGTTCCAACCATCCGAGCAAGCCAAAGACGTTCGTTTGTTCCATGTGTAAGTTACATGATGATGTTGATGACTTTTATACAGTTTAATAAACCAGAAATTGTTTTAAGTTGTGGTGCATTGAGGACAGAAATGGAAAAGGAAATAAAAAGCCCAGAACAAAAAGAAAATGAAGCAAAAGAAAAAAATAACTGCTGGAAAAATCTAATAAAAATAATTAAATGATATAGTGCAGAAAATTTTAATTAAATACATAACTAATAAAAATAGCTAAAAGGTTTCTAATTAAAAGTAACTAAAACACAAGCAATTGTTTGATAAAAAACCTAAAATTTATACGAAAGGGGAGAAAATCGAAGCCCACTGTTCCACGTGTGCAGAAATAATACCATTTGAGAAAACTAACACACAGTCGGAAAAACTGAGTACTCTGATTTCAGTGATGTTAGTTTCGGATCAAACTGGGAATCTATGAGAATCAGTTTCCCTTTCCACTAAGCTACAGATTTTGGTCAAATTTGCAGCACACTTCACCAGATTTAAAATTTGTTTCGTGGAAATTTTATTTTCGAAAATTTTGGAAATCAATATTCAATCTCTAACGAGATCTCAGTTAGCTTAACATCTTGCGAATGCCGCAAATGTGCTTTGAATCCGTTGACCCGTTCTTAAGTCATGTGATGTTTACATACAGACACACACATATATACACACAGTGCTCATGTTCCGTAACTTTGTAAAAATTCCTCTCGTGGAAAAGATGCGATACAAAATATTAAATCGTTTCTCGAAAAGCGAGAAAAAGTCTGTCTGTAACTCACGTCAAAAACTATCAAAAGATATTTCGTCGTTACTTTAGAAGTATACAAGTCGAATTTTATGTGAAATCGCAGACGTTGTGAACGCTTATCACAAATGTTGTGGACGGCGACCAAAATTTACTAGAAGTGAAAAATTTTCAATGACGGCGGCGAAGATACTACCGTCGGCTGTACCAAATAATTTCTAGTGTGAGACTTTCATGTTTGTTGTTTACAAAATTGTTCAAAACATTCAAAAAAATATTGTTTAAATAATTTAACAATGAAAGTATCACCTCAGAACAAAAGAATCACTGAACACATAAGTTAGTTCGTGCACTGCTATGAGTTATACTAAGTTATTACTAGATTTTTTTTCCCCCGGACTTTTTCATTTCCCGGGAAAGCAGGAAACTTTTTTATGTATCCCGGGATCTAGCTCCATACAAATAATAAACGTTAAATTTGCCAGGCATTAACACAAATTTGATTAGAAAGCTTAAAACACTAACTAAAACACATCTTCTATACATAAATACTCCTATGTTAATTCAAATTTGGTTTCAGAACAAGAACTTTATTCTATTTTATTTTAACTTGTAGTTTTTAAATTCCTTAAAGGTTTTTTCCAACACGAAAGACTTTGTAATATAAGATCAAAAAAGTAAACTTACAAATATAAGTAATAACATAATAGTTAATAAAAACAAACATAAAATAAAAAATACTCCAGGTTTGAGATCGAAAATAGATCAGTAGACTTGTCCTTAAAACCCGTCCATACAATTGTGTTTTCCATGTAAAACAATTTTATTAAAAACAAAAAAAGAAAATAATGATTTCAATAAATTACTTTAAAACCAGGTACCGAAAATAATTGTTATTTTTTCTTTCTGAATAATAGGCTACTAGAAAATAACCATTATCTACTTTAGGTTATTATTAACCATTATTGTGAGTTATACATATGTTTTGTTAACTTTTCTAAAGACATTTCAATATCTTGCCCTAAAAACTACTTAGAAATGCATCGATTACATCTAAAATACGATTAATTTATACAATGGTCATTGGTAACCAAAAAACTTTTTTGGTTGCTATAATACTCGTAGTTATTTATAGCAAAAAATATTTCTCACTTATATTGGTTACGATTATAACCAATATTTAAATTTATTAAATGGTTAATGGTTATAAAAACTTCTCGCCATTTCTCTTATAACTGTTATGTTTCTGCTTAAAGCATCAATAATTATATGTGACAAAATATATCTTTAAATCTAAAATTTGTTGTCTAACATTTTTTTATTATTTCCCGGGATCCCACAGAAAAAATCCCGGGAAATCGGGAAATTTTAAAACTGAAATTCCAGTGACGAGAAATCCCGGGAAAACCCCTAGTTATTACATATGTTGCATAAGACCAGATTTCAGACTTGATTTGACAAAAGCTGCTCCAATGCAACTTTTATTTTGATTTATCGAAGTTGTACAATATACTAATACGTTAAAAAATGTTATTCAATAAATTTTAAACTCGAATAATTTTAACTTCTCGGCGCTAAAGTCCCCAAGAAATTACTCTCCTAAGCATGATGAATAAAGTTGTTGCACACACAGTAACCAACCGTCTTACCATTGCATTGGAACCTGATCTTAGATCACAACAAACCGGTTTCTTGTCACTAGGGTTGTTAATTATTCGTCTTTTATACTTGTTCGAATAAAATTTCATGTTTTTTTCTTACTCGAATAGACCAATATAATAATTGAAGGTTGGCCGCGAATAACGTTTTAAGTGACAAAATAATAATTTTTCAGGAGAGCCCAAAAACGTATTTTAAAGCAAGATTGGTTTTTTCGTTCAAATTTTTTTAGCTTATCGAAAATAATGATAACTAGCATTTTTGTATCTCTGCTACATTTATTAATTATTTTCAACAATTTCGTTTGCATGATTTTATTAGTTACTTACAAAGTTTTCCACCGACTGACTGATTGTTATTGTATTTTGACGGCGATAGGGTGCATAATTTTGGATGGTTTGATGTTTGGACAACGCAAGAGAGGTATGTTAATGGTAATCTGTGAAAAAACTGGTTTTTTTTAAAATGTCTTTTACAACGTTATTCGCGGCTGTGCTTCAATTATCAGTCTGGAATGGAAGATAGTGATGTCAAAAAATATTTAAAAGTAGATTAAGATAAAATAATTGAATTTGTGAACGATACTATCAAAACTAAACAGCCAAGAGATGATTACAGGGAGTTTATTGAGCTAATACTAACATTTCTTGGCGAGACTCGCAATGCAGCTTTTCGCACCCTTGCAGCTGTCCACCGCGCGAGATGGATGGCAAAAGCTATAAAAGATAGGAAAGCTTTACGTAATATATGTATTTTTATTGTTTCAACATATGTTGAGATGTGGTTCTCTGCCTCTTCTGCTGGTCAAGTACAATATAAACATTTCCAGTTTTTGAAAACACTGGATTATTAAAAAAAATTAATGCTGATATATCTCAAGTTGCATTACACAAATTTAAAAACCAATGTGTGGCTTTAGCATTTTTTGATAACAGTGTTTCTGTTGAATAAAAACACTTTATTAAATGCCTGAGAAACGTCGATAAACAACGCAGAACAATACTTCCTTTCTTCAAATGTTCTTCTTATAAATTGGACCAATCTATGAGTTTGTTCAATGGTGCTATGCTGACTTCTAAAACCAAATTGATGGTCCGGTATACACCCACTATTAACTAGAATTGGGGACAATTTTGTCATGAGCAGTTTTTCGAAAAGCTTTGACATTGTTGATAGGAGACTTATTGGCCTATATGACTCAGCCTTGGTAAGATCTTTGCCCGGCTTTGGAATCATTTTAACTTTGGCAAGTTTCCAGCTGTGTGGATAATACTCCAGTCGTAAAATGGCATTAAAAATAAATAACAGTATTCTAATTGCAATACGAGGCAACTTCATCAGCATCTGGTTACTAATTCCATCCGGAGCTTTCTTCGGGTTGAGTTCAGCAATTAGTTTTTGCACATCACGCGTCTTAAACTTTATTTGTTGAGGGGATAGAGCGACTACATTTGGCAAATCAATTACACCAGTACATGTGTTTGGGGTAAATACGTCTTTTAAATGGTCAGCAAATATGTTACCTTCTTCAGTATCGCTTCTCGCCCAACCTCCGGTAGATGTGCGCAGAGGTGGTTTAAACTCAAAGGGTGTTTTAAGCTTTCTAGCAGCGCGCCATAAAGAGTAATTAGATGCTGGTGTGACATCAAGATTTTCCAGATAGTTTTTAAGAGATGCAGTTTTTTCATGTGCAAGCAGCTCTTGGAGTCGTTTAGTGCACTCTTTAAATCTAATTTTATTCTGGGGTGATCTGTGCTGTTGCTCTTCTTTCTAGCTCTTCTTTTTTCACATACGAGACCTTCAATATCTGTAGAATATAGTTTATTAAACCCAGTCTGCGGATGGGAGGTAGTGGCATGTTTAGCAGCCTGCTTAATATTTTCGTTAAGATTGGCAATGTTAGATTCAACATCATCATGAGTTCTTAGCATAATGTTTTCCGTGCAATGACTACTAAGATATTTTTTGAATCGCAGCCAATTAACACGACTGGCCATCTTCACATATGAGTAAGGTAGAGCACTTCTCAGTGGACTACAGATTTTAACGATTGTGGGAGAGTGATCGGACGATAGGTCTCACACAAAAAGTGTAAGTTTTCCAAGCCTGGAATCATAATTTAGGATTTTTCTGATTATTGATACCAATCTAGTTCTTTAAAAAATACATAAAATATGTTAAGTGAACAAAGCAAAAACGAAATAAGAAAAAACTTAGTTTCATTTAATTCCTTTAATATTAAAAAATGTGGCTTTTTTGCTTTTTTGAAGTATTTTCAGTTTAAACAATTTTTCCAGTTTTGGCGATTTTTTTCTGTTTTTGGGTTTTTTTCATTCTGGCAATTTTTTTTCCTGTTTTGGGGTTTTTCATTTTGGCGTTTTTTTCTGATCCCAGTAAAAAAAGACACTCCAAAAAAGTCATGAAAATGTAGAGTTTGCGAGCTGGAAGTAGTGCAAATTTCGATCCGTTCTAATGATTTTTACATGGGGTTGTCATTGCAAGAAGTTCTCTTTTTCGATGCCTGGTCACCGAATTGGAAGCGATTTTAAGAAAAATTTCCTTTTTTGTGTTCTATGATAATATTTTCATCTAGGAAAAATGGTAAATAGTTACCTATTTCACCAATTCATTTCTTTTTATACGAATTTAAGCCCGAAACAGTGTTTTTATGTAAATTTAAGTAAATTACTTTTACATTTTAGACTAAAATTAGTTCATAAATTTCTGTCAAAAAATCGATGATTTAAAAATTCTAGTGATTATTTTCTAAAACTATGGAGGAATTACAAGGTTTTGTATAACTAAAATAACCTTATAATTGGTTTTCTGCTAACTGTCGGCATTTTAAAAATATCGATTTTTTGGAAGCAATGAAAATGTGGTTCCTTCAGAATGACTTCCAATTTTTTTTACTGGGGAAGGGTTTTTTTTCGTTTTGGCGATGTTTTCCTGTTTTGGGTTTTTTTTTCTTTTTGGGTTATTTTCCTTTTGGCAATTTTTTTTCATTTCGGCGATTTTTTTTTATTTGGCGATTTTTTTTCATTTTGGTGATTTTTTTTTCATTTTGGCGATTTTTTTTTTATTTTGGCGATTGTTTTCTTTTTTTGGGTGTTTTTTTATTTTGGCGATTTTTTCCTGTTTTGGGGTTTTTTTTTATTTTGGCGATTTTTTTTTCGTTTAGGCCATTTTTGCCTGTTGTTGGGTTTTTTTCATTTTGGCAATTTTTTTTTTTCATTTTGGTGATTTTTTTCATTTTCGCGATTTTTTTTTTCGTTTTGGCGATTTTTTCCTGTTTTTGGGGTTTTTCATTTTGGCGATTTTTTTTCTGTTGTTGGGTTTTTTTTTATTTTGGCAATTTTTTTGTTTTTTTTGGGTTTTTTTCGTTCTGGCGATTTTTTTCATTTTAGCGATTTTTTTTAATTTTTCGCGATTTTTTTTTCATTTTAGCAATTTTTCCGGTTTTTTGCGATTTATTTTAGTCTTAGACATTTTTTTTAATTTGGTGCTTTTTTCGTTCTGACGATTTTTTTTTGCTTTTGGCGATTTTTTTCGGTTTGGCGATTTTATAATTTTTTAGTTTTACCGTTTTTGAAAATTTCAAGAGTTTAGCTCTTACTTCAAGATACAGCAATTGCTCCAAGATACAGCAGTTGTCAAAATTGCATAGTCAAAATTGCATTAACTGATGGAACACCCTTTAATTTAAATTTTTTGAAATTTTAGTGTTAATTTTTGTAGTCTGTATAAAAATACACTAACCTTACAAATTTCAAGTGCATATACATACAATTGTATGTATATTACATGAGATGTTAACATTTTTCGTTGCTCGTTTTGGAACACCCTTTAATTTCCAATTCTCATTTATTTGTTGTTGTAGCGGCCAAAGGTCTACACACTGTGTCCAAATTTTAGGTCTGTAGCTCTTACGGTTCTCGAGAAAATACCCTGTGACATAGTTTTAGACATAGTTAATTTTACATAACACAAAAAGTTAAAGTTTTCCAACCCTGGAAACGTCTTTTTAATTTTTTTTATATTTTTTTAATTTAAAATACCAATTTTAGTCGTACTGAATTGTAAAATAAGTTTATTTATTAAAAAAAAAGAAAAATTTGTTTTCGGTAGTTACTTTTATATGGTAAAATAAAGTTTACGTTTTCCAGCTCTGCAATCGTCTGCTCGATTTTGCTGAATTTCAATACCAATCTATTTTTGAAAATTTCTGACACACCAGTCCAAGAACGAAGTCTCTAGCTTTTCTGGGAGCTTCGGAAAACCGATTTCACGTACAGACAGACGGACAGACGGACATCGCTTATTCGTCTTCCCTATGCATAAGGATCCAGAATATATATACTTTATGGTTCGCTTATTGATATTATAGAAATTACAAACGAAATGACAAACCTATATATACCCTTTTTTTTTTGGTAAAGGGTATAAAAAGAGATGGTGAAGGCCTTGAGTCATGACGCGTTAGATGAAGACGTCAAACGCGCCTCAATTCAAAATTTAAATGTAATGCAGGTTAGGAAGCCTGAATGGATCAGTTCATTTCTTCTGAGACAAAAAATTTTTTTCTTCGCTTTAAAATCAATACAGAATTTTTGAAAAATGATCCAACTTTATGGCCTGCGGATAACAATTTTAAAACTGCTCTTCAAATTGTTAATGACATTAACGTGGTAAACGACGAGGAACAAAAACAATATATATTACAAGTAGTCAAAAACTATCAAAACCAATTTCCTATGAGCACGAACGAGATTTTATCGTAAAACTTTTTATAATTACATCATTTAATAAAAGAAATAATCACCAGGCAAAGAATGCGAAGATATGTAAAAAATTTCGCTGTTATTTTATAATTTGGTTTTTTCTGGATTAAATATTAATGTTAAAGAAAACTAATGCAGAACAACATTGGTTATCAGATATAGCGCTAGAATATAGTGAGAAAAATAGAATTTTTAGCAAACTTTGTGGGCTCAAGGCACGCCCAATAATTATGCAAACGTTCTAAAATTTCTTCTTTATATTACAGAGTAATGTAATAGTGGGCTTTCAATGTCTTTGTTGTATTTTAATGTAAATAAAAACTATTATCACATTATTTTATCCAACATTTCGCTGGTATTTTCCAGCTTCTTCAGGGATAATTTTTATTAATCTGGCAACGATATGTAAATATAATAGATTTAATAAATAAATAAACACACAAACATACATACATAAAGGTTTACTTATTTTACTTACATATATTTTATAATCACTTTCTACATTAAAATTTTTCAAAATATTGTCAAATCTTTAAAAAATTACAAACACAAATTATTTAAATAAATGCAAAAATAATTGAATTAAATTAAAAAATATCACAGTAGAAAAAGTAAACCTAATATCACAGTTGGAGCAAAATTATTCACCCTTATTCCATTTGTCAACATCGACGTCACTTTAACACAATACCAAAAAATTGGGGCTTGTTTACTCGCTCTCGAGAATAATTTTGTGATAATGGCAATATATTTCCGTTCCCTTAATTTTAGTAAATGGCATTACCCTGCCAACAAGGGTCAGTTGTTTTCGAGAACGGGTATACAAGCCCCAATTTTTAAGTATTGTGTTAAAGTGACGTCGATGTCGACAAATGGAATAAGGGTGATTAAGTTATTGCTATCAAATAATTGGCGTTTATATTGTACTGTCTTCCTCTCTGTTTATTGCACTTTTTAATCTTTGCTAAATTCTTAAACTCTCCAAAGTATATCGTTTTTTTTTTTTTTTTTTTTTTAAAGAGAAGTAACACTCAGGCAATTAATGCCTACTACTATTACTAGGTGTTACCTTCTTTAGGAAAGGGATAGTGAGAGAGAAGACAGGTGGTGAAGGAAGAGATAGAGGAAAGCTTCATTCTTTTACAACTCTGCTTTTTCGCACGTTTTTAATAATGCAGTGTTGCAGCGCCTCTCTGATGTTAAATGAGGCGTATTAATTTTTCGAAGCTGTGTCTTGTAGCCATTTTATTGATTATTTTACTTCGCCGATAATTTTTGCTACACAACGAAGGAGGGCGCTCTGATGTCACATTAGGATTAGTATCTGCTGAAGTCGGTATAGTTCAGTGACCAGTGACTATGCCTTCATCACTTGAACTTTCCTACAACAACTGACACAAAGGGACACTAATGCACATCAGAAAAATGCGTGATGTTGTTATTTAATGACTGTCGGATACAGGGATTGAACCCAGGACCTTCAGTTTTGTAGTCAACGTGCTAACTACTTCAGCCAACGCCACCCTCGCTTTTGTTTGTTCTCTTTTATCTCCTTGTCTAATATTCTAACATTGTCAAGATCTGCGTTGTGTCTCATTTCTACGCAATGTTGAGCGAGTGCAGTTGTGTGCTTTCCTTTTCGTATGTCATTTTTATGTTCGGCCATCCTCTTACTCACACTTCTTTTTTTTGTGCCTACGTATACTTTTCCACAGTTGTTGTTTACATAGCGTCTATACCTGATATTAACTCTGATAGAAAATGAGAGAGAACGTCGGCAGAATAAGGAGGAAATATATTTACATTAATATTAATATCTATGTAGGGGAAAACGTACTATTGAAAATATCATAATATTTCATAATTATCATGCAGCCGTGCAGTAAACATCTCCGTTTATTGTAATAGTAATGTGTCTGTCATAAAAATTTTGGCATTTCCTTAATACATAGTGTATAATTAAAATATTTCAGCATTATTTGTATCAAAAAATATTAATTTTCACTTTAATACACAATATTCTCTTCACGTATTTATGTATGTGTGCTTTGACACTTGATATCATAATATTGTTTTCTAAATATATATTATGAAAACAATATTATAATATCTGATATAATAGTAGTATAATACTAATATTGCAGTCCACACGTAATATGATTCTATCTGGTATGAAATTTGACGTTTGCTGATAGAAATATATTTGATATTATATCAGGTATAGACGCTATGTTATGTTACCTTTGCATGTTATTTCATAGACAACATTACTTTGTTGATGTTTTTCTGTTCTGTCTTTTGTTTTTGTAAATAATGATTGAGTTGTTTTGTTTGCCTTATGTGCCAAAATTATTTGTTTGTTATTAATTATGTCTTGTAAGTTTTTAGTTTCCGTGAGCTTTGGTATATAAAGCTGAAGGTCCATACCATCCTTTCAATGCGTAGTTGCGTTTTATGCATGTGTCAAAAAGTAGAATCAAGGTAATTGTTTGTGGCAAGTTACAGAACAAAATGCAAAGAACGTATAGACGCATATGACTGATAAAGTAGGTTTACTTTCTACTTTTGTATCCGTCGCATGCATCATGATCTCTTTTATAGTCAAATGTTCGTATGGTGAATTTAAATTTTTTCTCTTTTTGCATTAAAACAAAAATACTTGCGAATAAGACGTATTGCATGTAACTTGAATTTAGAATCGGAGAGAATGTACAGAAACGCATACCACGCATATGCAAAATACGGATGGTGTGGACCTTCGGCTTAAGATACGCTGTAGTATTTTTTGGTGTTGCCAGATGTATAATTTTTGCTATTTTCCCCGTTTTCCGAATTTCCACACCTTAGTATTAAATTATTAATTAGTTTTGTTGGATAACTATTTTTTGTTAGGATTTCTTTAACTTTGTTAATATTTTTCTTTTTGAATTTGTTATCACTAAGTTTTAATACTCTTCTGATGAAACTTACCGCTGTGTTTATCTTCTGTTGTTTTGGTTGTGTGGAGTTAAAATTAATAAGGCGTCCAGATGCTATTGACTTTGCATACCAATCAGTTATAATTTTATTTCTGTCTCTATGTAATTGCATATCCAAATACGGTAATGAGTTATTGTTTTCTTTTTCTATAGTGAATTTTAGTTTTGTGTGATATTTGTTAAAAGTCTTTAGTATGGTTTCTTCGTCATCTTTTTTGATTATAGCAAATAGATCATCCACGTATTTTGTCAAGAATTTAATTTTTATGTTTTTTTCTTTAGTAAATTCCTCTAGCGTGTGTTTGACTAGTCTATCCAATACAATATCAGCTATTGTAGGTGATAACGGATTTCCCATGGGCATGCCATAGGTTTGTTTGTAAAATATTCCATCATATATAAAATAATTATTATCTTCAAGACAAAACTGTAGAAGCTTGAGGAATTGTCGTCTTGGTATTTCGGTATGTGTTTGTAATTTGCTCCATTGTTCCATAATATTGCTAATAGCTAAGTGAATTGGAATATTGGTAAATAGTGATACTACGTCCAGGGAAATTAGAATTTCATCTTCGTCTAATGTAATATTTTCCAATTTATTTTTGAGTTCAAGTGAATTTTTTATGTTGTATTCTTCAGTTATTATATGTTTGAGAATTTCTCCTACATGCTTAGCTAATTTATAGCATGGTACTTCAATCGAAGAAGAAATTGGGCGAAGAGGAATGTTTGGTTTGTGGATTTTGGGTAATCCGTATAATCTAGGTGCTGTAGCTGAATTTGCAGTTAGCCTAATTTTATCGCATATTGATATGTATTGGTTTTTGAAAATGTCCATGATTAATTTGTTGTTTTCGCGCAATAATTTTTGGGTTGGGTCCGTTCTTATCGTCTTATATGTGCTTTTATCACCTAGTAATTTCTCCATTTCCGTCTTATAGTCTTTCTTATATAATATGACTGTCTTGTTTCCTTTATCGGATTTGGTGATAACTATTTCGTCTTTATATTGCTTTATTAATTTGGACGTTTCTCTATATATATTCTGTATAAATTTTTCCTTTTGTGTGTTTCTAGTGGTTCTTTTATGGGTTAGAATTCTATTCGTTATTTTACACCTTACAATATCTTTTTCTTTATCATCAGTAATCGTTTGGACCCACTGTTCGAGATCTGCAATTAAGTTAACTGTGGGCAAGTTGTCATTTTTGACTGGTAAGGCGAATTTTGATCCTAGTGACAGAAGCAATCTTCAGGGAACTCTATACACGTCTTATTGATGAACCAGTTTGAATTGTACAATAAATTATATTCTTTTAGCTGCTTACATTTCAGATTGTTAATTTTCGATACATGAATTTGTTTATCCAATGACGTGATATTTTTATATCTAATTTTTTGTTTTTTCTTAAAGTTGTCGTAGTCACTATTGTCAAGATTTAAATATATGTTATTTTCTATACTATTCCTTTCCCTTTTTAAATGTTTTAGGGTGATATTGGTTTCTTTTATTTCTAAATTTAAGATTTTAATATGGAAATTTTCTAATGTCTTTTTAACGTCAAATGATGTTTCCTTCGATGCAAATAGTTCTATGGTGTTTCTTGTCGAGTTTACAATATGTGATGGTGTAAGTCCACTTTTTCTACATGTTAATAGATATTTCAACCTTTCTTGTAATTTCGCAAGTTTTTTTGTTTCTCTGCAGTACTTCTTAAGTAATTTACAGGTATCCGCGTCATATTTAAATCGTATGTGTTAAAAAAGTTCCTCATATCGTTTGCTGATTGAATAATTCTACTATTCGGCGGGCCCTCCGATGATTTACGGCCTGTCCCACGATGTCACCAGAATTCGTTCGACCGGCAACTTGTATTGCAAACAACAATAATATTAGAAAATTTGTTGTTGTTTCCAATACAAGTTGTCGATCGAACGAATTGTGGTGACATCGTGGGACAGGCCGTTAATTATGATACTTTAAACGACCTTATTTTTATTTTCCTTATTTCTTCTTTATATTACAGAGTAATGTAATGGTGGGCTTTCAAGGTCTTTATTGTATTTTAATGTAAATAAAAACTATTATCACATTATTTTATCCAACGTTTCGCTAGTATTTTCCAGCTTCTTCAGGGATACTTTTTATTAATCTGGCAACGATATGTAAATATAATAGATTTAATAAATAAATAAAAACACAAACATACATACATAAAGGTTTACTTATTTTACTTACATATAGTTTATAATCACTTTCTACATTAAAATTTTTCAAAATATTGTCAAATCTTTAAAAAATTACAAACACAAATTATTTAAATAAATGCAAAAATAATTGAATTAAATTAAAAATTAAAAAATATCACAGTAGAAAAAGTAAACCTAATATCACAGTTGGAGCAAAATTATTAAGTTATTGCTATCAAATAATTGGCGTTTATATTGTCCTTGTCTTTCTTTCTGTTTATTGCACTTTTTAATATTTGCTGAATTCTTAAACTCTCCAAAGTATATCGTTTGTTGGAAACGTTGGATAAAATAATGTGATAATAGTTTTTATTTACATTAAAATACAATAAAGACCTTGAAAGCCCACTATTACATTACTCTGTAATATAAAGAAGAAATAAGGAAAATAAAAATAAGGTCGTTTAAAGTATCATAAGTTCTAAAAATTTTTATATATATTTTTTTCTAATTTGGAATCAATCTAAGGGGTTTGCCAAGTGCAAATACGAAAAAATATAACTTGCGGTCACACTAATGTACTATGTATATTAGTTTAATTTTTTTATTAACAAACGAAAAACAAGAAAAACAAATGATTTTAAAAATGATTTTTTTTCACAAAACTTTTTCTATTTGCTAATTGCAGTGCTATGGAATAGAATTTTGTATAGAAAGGACGGAGAATGAAGACGGAGAAGGTTAATTTTTGGCAACTTTTTTGATGAGTTGCTCCCCCTGGTCTCCTATTGACATATGAAAAATGTTCATGGAAAAATGCTTAATGTAAATTAGGTATAAAAAAATAAGTGCGAAATTTTTAGATTTAATTGAACTGTAGTGAATTTTAATTAGAAATAATTTCTTAATTAGGCTTTAAGTTCAGTAATTTCAATTCTTACCGAATGAAATATTTTTATTAATTAATGTGACTTTCTAAAGAAGAGAAGAAAAATTAAACTCGACTTTATTAAGAAGTTATATCTGATTAAGACTTAGAAATATTAATAACAAATTAAAAATTTTAAAAACCTAAGACGCAGTTGAACTCTATGTTCCACTAATATTATTGAAGTAACAGAATCTCCAAAAAAAAATAAATTAATATGCAGAAAATTTATGATAACTTCCAATCGACTAGACCGATTTTCTTCAAGTATAGATTAGAAGATAAACGATCACATCACCTTTCAAAAACAAATTATAATTGGTAAAACCGTTTGGGACTACTGCATCAAAGACACACAAATTCACCAGAATAGATATATGTATCTAAAAAAGATGTGATATCTTTTAAACGGCTACACCAATTTTCTTCAAAAATAGCTAGGAAACACTATCGATCAAGTCACCTTTCAAACAGAAAAACTAAATCAAAATCGGTCCAGCTGGTTGGTCTGTACGTGAGTGAACTCGTACAGACAAACATATATACAGACACGCACTACAATACACTAATAACACCCTTTTTTGTCGGGGGTTAAAAACCGACACGAAATTAGTTAAAAAGAATAGGTATTTGTACTCATTCATATATATTTATAAACATTTTTTAATGTGTCTTTGATTTCTTTTAAAAAATCATTTAAGAACCCCAGATAACTAATCCCACTTTTTACTCGTAGCTTGCAGACGATTTTTTTACTTTTAATAAAAGAACAAGTAGAAAAGTTTCTTTCGCAAATTGCTAATGTTGGTGATGTAGTTAAAATATCATTAAAACCCATATACAGTTTGTGTAATCATTTCTTTGATGTTTCCAAATATTTTAAGTTAATTTCTTACTTTATTCATAAAATTTTTTAGATGATTATCAGTTACTTCATTTAATACTTCATCGTACTTGAGATTATTTGCGATATTTTGATTACAAAATAATCGTGAAAGCAAAGTGTTTGCGTAGGTACTCTTTTTTCGCTTTTTGTGGCGTATTAAAAAAATAGTTTTGGTACTGAGCTGAGGAATAATATTTTTTTTTTTTTTTTTTTTTTATACATATTTTTTATCCATTGTATCTTCAAATATGAACTAACAATAAGTATTCAAATCTTAAATATAAAATATAATTACTAGGCCCGACCACTGTCGGACATAAATTTAGAGATAGTTATAAATAATACATATTTAAGTAGTGATAAACAAAAGGAAGAAAAAATAAATAAAAATTAAAAATTATTTTCAGTCAGTCCCATCTGGAGTGTTGAGTATAAGAGCCCTTGTATCCCTCTTTTTTAGGCGGATGTGTCCAGTAAAGTTCAAAATATTACGAGCAAGCGGATTAGGATGTGACTCGAGTTTTGTTAAATATTTGCCAGCGTTTTTTGCAATTTCTTCAGTCACTAGTGGCATATTTAAGTCACGATCAGTGTGGCCACAACTAAAAAATTTTTTAATGCTAAATGGGGCTTAAAATAATGCTAAAAATGCTAAAAAATATTTGAAAATGCTAAAATATAATGCTAAAACTTTTTAATGATTTTTTATTAATTATATCGGTATAACGAAGAAATATTTTATTTAATTTTAATAAAACAAACAAAGTTGTTTCAAAAGTTAAAACAACAATTCAGGAACATACAAAATACGAGTACAATTGCTGAATTCATAAAACCTCCTGTATCTTTGTACGATCGTATTAAATATAAAAGTGTAAAATTTGTTGCTGGTAATTTTCATATAAAAATTAAATACATAAAATAATTTTACACTTTTATTTTATATGTATGTTTTAATGTATTAGCATGCCTGCTATCAACATAATATGAAAGACATTTAAAAAATACTTTTTGCATTAAAAAATTGATTAATTAATTTTCTATTTTTTACTGTACGTCCAGGAGCGGGATTCAGCAACGATGAATTGTGAAGTGTTCGACTCCGAAAAACATAATTAAAATACTTTTTATAGCTATTGCTATTTATGGCGAGATACAGGGGTTAGAAAATAATTTTCGTAACAAAATTAAGCGACACTATTACAGTTATTAATTTATTTTTGTTTTGATTTCTTTGTACTTAAAAGCAGCGTACGAAAATAAACGAAGCAAATTGTTTGAATTTGTTTTGTTTGGTTCTTTGAAATGAGTTGAACAAAAACAAAAATAATGAAAAACATAGCTCAGTTTGTTTTTGTATTATTTTTTGCAAATAAGCACAAGCCAGAGAACATTGCCGATCGACTGTAAAACGAATAACCGCCGCCGCCGACCACAAACAATATATTCATTTAATCGTGCTCCGCTAGAAAAGATAATAATGGGTTATAAATGGAAACGTTATGAAATATTTGCGGCGAATTTAAACACATTAAGTTTGTTTTATACTATGTTCACACTTATGTTTTTAAACATGTTTAATACATTGTCAGCTGGTTTCTGGTTTGCGGCACAGTATATTCAAAATACATTATGTCTGTAGCAAACCAGAAACCAAACGACGACATTTTCACAATTGTGTTTAAGACGAGTTTTCTAAGAACTAAACACAACCGTTCACATTATATTTGAGATGTTTAAGGTTGTCGTTTTGTCAGTATTATTGTCAATTATTGTATGTATTTGTAAAAAATTACGAATAATTATGCTTTTCAAACAACAAATGTTTTTGTAAATAATTCACTATTTTTAAGTAATTACTTTCTTACCAAATAATGTATCAGCTGCCGCCATTTAATAACAAAACAAAGGTGCCAGAGTTATCAAAAAACGGACTGAACATACTCTATTTACGTGTTTAAATCCTAAACACTTCATTTGAGATATTTAACAAAACAACAATCTCAAAATCATCGTGTTTAAGCTCTTAAACACGAATAAGGTGTTAAACACGTTTAAAAACATAAGTGTGAACATAGTATTATATAGCTAAGTAGCAATTGCTATAACCGGGTGTCCTAAGACACCTCTCTCCTTTTTTCTTCTTCTTATTATTAGGTGTTTGACGTTTAAAATACATTAAGGCGGCTATTAGACGCTCATACTCGGTATATGAGCATGACAGACTTTCGTACATTCCAACAAACACCTCTTAAAATGCGCGATCTAACTAAGTCATCTTTATGCTTTGCGTACTCTACGTTTCCACATGGCATAACATTTCGTTGTAACTTGAAATTATAAGTGATTTGTTAAAACAAATGCACTATCAATAATGTTATCACTTGAAAAATGCATTAATTTGAGCAGTCTACACTTAACATTAACTTACAAGTTTATGTTCAAGTGAGCCATCTTATGTTAGGAGACCGCAAGTTACGAAAACATAAATGAAATTTGCACTGAATTTGACAGAACATATATTACAGGAGTATGATGACAAACACAAAAATTCAAAATTCCTTAAAGCTGAAAAACACGAATTTTGCATTATCACACCATTCTCAAATACCAAGTATGACAGCCTAATAGCCGCTTAAGATGTCTTTTGCTGTTTACATGGTTTCCATCATTATACATTTCTACAAAAACGACAAAATACAGGAGTTTTTACCTGTATAAATGGAAAAGAATATATAAAATTTATAAAATTAAAAATGCTAAATAATGCTAAAAAAATAATACAAAAATGCTAAAAAAAATGCTAAATGCAAAATAAAAAATTCACTGCTAAATCAAAATACATAATGCTAAATTTAGCAGTGAAAATGCTAAAAGGGTCACACTGGTCACGATGTATATTTGAATTTTTTATATACCATGGAGCCGATGTTATTAATCGCAAAATTTTATTTTGTCTTCGTTGGATTCTCTCGACATTGGAAGCTGAAGCAGTGCCCCATAGTTGAATTCCGTAGCACCATATCGGTTTCAAAAGTGACTTGTATATCAAAAGTTTGCAATCTAGACTGAGGTTTGAATTTCTACCAATCAGCCAATGTACCTGAGTTAATTTTAGTTTCATTTGGGTTAACTTAGAGTCAATGTGGTGTTTCCAAGTAAGCCGTCGATCAAGGTGTATACCAAGATATTTCACATGAGTATGTTGAGGGACAACTTGATTGTTTATCCGAATGGGTAAACACGTATCTCTTCGTAATGTATATGTTACTTGAACACACTTTTGTTCGTTTACCTTAATTCTCCATAAGTTTAACCATAGTTCCAGCTGGGTAATGTGTTCTTGAAGATATCGGGATGCCTCGTAAGGATTTTCATGCATACTAAGGCAGGCTGTATCATCAGCAAATGTGGAAGTGTGAATATTGCTGCTCAGAGGCATATCACAAGTATAAATCAAATACAAAACTGGCCCCAGTATACTCCCCTGTGGCACACCGGATGAGATAGTTTCAGGCATGCTCATAAAGTCTCCTTCCACAACAGTGAACTTGCGGGCAGTAATGTAACTTTCCAAAAGACTTACAACGTTTATTGGCAGGTATGTTTTTAATTTTAAAATTAGTCCTTCATACCACACTTTATCAAATGCCTGAGAAACGTCGATAAACAGCGCAGAACAATACTTCTTTTCTTCAAATGTTCTTCTTATAAATTGGACCAATCTATGAGTTTGTTCAATGGTGCTATGCTGACTTCTAAAACCAAATTGATGGTCCGGTATGCACCCACTATTAACTAGAATTGGGGACAATTTTGTCATGAGCAGTTTTTCGAAAAGCTTTGACATTGTTGATAGGAGACTTATTGGCCTGTATGACTCAGCCTTGGTAAGGTCTTTGTCCGGCTTTGGAATCATTTTAACTTTGGCAAGCTTCCAGCTATTTGGATAATACTGCAGTCGTAAAATGGCGTTAAAAATAAATAACTGTATTCTAATTGCAATACGAGGCAACTTTATTAGCATCTGGTTACTAATTCCATCAAAACCCGGAGCTTTCTTTGAGTTGAGTTCAGCAATTAGGTTTTGCACATCACGCGTCTTAAACTTTATTTGTTGAGGGGGTAGAGCGACTACATTTGGCAAATCAATTACACCAGTACATGTGTTTGGGGTAAATACGTATTTTAAATGGGCAGCAAATATGTTACCTTTTTCAGTATCGCTTCTTGCCCAACCTCCGGTAGATGTGCGCAGAGGTGGTTTAAACTCAACGGGTGTTTTAAGCTTTCTAGCCGCACGCCATAAAGAGTAATCAGATGCTGGTGTGACATCAAGATTTTCCAGATAGTTTTTAAGAGATGCAGTTTTTTCATGTGCAAGCAGCTCTTGGAGTCGTTTAGTGCACTCTTTAAATCTAATTTTATTCAGGAGTGATCCGTGCTGTTGCCATTCCCGTCTAGCTCTTCTTTTTTCACATACGAGACGTTCAATATCTGTAGAATAAAGTCTATTAAACCCAGTCTGCTGATGGGAGGTAGTGGCATGTTTAGCAGCCTGCTTAATATTTTCGTTAAGATTGGCAATGTTAGATTCAACATCATCAGGTGTTCTTAGTGTAATGTTTTCCGTGCAATGACTACTAAGATATTTTTTGAATCGCAGCCAATTTACACGATTTATCAAATTCGCATATGGGTGAGGTAAATCACTTCTTAATGGGCTACAAATTGTAACGATCGTGGGAGAGTGATCGGACGAGAGATCTAGAGAAGCTTCAATTTGAATTAAATCCCTAGAGATATTTTTTATAACGCCAAAGTCTATTACATCCGGAATTTTATGTATGTCAGTAGGCCAATAAGTGGGCTCCCCACTTGAAATGACATCCAACCCCATTTTGGAAATTGTATTGAACAACGCTCGACCTCTGGGTGTAATAAGACGCGAACCCCAGAACGTGTGTTTAGCATTATAGTCGCCAGCTGCTACGAAAAAAGGGCCCAGAGATTTGTAAAAATCCTCGTATTGATCCTCAGTAATTGCGAATCTAGGAGGAGAGTAAATGGATGATATCACAAAATTACTGCAAAAATTTTCGACACAAATATTCGTTGCTTGTAAATGTTCCTCTCGGGTCCTTTGAATCATATAAGGTGTAGCCATAAATTTTAAAAAGGCTTCTCGAAGTCAAATGAGTCTCTGAGACCAACACTATATCAATATTTTTTTCCGTGAGGAAGTGCTCAAGTTCATTTTTATGTTGGCGAATGCCGTTTGCGTTCCAGAAACATATTTTTAACGTGTTCATGGTTTATTAACTAAAGCTGGAAGCAGAGTATTCTGCATTCGCAGCATTTCTTGCATCATGGTAGTCATATTTGTTGTAAAATTAGTTATAGTTTGCACCAGATTATCAATAGTAGCTTCAAGGCGATTGAAATTAAAATTCGAATTTGTATTTGTTGAATTATTTGGAGGTGAAACATTTTGTGTATGAATAGAATTTGTCTTAGCAGCATCGGCATACGATACACGGGAACTAACTGGTTGGTTCACTTGCGCAATAATGGCTGATAAAGCGTTTGCTGATTGGGCTGGGGCCAATTTAGGTGTTTGCCTCATAGTCTGTTTGACGAAATAGTACACAGGACAACCTCTGTAGTTAGCGGTGTGATTTTCTCCACAATTACTGCATTTTTTGTTACTTTGATCTTTCGGTTTATTGCAACTAGCAGTGCCGTGTAACTCGCCGCACACAACACAAACAGCAAGTAATTTGCAGTAAGTTTTAGTATGGCCATATTCTTGACAATTATGGCACTGTACGGGTCCTGAACGCTTGTGTGGTTCTTCAACGGTTATTTTTCGATATAAGAGATATTTTAAATTATATATTGGATGGGTCTCATTTTTTTTTCAATTTTATATCATTTGGCTCAAGTTCAACGCGAAATAGAGGTTGAAAGATCTTTTCCCTATTTATTATGTTCGATACATTTTTTACTTTAAAGCCCTGGAGGACGAGAGCATCTTTTACTTCTTCGGGAGCAACATAGGAATCTATGCCCTTCAACACAATCTGCATACCTTTAGCACTCTTGAGCTGATATGTGTAGAAATTTGTTTTACATTTTTCAAGTTCAGCAACCATTTTGCGGAAATCTTTTTCGTCATAAATTTGGATTTTAGTTTCATCGATGTTGCCACGTTTTATTGGAACAATGTGAAATTTATTCTCACCAATTACCGAAATTAATTTCTTAATAAGAGCGTTTGAATTTTTCTCTCTCAAATATATTGGTGGCGGCTTGGATGTTTTGTTCGAGGATACCTCGGGTTTGTCGTTGTCATCTTGAAAAATTATAAAGCGGTTTTGGCGATTAGTTGAGGCTGCGCTGTTATCCCTATACACTTTTGGAGCAGATGAGATTTTTTAAGAACTCGGGCTTCGTCCACGCTTTACTATGGTTATATATCTGTCCATTCCAACTTGTACCTTGAGTTTCGAGCCGCTGTTATCTGTAGTGATAACTTTGTTAAGTGATGAACACGAGCCTGAAGGGGATGATAATACTGACTTATATGAAGGAGTACTGGGCAACTGTAATGTTAACGAATCCGTTGGCATTGGACAAAGAGAAGTTGATCGCTGACGAAAAATTGGCTTAGCCGTTAAAAAAAGTCTGTCATCAAGTTTTTTATTTATTTTTTTTAAATTAAGATCATCAGAACTCACAGTAAGTCTATCATCAGATTTGTTATTTTTATTGTTATCATTAAGATCATCAGAGCTCACAGTAAGATAGGCATTTCTGCCGTTATCACTCACTTCGCAATTATTTGTTTTCGAGGTACTCATATAGAGTATTCCTCAAGGGCACTTTGTAAGTGTATTCCTCAAGGGCACTTTAAGTTATTTTGTTTACGGTTGTTTTTGTTTTTTTTTTGTTTTAGTTATTACCAAGGCTGCCGTTTTTGGTTATTTCTAACCAAAAGTGGTTACTTTTTTCTTTAATGTGGAGATGTGAATATTTTTCTCATTTTGGTTATTTTTTTGCCAAAATAATGATACACATGTACATATTTTTTATGTCATACCTTATAAGCTTTTATGTTCTTAAATTTTTAGTATTGCTGCTAAGGCAACTGAAAATAAAACAGCTGTGACTAAAATCGCTAGTGCAGCCAACTGTTATGAATTCGCCTTAATTGCTAGTAGGGATGCCAATCGGGATCGATTTTTAGAAATCCCGGGATTCGGGATTAATAAATCCCGATCCCGAAAATCCCGGGATATTCGGGATCGCGGGACTTTCGGGATCCCGGGATTTTTCGGGATTCCGGGATTTTCGAGATTTCGGGATCTAAAATTTTTTGGTAAAATAAATAATTTTTTTTTTATAAATAGTACTTTAATAACAAATTTTATGCATTTTAAAAGTTTTTATGTTGATAATATATCATTAAATATTTGTCTTTAAAGTTAACAATATTTTAATACTAGTATGAAATAAAAATCGAAAGAATTTTTGTCATCTATTTTTAATTGATGTTAGAGAATTTATACTGAAAACAATAACTAAATATGAAAACTTGTTTTTGCTTTCAATATAAATGTTTTTCTATAATCTTTTTAGCACTATCGCTTGATTAACGAAAATTTTAGATGCACTTTCATACAAATAAGCTGCAAAAACATTATTGTTTTTTTAAATATATCTATTTAGGTTTTTTTAATTGCGATTGACCAACAAGTAGCCATTACGGTTGTTACATATACCAGGTATTGCCTATTTTTTTAATCGATTTCGTCACTACTATGACAACGATAATAAGGCTGAACATGTCGAAAAATTAAAAGAAATGTATACACAATTCTAATCAAATTCTATAAATTACGTCTAATGATCACATTTTTGTAGGCACATACATTAACCGCCGTATTCATAAAAAAATTTAGGTTTATTACAGGTTTATTTGACAAATTTCCCAAAGAAATACGTCAAATAAGCGCTTAATAAGCCTAAAATATTTTTTATGAATATGCCACTAAAAGTTTGCCTGAGCACTTGAACAGTATTTTTCTTCTACTGAAAAATTTTAAATTCATACATAAGTTGTTTTCTGCAAGTTCAACAGATACATATGTAGTCCTAAGTTCGCTAAGAGGAGTATGGTTTATTAGTGTGCTGTCCTTCTACTCTGCAACTCGAATAAAACTATAATTGAGTCGAAGTCATTCAGTCGGTCATTTTTTACACAAACCTTTGATCAAACCCATGTAATTTAAATAAGTCATAGGTTTGTGTCAAAAACGACCTAAACGGTCTAACGAAAATAATTTTGAACTGCAATGTAAAAAAACATACATTCACACTAGAGCAATTTTTTAGACAAAATAGTACGCATTATTCTGTAAATATTTCTCGCGTTTACGTCAACCCGACTTTTTATTTTCTACTTCAATTGTAAGGAGCTGTCAGTAGTACTCAATTGTTACCGAAAAGTGGATAAGGGTTGAGGAGTCGATATACAGAGTTATACACTGCAATTATGAATAAATTTCCGCAAGAAATGTCTCCCTTTTCCATAATTTTTTTTTGTTTGCCCTATTTTTTGCTACTGTTTAAAATTATTCCCCGGCCAAAATTTCTCATGGAATTTTATTCATAATTGGCCTTATAATATAGAATAAGACGCAATAAATTTGTCAAACTTATTGAATTTTCCAAATGTTATTTTCCTTCCAAAGCTCATATGCTTCTTTTCGTTTTCAAAATAATTCTTAGTTGTATATTGTATCACCTTTGATGAAAATAACCGTGAGAAAGTAGTTAATTTATTTTGCACTTGTTGTTAATTTATAAGAAATATGCCACGAATAGTCATTAAATTGTTAAAACTGCACGTATAAAATTGTATGGGACTTTTAAATACTATAAAAAAATACCATAAAATCAACCAAAATTGTAATCTATTAAGTTTTTTATTTAAAAATTGCTAAGAAATCCCGAAAAAGAAATCCCGGGATTGAATCTTACAAATCCCGGGATTCGGGATTTGCCAAATCCCGAAAATCCCGGGATTTCCGGGATCGGGATTTCCCGTTTGGCATCACTTGTTTACAATACTTTTACAACACTGTCAACAGCTTTTAATTTTACTAAATGATCGCAACTCTGTACTACAGAAATGACATGTCTTTTGTAATTTCGGCAACATTCAATTAAAAGATTTTACAAAGTAAATTTATATAAAGAATATGCACGTAAGTTGTTGTTTGTGTAAAAATACTGTTCGGCTGTCAAATACAAAAACTGAACGTGTGAAGAAAAACAAAATTCAAGAATAAAACGGAAAACTAAACGAGAAAAAATTAATCAGCTGCCGACTGACATATACATACCTTGCAAATGAGCATTGAACTATTGCTTGCAAGTCAGCTTCATGTACCTTGATTTCTTGTTGTAGTAATAAAAATACTACATATTGAAATTTGGTTATTTTTTTCTCATTTGGTAACTTTTAAAGCGAATTTTGGTTGTAAAAATTTTTTGGTTGTGGCAGCACTGGTTATTACTGTCTATGTAAAAAAAATATTAGCAAAGCAAAAATAGCTTGTTTATCAAAGTTTATGTACAACAAATATTATGTTCTACAAATATTTTTTTTTGTATGGTTTTTTTTTTTTGGTTTAGTATGTAAAAAGAAATTCCGCTAATACTTCTGTTCACTATGAAGGTACAACGAGATTTGAGGAATAATATTGCACTCAATGCTTTTTTACGTTTTTACGTTTAATAATTCGATTCTTAAGGCTTTTGATTACAGAAAAGCAGTTATTTTTTTCAGAACTCTTTATAAGCAATTGTAAGACACCTTCTAATTCCATAAAAGATGCATTATCTTTTCGTTCGAACAAAAATGATAAATAAAAGTTGTTGAACAATTTTTGTTGGAATGACAACACCAGGGTTGTCAGATACGCCGATTTCTCGCCAAACGTGGCGATTTTTCAACTTGTTTGGCGACTAAATTTTTGATTTGGCGACATGACGATTTTTCTGGCGATAAATAAATTTGTTGGCGATTTAATGGCTATTTTTTTTTAAATTTAATTTGAAAATTTTAGTAATTCAGGAAAATTAGTTTGTTAAAGGAGTAGTTTCAAAAATAAATCCTACCAAAACTCGTCTGCAAGATATTCGGGTATGTTCTGTATTCCACGTGAAATTAAAAGGTGTGGAATACAGAACATACCCGTTTAAAGCAATTTGATTTTGATGATTTTTCTTATATTAATTACTTACTAATGCGTTTTGAATTTAATAAAAAAAATTTTGGCGATTTTATTTCTGCTTTTGGCGATTTGCTGCTGAATTTTTATACGATTATTTTTTAAAAATTTATATTAAAAAAAGTGTTATATAAAAACAATTTTATTATCAAATATATATTAAGAAAAACCACATAAAATCATTTTTGGCGATTTTTAAAATCAATTTGGCGAAATAGCTCGGAAAAAATCTGACAACCCTGGACAACACTACTAGTCACATAATTCATGCGTATACTAAGTCAACAGAATCATAGTGGAAAAGTCTTGTGAATGGATATTTCCTCTGTACTAACTATTTATAGCCTTTGAGAAGGCTTTTGACGCCCTGGTCTGTAAGGGCATACCAAGATAAACTATTTCCTTCATACAGGGCTTATACAGGATAGCCACATGCAATATCGATTTTTTTTTTTTTTTTTCATACGAATCGACCCGCTCTAATGTACATAGATGTCCGCCCTTTTGGCGCCTCCGCCATTTTTGCAATCGCATTTTTGGTCACCTTTTCGAAAATCCCTTTCATTTGATACCGATACCATGAAAATGATAAATGGACATAAATGTCCACTTTTTGGCGCCTCCTCCATTTTTTCGATCGCATTTCTGGTCATCTGCTCGAAAATCCCTTTCATTTGACATCCATATCATGAAAGTGTTAAAAAACCCTTTTTCGACTTATTTTAAGAAGTCGATGTTTTATTTGATGAAAAATTTGTTTGCCCACCCAGCTAAAAAAATGTGTATGGTCCATATATATTTTTAATATATGAATGTATATAAATATATATGAATATGTATAAATTCATGTATGGAAATATATAGGATTATACATTGCAAAACTATTATATATGAATTGATATATGGACTAATATATGAAATGTATTATAATATATGAGCTCATATAAATATGGAAATTTAATTATGAACCTCTTTAGATGTGGATCCATATATAGAAATAAGATGTAATATATAGAGCCATATACAATTTTATGCTCACATGATATCACATAAGATCGTTTTTTTTAATAAAAAAAACTTGCATTTTATTAACTCGATCTTTTTCTGTCTTCTTTTATCACTGGTGAATTGCAAATCTGTTAGAAAATACAAACGATTTCCAAATTTTGTGTGTACACCCTCAACGTTTAAAAAATAAACCCCATTCTTGTACGATTTTATACATTTCGGCCGTATGAAATAAATGAAATAATCAAAAGGATACTTCAGTCATTAATTTTATAGAAAATATCGGAATACTCTAGATATTTTTCAGAAACAAAGTTCATATTACTGCAAAAAAAAATTATTGAAAACTAGGGTTGAAATAAAATTGATAATTTTTTTTAATGATTAATTGCATTAGTTTTTAATCTAAATTCTTATTAAATTAAATTTTATGTACGCAGATATGTTTTGTGTTTTTTAAATAATCGATGCACCTTTTCTCTTAAAATTATGAATAAAATATCTTTTAGTTCGATTTTAATTATTTATCCAAACAAATGTTCCATCAAATACAACATCAATGCTTAGAATCTTAAAAAAGTAATTTTAATAAATATGAATATGAATTTACAAATTCATATGTACATGTATGAAAATGTATGAATATATATTATCATATATGGTCATATACCCTCATTTTTCGGATCCGAACCATATATGGGATGTCATATATGCTCCATACATATTTTTATCATTTGCTTGAGTACTTTTTGGCTATTCTTGGTGACCAAAATGTGATACTTACTTACTCTTTTACCCCCACCATTTCGCAAACATAAAAAATGATCAGCTTGTAAACAAGTTCCCGTTAACCAACAAGTCAAGGGAAAAGCAATGCAGAAAAAATTATATATTGTATTTTGATTGTATAGTGAGAAGTCCTGTTTTTGATCGCTAAAGTGAGAATTGGTGTCTATTTTTGTTATAAAAAAGTTTTTTATTGAAAAAATTAAAAAAAGTTAATAATTATAATAAACAAAATACTAATAACTATTTAAAATAAATTAAAAAATTTTATCATAAAACTATATCAAATTATAGTCTGATTTCTATTAAAAAAAGGGTCAAATATTATACATATTTTTTTTTTTTTTTTTAATACATATTTTTATTTATTGTATCTTCAAATATGAACTAACAATAAGTATTCAAATCTTAAATCTAAAATATAATTATTAGGCCCGACCACTGTCGGACATAAATTTAGAGATAGTTATAAATAATACATAAGTAGTGATAATCAAAAGGAAGAAAAAATAAAATAAAATAAAAAGTATTTTCAAGCAGTCCCATCTGGAGTGTTGAGTATAAGAGCACTTGTATCCCTCTTTTTTAGGCGGACGTGTCCAGTAAAGTTCAAAATATTACGAGCAAGCGGATTAGGATGTGACTCGAGTTTTGTTAAATATTTGCCTGCATATTTTGCAATTTCTTCAACCACTAGTGGCATGTTTAAATCACGATGTATATTTGAGTTTTTTATATACCATGGAGCCGATGTTATTAATCGCAAAATTTTATTTTGCCTTCGTTGGATTCTCTCGACATTGGAAGCTGAAGCAGTGCCCCATAGTTGAATTCCGTAGCACCATATGGGTTTCAAAATAGACTTGTATATCAAAAGTTTGCAATCTAGACTGAGGGTTGAATTTCTAACAATCAGCCAATGTACCTGAGTTAATTTTAGTTTCATTTGGGTTAACTTAGAGTCAATATGGTGTTTCCAAGTAAGCCGTCGATCAAGGTGTTTTCCAAGATATTTCACATGAGTATGTTGAGGGACAACTTGATTGTTAATCCGAATGGCTGAACAAGTATCTCTTCGTAATGTATATGTTACTTGAACACTCTTTTGTTCGTTTACCTTAATTCTCCATAAGTTTAACCATAGTTCCAGCTGGGTAATGTGTTCTTGAAGATATCGGGATGCTTCATAAGGATTTTCATGCATACTAAGGCAGGCTGTATCATCAGCAAATGTGGAAGTGTGGATATTGCTGCTCAGAGGCATATCACAAGTATAAATCAAATACAAAACTGGCCCCAGTATACTCCCCTGTGGCACACCGGATGAGATAGTTTCAGGCATGCTCATAAAGTCTCCTTCCACAACAGTGAACTTGCGGGCAGTAATGTAACTTTCCAAAAGACTTACAACGTTTATTGGCAGGTATGTTTTTAATTTTAAAATTAGTCCTTCATGCCACACTTTATCAAATGCCTGAGAAACGTCGATAAACAGCGCAGAACAATACTTCCTTTCTTCAAATGTTCTTCTTATAAATTGGACCAATCTATGAGTTTATTCAATGCTGCTATGCTGACTTCTAAAACCAAATTGATGGTCCAGTATGCACCCACTACGAACTAGAATTGGGGACAATTTTGTCATGAGCAGTTTTTCGAAAAGCTTTGACATTGTTGATAGCAGACTTATTGGCCTATATGACTCAGCCTTGGTAAGATCTTTGCCTGGCTTTGGAATCATTTTAACTTTGGCAAGTTTCCAGCTGTGTGGATAATACTCCAGTCGTAAAATGGCATTGAAAATAAATAACAGTATTCTAATTGCAATACGAGGCAACTTCATCAGCATCTGGTTACTAATTCCATCAAAACCCGGAGCTTTCTTCGGGTTGAGTTCAGCAATTACTTTTTGTACATCACGCGTCTTAAACTTTACTAGTTGCGGGGGTAGAGCGTCTACATTTGGCAAATCAATTACACCAGTACATGTGTTTGGGGTAAATCCGTATTTCAAATGGTCAGCAAATATGTTATATTTATATAACATATATTATATTATATAATATGATCATAATATGACTTCAAATTATGGTAACATTCGTTTAAAAAATTGATCGAATATCATACAAAATATGATCATTAAACGATTTCAAAAATGGGTCGAAAATGAAGCAAAATGTTTTTTTTTTTTTATGCATGATTTTTATTTATTGTATCTTCATATATGAACTAACAATAAGTATTCAAATCTTAAATCTAAAAAATATAATTAGGCCCGACCAATGTCGGACATAAGCTTAGTAGTAGTTATATATAATACATATGTAAGTAGTGATAATCAAAAGGAAAAAAATAAAAGTATTTTCAAGAAGTCCCATCTGGAGTGCTGTGAATAAGAGCCATTGTGTCCCTCTTTTTTAGGCGGATGTGTCCAGTAAAGTTCAAAATATTACGGGCAAGCGGATTAGGATGTGACTCGAGTTTTGTTAGATATTTGCCAGCGTATTTTGCAATTTCTTCAGTCACTAGTGGCATATTCAAATCACGATGTATATTTGAATTTTTGATGTACCATGGAGCCGATGTTATCATGCGTAAAATTTTATTGTGCCTGCGTTGAATTTTCTCTACATTTGAAGCTGAAGCAGTGCCCCATAGTTGAATTCCGTAGCACCATATTGGCTTTAAAAGCGACTTGTATATTAAAAGTTTACAGTCTAGGCTAAGTGTTGAATTTCGACCAATCAGCCAATGTACCTGAGTTAGTTTAAGTTTCATTTGAGTTAACTTAGAATCAATGTGGTGTTTCCATGTAAGTCGTCGATCAAGGTGTATACCAAGATATTTCACATGTGAATGTTGAGAAACAACTTGATTGTTAATCCGAATGGGGGAACAAGTATCTCTTCGTAAAGTAAATGTTACTTGAACACACTTTTGTTCATTTACCTTGATTCTCCATAAGTTTAACCAAAGCTCCATCTGGCTAATGTGTTCCTGGGTTTGCGGGATGCCTCATCAGGGTTTTCATGCATACTAAGGCAGGCTGTATCGTCGGCAAATGTGGAAGTATGAATACTACTGCTCACAGGCATATCACAAGTATAAATTAAATATAAAACTGGTCCTAGTATACTCCCCTGTGGCACACCAGATGAAATTGTTTCAGGCCTACTTGTAAAGTCTCCTTCTGCAACAGTGAACTTACGGGAAATAATGTAACTTTCCAAAAGATTTAAAATGTTTATTGGTAAGTAAGTCTTCAATATTAATATTAGGCCTTCATGCCACACTTTATCAAATGCCTGGGAAACGTCAATAAACAGCGCAGAACAATACTTTTTTCCCTCAAAAGTTCTTCTTATAAATTGAACTAATCTGTGAGTTTGTTCAATGGTGCTATGCTGACTTCTAAAACCAAATTGATGGTCTGGTATGCACCCACTACTAATTAGAATTGGGGACAATTTTGTTTTGAGCAGTTTTTCGAAAAGCTTTGACATTGTAGATAGTAGACTTATTGGCCTATATGACTCAGCCTTTGTTATATATTTGCCCGGCTTTGGAATCATTTTAACCTTGGCAAGTTTCCAGTTGTGTGGATAATACTCCAGTCGTAAAATAGCATTAAATATGAATAACAGGATTCTCATTGCAATACGAGGCAAGTTCATCAGCATCTGATTACTAATTCCATCAATACCCGGAGCTTTCTTCAAGTTGAGTTCGGCAATTAATTTTTGTAAATCACGCGTCTTAAACTTTATGTGTTGAGGGGGTAGAGCGACTATATTCGGCAAATCAGCAACACCAGAACATATATTTGGCGTAAAAACGGATTTTAAGTGCTCAGCAAATATTTTACCTTTTTCAGTATCGCTTCTTGCCCAACCTCCGGTAGATGTGCGTAGAGGTGGCTTATACTCAACGGGTGTTTTAAGCTTTCTGGCAGCGCGCCACAAGGAGTAATTAGACGCCGGTGTAACATCAAGACCCTCCAGATAATTTTTAAGAGATGCAATTTTTTCAGATGCAAGCAACTCTTGGAGTCGTTTAGTGCACTCTTTAAATCTGATTTTATTTTGTGGTGATCTGTGCTGTTGCCATTCCCTTCTTTTTTCACGTACGAGACGTTCAATGTCTGTAGAATAAATTTTATTAAACCCAATCTGCGGATGGGAGATAGTGGCATGTTCAGCAGCCTGTTTAATATTCTCGCTGAGATTGGCAATGTTCGATTCAATATCATCGGGTGTTCTAAGCGTAATGTTTTCCGTACAATGACTGCTGAGATATTTTTTGAACCCCAGCCAATTTACACAATTGATCATCTTCACATATGGGTCAGGTAAGTTACTTCTTAATGGGCTACAAATTGTGATGATCGTCGGGGAGTGATCGGACGAGAGATCAAGAGAAGCTTGAACTTGAATTAAATCCCTAGAGATATTTTTTATGACGCCAAAATCTATAACATCCGGAATTTTTTGTATGTCAGTAGGCCAATAAGTGGGCTCCCCACTCGAAATGACATCCAAGCCCATTTTTGAAATAGTGTTGAACAATGCTCGACCTCTGGGTGTAACAAGGCGCGAACCCCAGAACGTATGTTTCGCATTGTAGTCTCCAGCTGCTACAAAACAAGGTCCAAGAGATTTGTAGAAATTTTCATATTGATTCTCAGTGATTGAAAATCTGGGAGGGTAGTAAATTGATGATATAACGAAATTTGAACAAAAACTTTCAATGCCAATATTTGTTGCTTGTAGGTATTCTTCACAAATGTTATCAAGAACATAGTGCTTGAGTCTTGACTTTATTAGAATTGCTGATCCACCGCAAGCCCTTCCTCTAGGGTCCTTTGAATCATATATAGTGTAGCCATAAATTTTAAAAAGACTTCTCGAAGTCAAATGAGTCTCAGATACTAACATTATATCAATATTTTTTTCCGTGAGGAAGTGCTCAAGTTCATTTTTATGTTGGCGAATGCCGTTTGCGTTCCAGAAACATATTGTTAACGTGTTCATGGCTTATTAAGTATTGCTTGAAGCAGAGTATTCTGCATTCGCAACATTTCTTGCATCATGGTAGTCATATTTGTTGTAAAATTGTTTATAGATTGCACAAGATTTTCAATAGTGGCTTCAAGGCGATTATAATTAAAGTTTGAGTTTGTATTTGTAGAATTATTTTGCGGTGAAACATTTTGTGTCGGAATAGAACTAGCCTTAGCAGCATCTGCATACGATACACGGGAAGTAACTGGTTGGCTCATTTGCTGAAAAGTGGCAGAGTAAACGTTTGCTGATTGAGCTGGAGCTAATTTAGGTTTTTGCACCATAGTCTTCTTTACCAAAGAGTACACACGACAACCTCTGTAGTTAGCGGTGTGATTACCTCCACAATTACTGCATTTTTTATCACTTTGATCTTTTGGTTTGTTGCAGCTAGCGGTGCCGTGTAATTCGCCGCACACAGCACAAACAGAGGGTAAATTGCAGTATGTTTTTGTATGGCCATATTCTTGGCAATTATGGCACTGTACAGGACCTGAACGCTTATGTGGCTCTTCAACTGTGATTTTTCGGTACAAGAGGTATTTTAAATTATAAATTGGATGCGTCTCATTTTTTTTCAATTTTATATCATTAGGTTCTAGTTCAACACGAAATAGGGGTTGGGGAATCTTTTCTCTATTTATTATATTGGACACATTTTTTACCTTGAACCCCTGGAGGACGAGTGCATCTTTTATTTCTTCGGGGGAAACATAAGAATCTATGCCCTTCAATACGATCTGCATGCCTTTAGCGCTCTTAAGCTGGTATGTGTAGAAGCTTGTTTTACTTTTTTCAAATTCAGCAACCATTTTGCGGAAATCAGTTTCGTCATAGATTTGAATTTTCGTTTCATCGATATTGCCATGTTTTATTGGAACAATGTGAAATTTATTCTCACCAATGACCGAAATTAATTTTTTAATAAGGGCATTTGAATTTTTTTGTCTCAAATAGATTGGTGGCGGCTTGAATGTTTTGTTCGAGGATACCTCGGGTTTGTCGTTGTCATCTTGAAAAATTTTAAAGCGGTTTTGGCGATTAGTTGAGGCTGCGCTGTTATCCCTAGACACTTTTGGAGCAGATGAGATTTTTGAAGAATTCGGGCTTCGCCCGCGCTTTAAAATTGTAATGTATCTGTCCATTCCAACTTGTACCTTGAGTTTCGACCCGCTGTTATCTGTAGTGATAACTTTGTTAAGTGATAAACACGAGCCTGAAGGGGATGATATTACTGACTTAAACGAAGAAGTACTGGGCAACTGTAATGTTAATGCATCATTACTATTTGGCATTGGACAAAGCGAAGTTGATCGCTGACGAAAAATTGGCGTTGCCGTTAACAAAAGATTTTCATCAGATTTATTTTTTATATTTTTTTCATTCAGAGTTTCAGAACTCACAGTAAAATAAGCATTTCTGCCGTTAGAACTCACTTCAAGTTTTTCTGTATTTGAGGAATTCATACAAAGAATTCCTCAAGGGTTATTCGTTTATGTTTTTTTATTTTCGGTATTTTTTGTTTTTGTTATTTATGATTGTTTGTTTGACTTTGAGGTATTCCTCAATATCACTTGTTTAAGTTTTTTTTGCGGTTTTTTTTTTTTGTTTTTGTTATTTTTACTATGTAAAAAATATTAGCAAAGCAGAAAGCTTATTTATTAAAGACAGTATGTATGTACCTATTACGAATAATATGTACTACTAATATTTTTTTTTGTATATGTAATTTTTGTTTGTTTGGTAAGTAAGTAAAATTCCGCTATTCGACTGTTCGCTATGAAGGTACCACGAGAACTGAAGCAGAATGTGATCATAAAATGATTGCAAATTCAACTAAAAAGTGAACAGAAAATATTATCACATATGATAACAAATGTACATGAAAACTACATTAAAGCAGAGATCATAAATGACTATTCAGGATAGTCACATGCAGGGTACAATTTTCTCCCGATGACAGAATCATTTATGATTAGAAAATGATTGCATATTTGATAGTTTTAATCATCTAGAATATTCAAATGTGACTATTTTTTGATCATTATTTTCACAAAATGCTGGCTGGGAAGCATTTAAAAAAAACAACAACATCAGCACAGACCACGTTGAGTCAATCAACAAGCAAGGAAACACCAACACAAGCAAATGAAATTAAGTGATACAGTTTTTTATATAAAATAAATTGAAACAAATAATTTACTGGAACAGTAAAAATATTTACCGAAACTAACTTTTATTTCAAAACACACGTTTGTTTGAAATTTTTTTGGGTATAATTTTTTCTGTGCATATTCATACACTATTATAAATATTACTAAACTTAATGGGTTTTTTGTAAGATTTAGTACAGGGAGGCTTTATTTAATTTTTTAATCATATATTTATTTATTGAATCTTCAAATATGAACTAACAATAAGTATTCAAATCTTAAATCTAAATATAATTAATTAGGCCCGACCAGTGTCGGACATAAACATAGTGAATGTTATTAATAATACATAAGTAGTGATAAGCAAAAACAAAAGTATTTTGCGATTTCTTCAGTCACTAGTGGCATATTTAAATCACGATGTATATTTGAAGTTTTAATGTACCATGGAGCCGATGTTATTAGTCTTAAAATCTTATTTTGCCTTCGTTGGATTCTCTCTATATTGGATGCTGAGGCAGTGCACCTTAACTGTATTCCGTAGCACCGTATTGGTTTCAAAATCGACTTGTATATTAAAAGGTTGCAATCTAGACTGACTGTTGAATTTCTACCAATCAGCAAATGTATCTGAGTTAATTTCAGTTTCATTTGTGTTAGCTTTGAGTCAATATGGGGCTTTCATGTAAGCCGTCGATCAAGGTGTATACCAAGGTATTTTACGTGTGAATGTTGAAGAACAACTTGATTGTTGATTCGAATTGGGGAACAAGTATCTCTTCGCAGGGTAAAAGTTACCTGAACTCACTTTTGCTCGTTCACTTTAATTCTCCATAAGTTTAACCATAGTTCCAGTTGTGTAATATGTTCTTGTAGATATCGGGAAGCTTCGTTAGGGTTTTCGTGCATACTTAGGCAGGCAAAGGTATATGTATGGATATTACTGTTCAAAGGCATATCACAAGTATAAATCAAATACCAAACTGGCCCCAGTATGCTCCCCTGTGGCACACCGAATAATATAGATTCGGGCACACTCATGAATTATCTTTCCACAACCGTGAACTTCCAGGTAGTAATGTAGCTTTCTAATAAATTCAGAAAATTTATTGGTAGATATGATTTAAATTTTAAAATAAGGCTATTGTTCAATGGTGCTATACTGACTTCTGAAACCAAATTGATGGTCTTGGATGCACCCACTACCAATTAGAATTGGGGACAATTTTGACATGAGCAGTTTTTCGAAAAGATTTTACATGATGCAGATTGGTAAGATCTTTGCCCGGCTTTGGAATCATTTTAACTTTGACAAGCTTCCAGCTATTTGGATAATACTCCAGTCGTAAAATGGCGTTAAAAATAGATAACAGGATTAAAATTGCAATACGGGGAAACTTTATTAGCATCTGGTTACTAATTCCATCAATACTCGGAGCTTTCTTCGGGTTAAGTTCAGCAATTAGTTTTTGTACATCACGCGTTCTAAATTATTTGGGTCGAGGGAGTAGCGCAACTACACACAAAAAAAAGACATGTACTATTATTAAGAATTTTTTTTCCCTAAATTCAAGTAAAAAAAATTTCTAAGTTTAAGTAATTTTTTCTAAGATGAAGGAAATTTTTACAAAAATCTAGTAAAAATGACTTAATATGAGTAAAAAATAATCAGTTAATATCCTCAAAAATAGTTCATAAAAATACACAAAAAATTTCTCACATTTTAGGAAATATTAACTGACTTAAAGGAAATATTTACTAAGAGTAGGAAAATGGTTATAAACTGAAGGAAATTTTATACTAAGGACTAGTCAATTTCGTCTTAAATCAAAAAATTAATTTTAGGAAATGAATTACTCCTGATTAGTTCATGAAATTTGACTTACTTAAAAGATGTAAAATGGTATTCTAAATTTTAGGAAAATATTTACCTGTTTTAAGTATTTTTTCTTTGAATTATAGAATTTATTATTAATTTGCATTTAGCAAAAAGTTTAAGTAAATTTTTCATATTTTCGACGAATATTTGAACTTGAAATTTATTTTTTTGTAAATAAAATAAAATTTTAAAACTCAATAATTTCAATGCTTATTCAGGCTGCCTTGTTAGGCAATTGGTTAGAGTGCTTGCCTATCAATCAGAAGGTTGCTGGTTCAATACTTGTATCCTCTAAAGCCAGATACTCTGTTCACAATTTCGTGCGAAATGCTGTCAAACTACATATAAAAGTATTTGGTATGAAATATTTGCGAAATAAATTCGCAAGAGTAGTACTCTGTTCTTGGTGTGAAAAACACGGAAAATCATGTCTTTCCATGCAAAATTAATCTGGCATCATTTTAGTTTAGCTGCGAAACAACATGAGCAGTACTTTTTTCGCACGGAATTTTAACAATGTTGCATACTTTCAAGCAATAAAAGCGAGAAATTTGTTTAAAAAACCGCGAGTTGGGCTACATTTAGTACATGTCAAATTTTTCACGCGAAATAACGAATGGCACTGAAAATTTTTCACAACTTCGAATAGAGTACCATGCTTAAAGGAATTAATATGTATGTATGGTGAATTAACTAAGATCATAATATGAAGATATAATATATAACATATTTGGTATAGAATTTAATTAAAAATAAAAATAAGTACCAGAATAAAAAACAAAAATAAATTGGAAAATTTACTAAATTTGAGATCAGACGAAAAATTTTTTGCAAAGCTCCGAGATTTATGGGAAAATTTTACTTAATTTTAGGAAAATTTTACTTAATTTTAGGAAAATTTTACTTAAATATGAAAATATAATTACTATAAAATAGTTCATCAATGAACTAGAAATATAGTAAATATTTTACTGGTTTCAAGTAAAAAACAGCTTTGGCGCCATACGAAAACTTTTTTTTATTCAAATTTAGAAAATTTTCCAAAGTTTTAGTTAGTTTTTTTTGAGTGTACATTGGGCAAATCAATAGCACCAGTACATGTGTTAGGGGTAAATACGTATTTTAAATGCTCAGGAAATATTTTACCTTTTTCAGTATCGCTTCTTGCCCAACCTCCGGTAGATGTACGCATAGGTGGTTTAAACTCAACAGGTGTTTTAAGCTTTCTAGCAGCGCGCCACAAAGAGTAATTAGATGCTGGTGTGACATCGAGATTTTCCAGATAGTTTTTAAGAGATGCAGTTTTTTCATATGCAAGAAGCTCTTGGAGTCTTTTAGTGCACTGTTTAAATTTAATTTTATTTTGGGGTGATCTGTGCTGTTGCCATTGTCTTCTAGCTCTTCTTTTTTCACATACGAGATCCTCAATATCCGTAGTATATATTATATTAAATCCAGTCTGCGGGTGGAAGGTAGTGTCATGTTCAGCAGCCTGTTTTATATTTTTGATAAGATTGCCAATGTTAAGTTCAATATCTTCGGATGTTCTTAGTGTAATGTTTTCCGTACATGACTACTGAGATATTTTCTGAACCCCAGCCAATTAACATGGTTGATCGTCTTCACATGTGGGTGAGGTAAGTTACTTCTTAGTGGGCTACAAATTGTAACGATCGTGGGAGAGTGATCGGAGGAGTGATCTTGAGAAGCTTCAACATGAACTAATTCATGACTCCAAAATTGCGAACCAAGGAGGAGAGTAAATTGATAATATAACAAAATTTTAGCAAAAATTTTCGACACAAATATTTGTTGCTTGTAGATGTTCTTCACAAATGTTGTCCAGAATATAATGCTTGAGTCTTGACTTTATCAGAATTGCTGATCCACCGCATGCTCTTCCTCTCGGGTCCTTTGAATCATATTAGGTGTAGCCATTAATTTTAAAGAGGCTTCTCGAAGTCAAATAAGTCTCAGAGACCAACATTATATCAATATTGTTTTCCCTGAGGAAGTGCTCAAGTTCGTTTTTGTGTTGGCGAATGCCGTTTGCGTTCCAGAAACATATTTTTAAAGTGTTCATGGTTTGTTAACTAAAGCTTGAAACAATGTATTCTGCATTCGCAGCATTTCTTGCATCATGCTAGTCATATTTGTTGTAAAATTGTTTATAGTTTGCACCAGATTTTCAATAGTAGATTCAAGGCGATTAAAACTAAGCCCTGAGTTAGTATTTGTTGAAGTATTTGGCCGTGAAACATTTTGTGTGGGAATAGAATTTGTCTTAGCAGCATCGGCATACGATACACGTGAATTAACTGGCTGGCTCACTTGGGCAAGAGTGGCAGAGTAAGCGTTTGCTGTTTGTGCTGGAACTACTTTAGGTTTTTGCCCCATAGTCTTTTTAACGAAAGAATATACAGGACATCCTCTATAGTTAGCGGTGTGATTACCTCCACAATTACTGCATTTTTTTCCGCTTGATCTCTTGGTTTAGTACAACTAGTACTACCGTGCAATTCACCGCAAATAACACAACCTGTAGGTAGTTTGCAGTAAGTTTTTGTGTGGCCATATTCTTGACAATTATGGCACTGTACGGGTCCAGAACGCTTGTGTGGTTCTTCAACTGTTTTTTTTTTCGATATAAAAGATATTTTAAACTATAAATTTGGTGCCTCATTTTTTCTCAATTTTATATCATTCGGCTCAAGTTCAACGCGAAATAGAGGCTGGGGGATCTTCTCCCTATTTATTATATTGGAAACTTTTTTACCTTAAATCCCTGGAGGACGAGTGCATCTTTTATTTCTTCGGGAACAAGATAAGAATCTATGCCCTTCAATACGATCTGCAGGCCTTAAGTACTCTTAAGCTGGTATGTGTAGAAATTTGTTTTATTTTTTTAAAATTCAGAAACCATTTCGCGGAAATCTGTTTCGTCATAAATTTGAATTTTCGTTTCATCGATATTGCCACGTTTTATTGGAACAATGTGAAATTTATTCTCACCAATGACCGAAATTAATTATCTTGCAATATTTGAAAACGATTAGTGGAGGATGCGCTGTTATCCTAGATACCTTTGAAGCAGATGCAATTTTAGTAGAATTTGGGCTTCGCCCGCGCTTTCCCACAATTATATATCGGTCAATACCAATGATGTCAGTTTCATAGCACAATTGTGGCAGGTAAAATCACACACATTCTTATTCTCTTTCATTTAGTCGTCGATGAGACAGCGACGAGAACACATGCGTAGCGGGTGTATTAATTTGTTTATAGATACAGTGAAAGAAAAGAAGTGGTATGCGGAAAATATTCTATGATCCCCAATGCTTTTCGCGATATTCAACGTTTGTAAAAGTAAGGAAAGGAATAAATATGTATTTAAAAGACATTTTGACTTTTTTTTGGAATATTTTCACTAAACTGCACTTTCTATTTAAACTTTAAAGACCAATAACTCGGGAAATATGGGCTGCAGCAAATTTTTTTCATTAAGTTTTTTTTCATATTTTTCACATTACTACCTGATAGGCTATTAAAAAATATATTTCTTTATAATTTTTCAGAGTTTCGTATGAAAAGTTCAGAGCCCGATAACTTGAAAAATATGGGTAGCCGCCAACTTTTTCATTTAAGTTTTTTATCTTATTTTTTAATTTTTTATCACATAGGCTCCTTTTTATATATTTTTAGCTGCTTTACCAAACTGCATTTGTTCCAAATATTTATTTTTTCCTGTGTACTTCAGAGACGAATGAGACAACTTTTCTCACGAATACAACTACAATTTTATTTTTGACATCACTGGTCTATACCGACTTGGACCTTGGGTTTTGGGCTACTCTTATTTATAGTGACAAATTGGGTAAGTGATGAACACGAGCCTGTATCGGATGATATCGCTGATTTAAATGACGAAGTAGTAGGCAACTGTAATGTTAACGAATCACTAGTTGGCATTGGACAAAGCGAAGTTGATCGCTGACGAAAAATTGGCTTAGCCGTTAAAAAAAGTCTATCATCGGGTTTTTTATTTATTTTGTTTAAATTAAGAGGATCAGAACTCACAGTAAGTCTATCATCAGATTTTTTATTTTTATTGTTATCATTAAGATCGTCTGAGCTCACCGTAAGATAGGCATTTCTGCCGTTATAACTCACTTCACAGTTATTTGTTTTTGAGGTACTCATATAGAGTATTCCTCAAGAACACTTTGTTAGTGTATTCCTCAAGGGCACTTTGAGTTATTTTGTTTACGGTTGTTTTTGTTTTTTTTTTTTGTTTTAGTTATTACTGTCTATTTATAAATATTAGCAAAGCAAAAAAAAAGCTTATTTATCAAAGTTAATGTACAACGAATATTATGTACTACAAATATTTTTTTGTGTGTTTTTTTTTTTTGTTTAGTATTTATGAAAAAAAAAGTTCCGCTAATACGTCTGTTCACTATGAAGGTACAACGAGAACTTTATTTAATAAAACATTTGTGGCGGCCTTTGTAATCTGCATGTTTTTCCATAAATTAATGACTGAATTATCCTTTTGATTATTTGATTTATTAAATAGGGCACAATGTATAAAATAGTACAACAATGTTTTTTTTTCTTACAAAAGTTTTCCTATTTTAAACTTTGAGGCTGTAGGCGTATAAACTTTGTATACCATATGTACGAGTATTTTCTAATATATTTCCAATTCATCAGTTTTGAAAAAGAGAAAAAGATCGAGTTAATAAAATGCAAGATTTGTTGATTGCAAAACCGATCTTATTTAAGATATCATGTATGCATACATTTTTATATGGCTCCATATATTACATCTTATTTCTATATATGGATCCACATCTGAAGAGCTTCATAATTAAATTTTATATATTATAATACATTTCATACATATATTAGTCCATATATCAATTCATATATAATACTCTTGCCATGTATAATCCTATACATTTCCATACATGAATTCATACATATTCATATACATATATTTATATACATTCATATATTAAACATATGTATATGGACCATACATTATTTTTTTTATTGAATTTGTATAAATTTATTATTACTTCGTATAATAAAAGTAATATTTATTTCAGATTTCCTACATATTTAAAAAAAATATATGTATATAAAAATTCACAACTATCAACAATGCATCGTAATCATATTTTTATATATGAATTTCATGCATTTTGGCAAAAAAAATTGTTGAAGAAAATATTATTTTCACTAATTTTATGATATCGGGAATACGGCAATACTGACATATATTTTTAAAATAAACATATTTTTCAATTCAAAAGCAAATTTATTTCCATAAGACGTGTACGCTTCGAGAACGTTTTTAAATTGAACTTACAACTGACTGTGTATACTCTCAAGTAACCTGCAAGACTATCGGTTATTTCTTCGAAATTTTCGTTGATAATAGGTATACACTACTTTCAAGCAGTTACTTACATGTGTAAATGCAAGGTAAGCTACACAAAGTTGAAACAAAATATCGATAAAAAATAAATAAAATTGTAAATTGATTACAAAAGACCTAAAGCTTAAATAAAATTTATATAATTAATAAAAAAAGGTCGAATAAATTATTATAATATTTAAAAAAGCTGATGTTAATAAAAATATCTACCCAAGTAGGTAGACATGAGTGCTAATGAAGTTCATGGCTGCACATAAAAATATCGGTATTTCCTCCACGTAATAAATTCTTAAAGTTTTAGTTTTCTTCTCTTTTTTAGAAACTCACATTAATTAATAAAAATATTTCATTTAACAAGAATTGGAAATACTGAACTTAAGCCCGATTAAGGAATAATTCCTGATGAAAATTCATTCCAGTTCAATTAAATTTAAAATGTCTCACGGAAATAATTAATGTAATTTTGTTTACAGATAAATAGACCATTTTCATAAAAAAATTTAACATATAACAAATTTTTTTTAACACTGCTAGGTATGAAAAATCTCCTCCTTCCTTGTTTTGCTTTTGGTTTTTCTCTTCAATATTATCCTTTAGGCTCGATACTTAATTCATAACAGTTTTTCTTCCCACACATAAAAAAAGTGAAAGTTTACGACAAAATTTAACCAAAATGTTTATAAAGGGTGTTTTTTAGAGGTATAGAACTTCGAATTGAAATAAAACACAAGAAAATCGTTTTAATGTCCATCAATTTGGCTTTATTGGAAGGATAATTTTATGCCATTAATGTTTAAATATGATTTCGGGCATGTGGCCGCCGCGGCTGGCTCGAATAAAGCCAATTCTACAGGTCCAATTTTCAACCACTTTTTCGAGCATATGGGGCCGTATGTTGGCAATAACGCCACGAATGTTGGCTTCCAAGTCCCCTAGCGTTTCTGATTTGTTGGCGTAGACGAGCGACTTCACATATCCCCAAAGAAAATAATCCAATGGTGTCAAATCACACGATCTTGGTGGCCAATTGACAGGTCCATTCCGCGAAATTATGCGCTCATCGAATGTTTCCTTCAATAAATCGATTGTGACGTGCGCTGTGTGGCATGTAGCGCCGTCTTGTTGGAACCACAACTCATCCACATTCAAAATCTTCAAAATCTTCCATAAAGTTGATGGACAAAGCTCCAATTGCTGTGCACGGTGGCGAATCGATTCATTCGGGTCCTCTTCAACACTTTGCTCTACAGCGGCAATTGTTTCTTCGGTGCGCACTGTTCGACGTCTCTGCGGATGCGTATTATCACATAGGGTAAACGTAGTGCGAAAACGATCCATGGTTAACCGAATTAATTGCTCTGATGGACGATTATGTCGACCATAAAATGGATGGAGCTTGCGGTAAACTTCGCGAACTGAACCATTATTTTCGAAATAAATTTGCACGATTTGCAAGCGTTGTTCTTTTGTCAACCTGTTCATGATGAAATGGCAAACCAAACTAAATATTAATCACTTGACAGCTGACAAAATGGCCGCCAGTTAAAAAAGTGATGCCAACTTAAAGTTCTATACCTCAATAAAAAACACCCTTTATAAATGAGTGTAACACAAGAAAAGGATGCGAAAGAATTATTATGCATGTTTGTAATTTGTTTGTTTTTTTAATAACCCCAGGAGTAGACAAATAAAGAGAAAGTCATTAACTTTTAACAAAAAATCTATAACACTTTCCTTTTTTTATTTTTAGCTTAAAGCTTAAATTTCTTAATGAACGCATTAATGTGGGATAAAGTTAACTCTTTTGTTAAGAATATAGATAAAAAAATAAAATAAAATATAAAGTGATTTTTTTTATATGTAAAAGTAAAGAAAACTTATTAATTGAAAATTTAAAAATTGCATGCCCGAAATGTAGTTTCATTTAAATTTTGTATATTTGACAAACGTATATAATTGTACAATTTATGACAGAAGCCACGATGTTTTTTATTAAAAATCTCATAGCAGCCAATTTAAGCTTTTCACCCCTTTTTTGAAAATAAATAAAAAAGGTGTGTTGTATATGTCCTTTTGTTAATTTATTCGAAATGAACTTATTATATACTGCTCCAACCGGAATGGCTGAAAACCTTTTTAACACAACTCCTTTGTTTTGTAGATATCTGTCCGCAATGTGATTATTTAAAACAATCCGACAATCGTAATTTTTTTCTATACATTTTGTCGCTTGCAACAACGATTGTGTGATTCTGTAACTTCTTTTTAACGGTAGTACGCATCTGATATTTTTTGGTACATAAATTATTGTCGCTTAATAGCCTTTTTACACTTACTCACATCTTTCATCTTTCATCAATTCGCCAAGATGATAACATCTTCCCATAAGAATTATACAGGGCTGAATGTTCAACATTTTTCAACATCTTCAAAAGATGTTCCTATCTCACTTTGTTGCATTGAACATCTTTCGATTATTTTAGTGTCATCGCTAGAAAAAACATAAACAAATATATACATACATGCTAGTGCTGGGATACTATCGATATTTTCTACTATCGATATCTATCGATAGTACAAATTTCACTATCGATAATATCGATATTACTATCGACGAAATGTTTGTACTTGAGAGAGAAAAATATAAGTAGTTTTTCATCAGATGTTTTATCACTTTATTGTTTTAATATGTATGAATGTATCTACGAACGTTATATTAGGTGACAGCTTTTGAAAAATTGTGCTGATGTGAGTTAAAAATTTTGTTTAACAGCTCACGTTTATAAAACTGCATTTTAAATAATATCGATATCGATATTTTTTCCTATCGATATTTTCGATATTTTAATACTATCGATAGTATTCCAGCACTAATACATGCATACATACTATAAAATTACATACATATATACATTCATGTATATTTACATACGAATGGGCTACCTTTTGGAATATTCTTCCCGCAGAAAGTTCCGTAACTACTCCAAGATTTTATTATATGTATATACATATGTACATGCATTTTTCCAAATCAAAATAAATTATAAAAAAGTAGTTGCAAATGTTTACAAGATGCGCTGACGCGAATCCTTGCGCATAAAGTATGTATGTATGTAACATTTCTTCATCATCATCGTCTGATAGCATAATTTCTACTAATTCTGCATATTTTAGCATTAATTGTTTCTGCTCTTCAAGAGGAGCAAATAAATCAATTGCTGCTGAATTTTTAAATTCAATTTTATTATTTAATTTTTAGCTGCTCACACCTGTAAAAATAGTATTATAATACATGACAGCTGAAAGATGAAATATGTTGTAATGTGAATAGGTCTTTTCAATTTTCAACATATTCCACGCATTCCTCTAAGATGTGAGTAAGTATAAAAACCCTATAAATAACGGCACAGCTGACATTAACCTATAGCGAATATCGTTAAAAATTTTACTGAATAGCAAATTCCATAAATTTTCGTTATAATTACTTTAACGATGTGATTAACTAAAAAAAAATTAGTGAATCGCAGTGCTGATAAGAAAAAACTTCGTCATGATCACGAAATGGGTAATTATTTACAACGATAAGAATTGGAGTTCCAAGAAACAACCAGAATCTACCAGCAGCATTAAGGCAGTGTCAGAAATAACTTCCATGCTTTGCGTGACGTTTCAAAATTTGGAAAATATGCGTGAAGCAAAGTGTCATGCACAATAAAAACTTTAACAACACTCACTGTTGGTTTCACTGTTTTGTTTTATGCATACCACACAGCACAATTCGATTACTCTGATGCCACTAACTCGTTTTTTATGTAAATTAACCGAAATTTTAATAAAAATTTCATATTTACACGCGAGTTTGGTGAAACAAATTTAGAAGAGTATAACAACTGATTGTCAAAGCACACAAACAGTTGAGAGTTAAAATTACTTTATTATGTGACATGTTTGATATGTACATTAGGGGTATAACTTTTGAACAACTTTTTAAATTATCAAAAAATATCTATGCATGCCATATAGACCATGAAAACCTATGATGAAAAGTGTGGGGCGTTAAAAAAGTGCCCCCCCCCAAATCACTTTGAAGTTTAGTGTATAGAATTTTTTTGTTTATTAAAAATACAATATCCTAAATATAACAATACAATACAATAATAAGTAAGAGTGCTAAATTCAGCTGTGCCGAATCTTATGTACCCTTTACCAAAGTTATTTAACAAAAAAATTTAAAAAATTGTGTTATCTAGTTACTTTTATATGTCAAAATCAAGTTTCAGTTTTCCAGCTCTGTAACCGTCTGCTCGATTTTGCTGATTTTCAATACCAATCTAAGTTGGACAATTTCTGACATACCAGTCCAAGAACGAAGTCTCTAGCTTTTCTGGGAGCTTCGGAAAACCGATTTCACGTACACCAGACGGACGGACGGACATCGCTTATTCGTCTTTCCTATTCATAAGGACCCAGAATATATACATTTTATGGAATGTCACACGGAATGACAAACCTATACATATATACCCTTTTCCATTTTTGGTAAAGAGTATAAAAAATTCAGTAAAGTGCGACTTTGACTCGCGCACGAAGGGTTCCATTCGTACATTCGGTTTTGAGCATTTTTTTAATGTGGCTTATTTGCTTTTTCGAAGTTTTTTTTCAGTTTAAATGATTTATTTAGTTTTGTCGCTTCTTTTTCGTTTTGGCGATTTTTTTCTGTTTTTGAGGTCCTTTTTCATTTTGGCGATTTTTTCCTGTTTTTGGGGCTTTTTTTCATTTTGGAGACATATCACTTTGGCGATTTTTTTTCATTTTGGCGATTTTTTCCTTTTGGCGGTTTTTTTGCCTAGGGTTTTTTTTCATTTTGGCGAATTTTTTATTTTGGCAATTTTGTGATTTCATTTTGGCGATTTTTTTCTGTTTTTCATTTTAGCAATTTTTTTTCCATTTTGGTGATTTTTTTTATTTTTGCGATTTTTTCATTTTTGATATTTTTTCTGTTGCTTGGGGTTTTTTTCATTTTGGCGATTTTTTGTTTAGGGTTTTTTTTTCATTTTAGCGATTTTTTTATTTTGGCAATTTTGTGTTGTTTTTGGGTTTTTTTTTATTTTGACAATTTTTTTTCTGTTTTTCGAGTTTTTTTTTTAATTTTGGCGATTTTTTTTTAATTTTGGCGATTTTTTTTCATTTTGGCGATTTTTTCCTGTTTTTTTCGTTTTGGCGATTTTTTTTTATTTTGGCGTTTTTTTTCATTTTGCCGGTTTTCTTTCGTCTTAGACATTTTTTTTAATTTGGTGCTTTATTTCGTTTTGGCGATTTTTTTTTTGTATTTGGCGAGTTTTTCCTGTTTTGTGGTTTTTTTCATTTTGGCGATTTTATTCTGCTTTTTTTGGGTTTTATTCGTTTTTTCGATTTTTTTTCATATTGGCGATTTTTTTTCATTTTGGAGATTTTCTCTCATTTTGGCGATTTTTTTCATTTTAGCAATTTTTCGGGTTTTTCGCAATTTATTTTAGTCGTAGACATTTTTTTTAATTTGGTGCTTTTTTTCATTTTGGATTTTTTGGTTTTTGGCGATTTTTTCGGTTTGGCGATTTTATAATTTTTTGATTTTTAGTTTTACCGTTTTTGAAAATTTCAAGAGTTTAGCTCGTACGGTTTCCAAGATACAGCAAGTTGTCAAAATTGCATAGTCAAAATTGCATTAACTGATGGAACACCCTTTAATTTAAATTTCTCGAAATTTTAGTGTTAATTTTTGTAGTCTGTATACAAATACACTAACCTTACAAATTTCAAGTACATACATTCAATTGTATGTATATTACATGAGATTTTAAAATTTTTCGTTGCTCGTTTTGGAACACCCTTTAATTTCCACTTCTCATGTATTTTTTGTTGTAGCGGCCAAAGGTCTATACACTGTGTCCAAATTTCAGGTCTCTAGCTCTTACGGTTCTCGAGAAAATACCCTGCATAGTTTTAGACATAGTTAATTTTACATAACACAAAAAGTTAAAGTTTTCCAACCCTGGAAACGTCTTTTCAATTTTTTTAATATTATTTTAATTTAAAATACCAATTTTGGTCGTACTGAAGTGTAAAATAGGTTTATTTATTAAAAAAAAAATTAAAAATTTGTTTTCGGTAGTGACTTTTGTATGGCAAAATCAAGTTTCAGCTTTCCAGCTCTGAAACCGTCTGCTAGATTTTGCTGATTTTCAATACCAATCTAAGTGGGACCATTTCTGACACACCAGTCTAAGAACGAAGTCTCTAGCTTTTCTGGGAGCTTCGGAAAACCGATTTCACGTATACCGGACGGACGGACGGACAGACGGACATCGCTTATTCGTCTTCGCTATTCATAAGGACCCAGAATATATATATTTTTTTGGTCGCAAATTAATATTATGGAAATTACACACGGAATGACAAACCTATATATACCCTTTTCCATTTTTGGTAAAGGGTATAAAAATACAACACGGAAACTCTTTTTTTGAACAAAATGGAACCAACCTCACAATCACAATTGTTTACTTTTATTTTCATTTGTTTAGATGCTTCGTCAGATGGAAAAAGTACTTCTCCAACAAATATACCAAAAAAAAAGAGGAACGAATAAAAATTTAAAATATAAAGTGGCGAGACGACATGCAATATTTGTACGAACTAGGTAAAACTTTTAGATACTTCACTGAGGAGAAAATATTCCCATTCATATATTTTAAAACAATACCGCCGCTAAGTAATGCAAGATGGAATTCCAGAGCAATACTTGCAATTCAAGCATTTATACTCATTCCGAAATATCGTGAAAAGTTATACAGAGTATGCAAACTTATATGTGGAGCCTGGTATAACGTTTGGTTTTCTGACCACTGCTTTAATTAAATTGATATTGAATCTTTAAAGCAATCACTGTAATAATTTACACATGCTCGGGAATGCTTTCTTAAGCTATTTACACACGGTTGTCAGATCTTACAATATTGCCAGTAAAATGTGCTAAAAATTTCTAACAACCGTGTGAACTATCAATTTTTGTCAGATGTCGTTGCCAGAAAAAGCATTGTCAGTCCATTGCAAGACTAGCAGCTGACAACAAATTGTCAGACATCTTACAATCGTGTGAACACATTGCAGAATTTTTGCCAGTTATTTGTCAGACATTTTAATATTGTCAGATGCGCGAAGTTTATGCATCTGACAATGGCGTCAATGTAAGAGAATTATTTCTATGGGCAACACTGTACATGCTTGATTTTAAAGAAAATATATTTAATAAAATATATGCAGCAAAAATCATTGAAGTTGCTTCTTTGTGGTCCATAATAATTTATATTTTCACTTTTTACATTTAACACTACCACAAACGATTGATATTTAACAATTTCTAACAAGTGCTTTGAGTCTGGCAACGCATAATAACATGTCTGGCAATTTTTGCGTATGACAACCGTGTGAACTTACAATTTTTTTGCTGACGATTTTGTCAGCTGATTTTATTGTCATACAATCATCTAGCAATAAATTGTAAGATTTCCTGACAAATTTGATACAACCGTGTGAACTGTCAATCTGCCATACACTTGCAATTTTTGATTGTCAGTACAATGTCAGCACATTGCCAGATCTGACAATATTGTAAGATATGACAATCGTCTGTACATAGCCTTAAACATTGGCTGAGAGAAGACTCTAAAATTCACAAACAACAACAAAGATAATTTGTAGTATCTGAAGTTAATGCAGTAGTTCACGCATAAATGCGTTTGTGAAAATGTCTAAAGCCCAACGCATTTAAACGATAAACGCTTCTAAAAAAAAACACGGTTAAGTGCGTTACCGGCGCATTTAAAAGAATCATGGTTATTTGCATTACCAACGCATTTAACAAAATTCCCTATGAAGTGCGTGCTTCAAAACCAAATTCTATCCCTTTTCATTCTTACTAAAAGAAAACGAAAAGTAATTATTAGAGATCATCGTTTTCCGATTTGTTGTTCAATTCAATAAAACGAAAAATAAAATTATTTTAAAGTAAAACATAAAAATTCAAGCAAAACATCTTAAAACTAAAAAAACAATTTCACAAATTGAAATTTAAGGCAACAGATTTAAGTTCATGTGCATGCAACATAAGTACATTGTACGTCAAAGAAACGTACATACATACACATGCATAAGTTTTACAAGAAATTTAGAATTTTTTTGAAATTTCTTGAATTTCTGCACAAATCTGAAGTTTTTGTTTCAACGATAGTTGCTCTTTCTTCGTAGATATTATGATGAAAACTAAATGATTGTAAGCAAATAAAACAGGCTTGCGAAATTTGATGATTTATTTTCATTTTGGCGTTTTTTCCGGTTAGTTTATTCATTTTAATGTGTGGAATTTTTAAAGAAACAATTTCCAAGGTTGACAATTTTAAATTCAGTTTATGCAATTAACCGTGAAAGTCTGCATGATAAATAATTTATTTTTATGAAATATACGACCTATATATGAGTGAAACGCAGTAAAGCGGGATTCATTTAACAGAAAAATATATGCACAAATTAAATAGATCGGAGAAAATGTTGGTTTTGACAACTATTTAAGCGTGAAACTCTCTTAAGCTTGGCGCATTTATCCGTGAACTACTGTATATAGTGCATAACTGTATGTATGGTGATTAAAAAATTAAAATATTATTATTTTTTGGAAGATTTTAGAAAAACGGTTTGTGGGGGGGAGGATTTTTATAAAAATTGATCTCAAAAAACTGTTTTCTTGATATACACATCAGTGGCCACGCCGTCGTGATAGGTATTTTTTTTTTGTTATACTCCTAATGTACATTTCACCTTAGATGTAATAGCGAATATTTAACGCAACGCGAAGCAAAAGTTTTATCTGTTAATACCTCTACCGTTCGCTGAATATTTTCAAAAAAAAAAGGATTTTAAAAAATTAGCAACAAAAAGAATTACTCGTACTAAAACAAAGAGGCAAACTCAATAAATCGTATACAGAGATGTCGCTCTCCCTGAAATTATGTCGGCTGTAATGTTGTCAAAAGCGGCTACTTTTGAATACTCAATACTACTTGATACTTTTCCAATTGGGTACTCGATACTACTCAATACTTCAACGGCTTTTTGAGTTTGATATTAAAAACAAACATACATACATACATAAATATCTATATATGTATGTATATGAGAGGTTAAAAAGTATTATTTATTACAGCAAATTAACCTGATATGCATATTATATAATGCAATATGTAAAAAACAAAAATTATTTGACATATTGTCAGAAGTATACATACAATAATTGAAATTTATTTGCTGGTAGTTTAGCATGTCTATATATGTATTTCATTGGCGCTTGAACCAAATCATCAGTAGACTTCAAGCATAATTTTTAACAGTCACAAACCTCTTACTTTATGCATAGACTTTCAAAAACTATATGAGAATTCATAAAATAATAATATTTTTGAAAATCACAAAAGAAAAAATAAGCTTAGTGGTAGAGTTCGACCGATTAATCGGCTTCGGCTTCGACTTCTTCCAAAAGTTAGTAATCGGCCAGCATTCGGCCTATGGCAAAAATCGGCCGATTAGCCGAAGCCGAATATTTTTCATTCCAAGTTTGAAATATAAAATTATGTTTGATCGTTGCTCGCCGACAGTTTCTATTGTGTTTAACGTTTTGAAAAGGTTGCTTTGAAATACAAACATGTTGCTTTCTATTTTCTTTTACTTGGATGTTCTTGTGAGTTATCATATGAAAAAGCAATCTAGAAATTGCAAAATAGCCACCATATATTTTTTTCTTTTTATGTATCCAATAGATATTACAGCTATTTCAGTGATCTCAAAAAAGCAAAGTTTTTTCTTAATTCATATAAAACGTAAGTATCATTTTTAAAATTTAAAACATTCGGCTTCGGTTTTGGCCGAAGTTTAGGATTTTAGCCGAAGATCGGCTTCGGCTTCGGCCAAAAAAAAACGCCTTCGGTCGATCTCTACTTAGTAGGCTTTGAAACTGATACAAAACCCAGCACATAATTTATATTCAGGTGAACTCCTTTTATTTTTCTACATCCTTATACAACTAGAAATCCGTCGGATAACAATAAAAGTATTTACAAGGCTAAATAAAAAATAAAACACTGATTATTATTTATACAATTATTTATTAATTTGTAATAAATAAAAAAAATAAGTTCGAAGATTAGTTTTTGTGTGTTAATTTTTTATCCATATTGCCAGAATTTAACAGATTTTTCATATCTGCAAGAAAAGTCCAAACAGAGCTTTTGCTTTCTGAATTTGTATTTGTTTCACTAATTCAAGGAAGTGCAGAGATATATTTTTATCAAGCTTAAATTCGAAGAAATTTTTTTATAAGTTTTATGTATTTTAAAGGAAGACTTTCGCTTGAATACTAGAAAATGCAACACTGAAAGTATTGGGTAGTTACTTTTGTGTATTGAGTACCGGAAAAAACACTCGGTATTGAGTAGTCAGTACTCAAATACTCAATACTTTTACAACACTAGTCGGCTGTTTTGTTTTAATTCTTCTTTCTAGTGCAATAAAATTTCAACTGTTTTATTAGCTTTGGTAATTGGTAAGTAGTAATACACTACAATAAAAATACAGTACGTTTGTCTCTTTTTCCCACAAATTTAAAAAAACCCGATTCGAGCTTTTTTCATCTGTCTTTTTACACTTCTGTTTATATTCTGTGACCTTGCACACTACTCACTCGACCATAAAAGTATAAATACCAGTTAAGCTCAGATTAATATCTAAGTATAATTACGGGACTAGTTCCAGAGTCACATGGGAGGGATCAATTAATATTATATTTACACTATGTGATAGGTCCATACAATCAACAACATCGAACATTGTTAGTGCCGTTTACTACAATACAATGAGAGTCCCAATTAAATTGGCTGAAGACGATAAATCACGAAAATTGTGAATATGTAACCATTTACACGATATGTCTTTTTTTACCATACACTACATACACATAAAAATAACAAAATACAATGAAATACATTAATTGACAGAGGTTTTTACTTGTATAAATGGAAAAGAGTATATGGAATCTATAAAAGACTATAAGCAAGCGCTAAAGATTTTGCAAGAACTCCATGTTGTCAACGACGCTGCCGAAAGAGGCGTAAAATTAAAAGAAGATTATAGCAGTGCGTTATGCCGCGACGAAGAAGAAAAAATATTTTTGTATTGAAAAATATTGGAGGTCGGTCATACATTTGACTTCGATAGGAACGCGCCAGGGGCAATTAGAGCCCTGCGAGTAAATTTTGTACAAATTCCACCTTTGTATGGGAGCCCCGTTAATGAGTCGAGATAGGACATAGGTATGTTAGGAGGAAATGTTGAAAATGACAAATTACTGTGGGTCGGTCTTACATTTTACCCCCTTAGAGGCAACATAAAAGCGGAAAAAGCGGATTTCTTAAAAAAAAAATTATTCAAAAAACTTTTTTTTTATGGGGACAACCTTAATGGTTGAAGATAGACGATAAGTATGCTCAGAGAAAATCTTCGTAATGAAAAAAATGTTCGTCATATATTTGACCTTTGTAGCGGTGACCCCGGGAAAGTTATATGAAGCGGAGACCTTTGCCGCCATCTGACCGCCACCATTTTTTGGCTCGAATATTTTTTTTCCGAACCTCACAAAATGAGGGGTTCTTGCAAGCCGAAATCCCGTTACTAAGAATTCCCAATAACACTATGCCATAGCTAATGCATACACTAAACTATACATAAAAAATATGAGCTGAAAAATAAGACTTGAATTGTGTGAACGCCGATGAAAGTTCAAAGTTTAGCAAGAAGATAAGTTTAGCAATAAGACTTGACTAGTGTGAACTGGGACTTAAGACACAAGATTTGGAAAAACTTTTTAGTAAACAAACAAATTTCAGAGTCAATATTTAAAATAACTGATGCTGCAATTAAAATAAAAAATTTTTTGCAAGGACTTGTTGGCACATTTATGTTACTAAATACTTATTTCAACAAATCGTCAAAATATGAGGAATATTTGAAACAAAATCGTCAATCGTCAGTTTGGTAAATTTATTATAAAAAATCGTCAAAAGGACGTAAAATCGTCAAATCTAATAACACTGCCTGCATGCAGGGCTGCCAGAAGCTTTGCGAAGAAAATCATCATTTGCCAGAAAGATAATCATATTTTGAAGAAAAAAATCATCACAAGTCCAATTTTTTGTAAATAAAAAAACTAACAACAATTCAGATATATGTATGTATATAAAAATCAAATTTCTTATTAGCTCAATGCATAATCTTGTGCAAATGGTCTTGCATACTCACGACTAAGAATATATACTATACCATTTTGCACATGCAACGATGCAAGACCATTTGCACAAATACCGCTAAAATTAGATACCGGTATCGTTACCGATACCGAAATCCATTTCGGTTAGAAAATACCGGTATCCAGACTACCGCTTGCGTATATACCGGTACGTACCGGTACATATACCGATTCCGGCCAAAAAATAAATGATAGTTGAATTGTAGTTGCCAAATTTGTATTGTTACGGAAATGGCCGTCGGGTTAATATACATAAGTGTTACGCAAGAGTATTTGAACAGGGCCAATATAAAGAAACATCCAGAAGTATTTAAATAAATAACTAAACGTACACTCGTATTCACATACAAGCACTATAGCAAACAACTATATACACATGCGTAGCACATACATACGTGATTAAACGTAAACCACCAACAACAACTACAAGCTTCTGCTTGTTATGAAGATAGACATAGCTACATGCATACATACATACATGCCTGACAATTCCAACTAAAGGCAGAAATAAAAGTAAACAAGCACTTAATGATGTATGCATATACACACGTATGTACATAGTTATCACATGAACTTAATTACGCGCTTTGTAAACAACATTGAAGATAATGATGATTCGGTCTAGACTTTGCATGAAAATTCAAGTGGTTGTTGTGCGAAGTATAAAAAGGGGTGACGCATCCAACAGCAGTTCAGTTGCGATCAAAAGTTAGTTGCGAATAAGTCAGTTGCGAAGAAGCTCAGTTGCGAATAAGTGCAGTTGCTAATAAGAAGTCTGTTGTTAATCAAGTGAGTTGACAATTAAGTTGTGCGCAGTCCGTGATTTGTGATACAACAGTGAGTTGATATTTGAGTCTGTGCTTTACAATACGTGAGTCGGAGGTTGAAGAGACTATAGTACAGCATCTATAGTGGAGTTAAAGTCTGTCGTGACTTGAGTTTATTGTGGAGTCCCTTGAGTAAAGAGTAAGGGAGCAGTGGAAGCTGATAAATGTGTGTAAGTGAAGCCAGCGAGTCTTGATTAGTGTATCAACTGTGAGAGTCTGCCATAGAGTTGTTATTGGTGTATCAACTGTGAGTGACGGCAGAGTGAGTCTTGTGTGTGACGTGCAACAGAGAAAGCAGAATCGCGTCAATACTAGTGCAGCCAGTTGTCTGCGACGTGCATATACAACAGCGTGGAAGGCGTAGTGGTAACCAGTTGTGAATATTTGAGTAATCTTTATGTTTGTATTTAAGCTCTTGAATTGAATTAGTATAAGTGGTATTTATTAGTAAATAAAGATTGTATCATTCTTAACCCTAATTAGTACACTGGGGTCTTTTATTTATTGCAAATCTACGAATCTACGGGAAAGCGTTTTTAAAGGAATAAAAACGTAACAGTATTATGTATTACAACTTTTTTACCCATGAAACAACTGCTTTTTATCAGTTGTATTTTGGTTTTGATTTCGACCATTGTGTTCGTTGTGTTTTTATTATTCCAGATGCCAACCAATGCCATTTATCAACCAATAAATGGTCGAGGCCAAAACTAAAAATATTGGCGTTATTCTATGTTTGATGCAAATAGTCTTGCGTAAGTGCAAATGCAAAATGTCGTAGCTTTTCTTTCGATTGTGTGTGTAGTTTGTTGTTGGATTTTAAAGAAAAGCTACGATATTTTGCATTTACAATGACGCAAGACAATTTGCATCAAACACCGAATACCGCCATTTAAAATGTTTTGTAATGGCTTATTGTCAAAAAACATAGCATAGATAAGAACATTTGTTTTTCGAGCATTGTTTCGAAGACAACTAAAATTAGTTGTTATTCAGAATACCAAAAACACAGTTGTTGCTGTTAACCGTAATATGGGCAAAAATTGCAAAAATACATTTCAATTAACTTTCTTCCTTTGGTGTTGGTCTTGTTTACACACTTCACCGTAATAAATAAGGTTGGTAGAGGAAAAACTTCTAAACTTTTATATTTGAATTTAAAGATTTCTCTCTGGAGGTGAAGAAAAGTACCTGCTTTAACTTTTTTAATGTTAATTGTACAAGAATATTGTTTTCTTTGTTTTTTAAGTTGGCTACACGAATTTTGTTTATTCTTTGAATGGAAATATTCAAATGTTCGTTTCGTCTGAATTAGGCGAGTACGAATGCGAATATGTAAAAACGGACGAATATTCGGACATCACAAAGTACATATGTACATGTATAACACAGTGTGGCAACAAAAAATACCTGCGAAGTGTTACTATTTCTGGGGTAGGTATTATCGAGTATAACAACAATCTGTATTTTAAATTTTCCAAACACCTACAAAAAAATAAAAAAATAAATAAAAATTAAAATATCCCGTAAAATATACTCGTATGCTAGCACTTAATTGTGAATAAATTCAGAATTCATGGAATGATTTTTTATAAATTTGGCTCGTTTTATTTATAACATATGAATGTATCACAATTAGTAATAGAATATAAAATTTTCTTCAGTTTAAAACGTTAATGGGTCTCTTAAGAAACAAACAATTTTCTAAATTTTTTTGAAAAAATTTATTTGTTTGTATAAAACTTACTGAATATCTCTGAAACTATAAGACTGTTAAAAAATTCAGGTAGACGTGATTTAAAGGTCAATTTGTTTCCTAGCCTTCTGTGTAATTTTTTATTGAATCGAAGAACTGGTTCTCGATTTTATGCAAATTATGTGATACAGCATCTTCTTTTTTTATAACGGAAAATCTCGAGATACAGAGTCAATTAAAAAAATAATAATTTAAAGGGATTGATACACAGTACTTAGTATTTAGAAATTTACTATGAAACCTTTGACCTTAAATAATAAATTTCATTTTGGTGACCTGTGTTATTTGTTATTTTTATGTATTTTTACTTTGGCTTTATTCCATCCATTGCTTATAACTTTGTAATTTTTCGGTCGATTTTCTTTTGGTTGGTCTTAGTTCTTACGTAAAAGTATTATCTTTACGTACATGAACAGAAACCAAACGTTTTTTTAACGATTTGTACTTTTCTGTCAGCATATAATCACTGTAAAATATGATTTTTTTTGAAAATGTGCCCTATTTTCATCGATATATTTTAAACCGCTATACCAATTAAAGATCCGATTATACATATTTATTTTTCATCTCAATAGCTTTCATTTAAATGCCAATAACGACCCAATCGGACAGTTCTAGCTTGAGATATGATGGGTCAAGTGAAAAAAGGTCGAAAAACTGAAAAAATCACAATATCTCAAAAACTGGTCCATAAAAAAAAATTTAACATTGATTTTCGAAGTCAGCGGAAGAAAATATATAAGTAAAATCACCTCTCGTCAAGTGTACATTTTCAGTGTAAACTAGTGTTTACACTGCCTCATGAAGGTTGAGTTTTGTATAACGTATTTAAATATTTTGAGAGCTTCTGTGCTGCAAAAGTTGGCAACTGTTATCCGTTCTTTGTATGCTGTGGTGCTTCATTGACCCTTTAGAGATTTCATTAATGAGTAATGATTAATTGGAAAACGTGGTCTTGTTTTTAGTATACATAAAAGCTAAATATGTACTATTGAACTGTTTTCCAATAAAATAAGTTTGTGTTTACAGCAAAGTTAATAATATGTATATGTAAATACATTTAGATTAAACCACAGAGGTGCGTAGGTGAATACAATTATACTAATCCCTGGTGTATCTGTCTGGAGTACAAATACACTTGTATGTTCATTGAAATTAAATTAAATTGAATTTTTTTTCGCAAAAAAAAGAATATTCTGAGAAAGCTTTCCTCAAAAAAAATTAACTCGAAAATGAAATCCAATTGTACAGATTGCATAGGATGTGTAAAGTAGCTAATTAGAATATGAATATGGTATTTAAAACAGTTTATAAGTTCGTAAATAGCTTATGGGTAGGATTGATGGTTTTGCAATAATAATAAACTTGCAGTCCATTCAAGTTATTTACTTGCAATTAAAATAAAAAATGGAGTTCAACAGTTTGATAATGTACGAGAATATACGCAAATGTCAAGTTGAGTCGAGTGATTAAATTCTTGAACGCAAAACCCTTAACCTTAGGAGTAGCAATTTGAAATTCAACATAAAACTTTTTATGCTCAAAAAATTTTTTATGATTTTCCAAAAAATTATATTTTGCTGCCACAGCAAAACTTCAGCTCATCTGATATTCACACATTCTGGAATAAGAAAAGAAAAAAGTAGATAAATAAAAAACAAACTCAAAGTTTTTCATGTTACGTACCTATTTGTTTTAAATTTAAAATTCTAAGTACTCCTTCCATTTTTCGCATGTTTCATTTTCTCAGTTTTGGTATTTATTTTAATTTCAATAAAACAAGTTATAATACTTGTCATAAAAGCGAGAAGAGAAAACGGTACTAGAAATCAGGTTTAAAGTACTTGAAGTGCAAGAAGGAAAACAGCAAACATAAAATAGAAATTTCCATCATTCAGTGCCGCTCGTTTGCAAGATACTCTTTCTCATTATGCCTTAAGGTAACTTAAGGGCACACACATGTCAATTCATAAAAAGAAAACAAAAGAAAATTAACAGATAAATTATAACAAATGTTAGAAGGTCGTGCATGTGTTATAATTTTTAAAACCTTACAGATTCCTTTAGCCTATTCAAGCATGCCAAGAAAGGATAATTGAAGCGCGTTTGTTTTTCTTTTCACTCCGACGTCGTTCAGTTTACAAAAAAGAAGTGCAGGAAGGTTGATTGAAGAATTTTTAAAATGGCATAAAAATCAGTGCTATAAAAACTTTGGCTGCAATTTTTTTTATAAAAAAAAGCAATGTGAGTCCGATCATAGGGGAGATGTTTAAACATCTAGTAATGAAAAAATTTTTTTAAGTTGGAAGTACTTATGCTTTTAGTATATTTTTTTTTAATTAATCAATTAAAAGTATCAAAACTTTCAATCTTGTAAATACATGGGATTGCTGGTTTTTGCTTGTTTTATTTAACTTATTTGGTTAGTAAATGGCCACATTGCAGTATATATCTACGTACTGCATTAAAAATTGCAGTAAGCAGTAACTTTACTCATTACTGAAAAAATTCAGTAAATTTTTACTGATAATGAAATTTAATTTGCATTACCTGTAAAATCGTAGGGCCGTATTCATTACACTTGGTAGAATTTCATTATGAATACGGGCATTACTGATTACTGAAAATTCAATGTACCTCATCATATAATAAATCATTTAGGCAAGTTAATGAAACTTTTGTTTCAGTATATAAAAAAATAAATTTTTTATTTAGGAGTATCCCTCCTTCTTTATTGAGTAACAATTACAAACTGAACTTAAAAACTAAAAGATACATTATTTATTTAATTATTGTTTTTTTATGTTTACCTAATTACTGAGAAATCACCTGTTTAGTTATTATTACTGACATACATAGTGTCAGCAGTTTTTATGGGAACGGAGACCAACAGGCAAAATTATATGGAAATCTAAATATTGCAGTTTATACATACAAAGAGTTAACGTTAAAATTTTTTTTGTTAACTCCTCCGCCCTTAATTTCGAACGTCCGCGTTCGTTATGGTGAATGATGGGTTGTTGTCAATTATTTGCAGCGGTGGAGATATTTTTAGTTTTGTTGTTTTAGCATTTTTTTGATACTTGAAGATTATTGCTGTTGTTATGATTAGAATTATAAGAGCAATTGATGTAAGGCTGACAGCAAATCCTCTAATTTGTTTTCTTTCTAATAAATTAATTATTGATGTATTATTAAGGTGCAGCTGTTCTAAGCTTTGTAGGGTAAGTGTCTCTTCGTAGGAGCTTATGGATGGTGCATGTATGATGGCAGGCAAAGGTTTGTATCGGATTGTCTCGCTGAGACTATATTCTTGATTACCAATTTTTGTAGATGCATTTTGGTATCGAATTATGTATGTTCCTTTCAGATTAAACTGTTCCCCATTAATTTCTATGCTATCGTTAAACTCGTTCAACATCAGCAGACCAGGGATTACACTTTCAACTTTTGGTATGTGGAATCCATTTGTGGTAACACAGTGTGATTTCTTTCCCTTAAGTAGATTAGGCAGACATTTGTCATTAGTTATATCTAACAAATTATTATTGTTGCATACTCTTAAATTGTTAATTGTTTTACATGGTTTTCTTATGGCTAATAAATTTTCTTTTCATATTATTATTTCATTATTTTTAATTTTGTATATAATATTATTTTTCTTTACGGGTTTTATTAGTTTAGACTCGCAGGTCACTTTATCCGTAATTGGTAAATCTATAACAAATATAAATTGATCTGAGCTACTTGCTATTTTTGTTTCGCTAAATTCTAAAGCTTCTTCTAAGTTAGTATATTCTAGTTTAGTTTCGTCAATTTTTTCTTTTAATATATTAATTTCATCTTCTGATAATATGAATGAGTTTACGATTCCTACTTTTGACCAATTAATTGCGTGTTCTATATTTATTAATTCTTCTTTTATTATTTTTATTTTTTCTTGTACACTTATTACTAATGCATTCTGCACTGATTCGCTATCTGTAAAGACCTTTGAAATATGATTTGTCCTTTCTGTTAATTTATTAATAACGTTAATGACATTTCTATTTATTACAAATTGTTTATTGTTATCATCAGATAATTCGTTAATTTTTCCATTTAAAATCATTAAATCATTATGATCCGGTGTTCCCGCGATCCATTTCCAGATCGTTCCTAGGAAGTCGATTGATCTTTTATTCTTCTTTCTTAACTTAAGCTTGTTTAAAGCTAGTTGGGATTGGGATAATTCGTAATTAAGGAAATGATGGATGCGATTTTTAGGATTTATCTTCTGGTGGACTGTTTGGTTTATTTCTTGCAACGCTATTTGATATTCAGAGATGTTAACCGAAGGAACTAATTTAAAGGATCCTATTTGTAGTTTTGAATGTCCTGTATCGAATGTTATTATCGGTGAGTTTGAATAGTTTAATATTTCTACTTCAGCAACAGTTAGAGTGCTGAAAAATCTGAAAAATAATAGATTTTTAATTTCTAATAGGACTTTTATGTACTATTTTGTTTTTGTTCGTAGTAATTATATCTGTTTTATTTTCTGCAACTATTGCCTTTCTATACCTCGGTGAGAATTTGTTTCTTGGGTGCTTATTTATTGTCACAAAAATTGTTTCTCCTACTGCATAATCTTTATAAGGTTTCCTATTCTTATTGTGATACTTTAAATCTGTTTCCTGTTTTGTTTTTAATCTTTCGATATTGTTTTTCCTAAACTGCTCTAAATTTATGGGGTCTGTAGTTACTCTATGACCAAAGAATACTTCTATGGGTTTGAAATTAGTGGTAATGTGGATAGAGTTATTATATATATATAATATACAGTAGGTCCGAAAATGAATTATAAGTCTTTTCTGCCTTGATACAGCGCATGATTTCATTCAGCGTAGAATGAAATCTTTCTACTTGTTCGTTCGTGGCACTCACATGTGGAGGGGTTTTAAAAATTTCAATTCCATATTGATCTTCCAACATGAACTTTATTGACGTGGCTGCTAGAGATTTTTCATTGTCAACAACAATTTGTTTAGGAAAACCAAATGAAGTTATTAACTCGCGAAGAGGTTCTTTGATGTCCTCCACAGAACGTGATTCTACTATTTTTCCCTGAGCATATTTAGAGAACTTATCAATACCTGTAAGTACTATTTTATGGTTTATATAGAAGAGATCCAGGTGAACTATTTGACCGGGATATTCTGGATTTGGTGTTGCCTTCAGTATCGGTTTGTTTGGATGTCGTTCGTATTTTTGCTCTTTACACACTATACATTGTTTAACCATCCTGTTAATTTTAGCTTGCATGCTAGGAAAATAGAATTTTTTTATGAGTTGACATTTATTTTCTTTCGCGTTCCTGTGTGCTCTTTTGTGTTCCTTTATTATTTCGATTTCCTGTGCTGATTCATTTGTCAGATCCGTAACAACTTCTCTTGAAAATCTCACTTTGTAATTTCTAAAATGAACAGGATAGATTCTTTGTAATCCTCCTAAAGTTCTTTCATCGGTAGTGATGCCGTTAAACACTGATGGGTTAAGATATCGCTTGAGCAAAGATACAAGTTCCTCATCGCTGTAATTATTTTGAGTAATAGTATGACGATGATAGGTAGGGAAGACTATTTCAAATTTATAAGTTGGAATGTCATCAGTAAGCAAGAATATTTGATTCTTAAAAACGTTTATAGGCGCATTAGCAAATGCTATCAGATCTTCGGATGAACTCTCATCGCTGTGTTGCGTGGGTGTTAGGGAATTTATTTGTGGTGCTCTTGAAAGGGCATCAGCCACCACGTTAGTTTTTCCTAGCCTGTATTGCAGTTCGTAGTTGTATTCCTCCAGGATGGCTTTCCATCTTCTTAGCTTACTGTTAGTATTTTTGTTACTAAGAGCATGTGTGAGAGGCTGGTGGTCGGTTATTATTTTTACTTTCGCAGATCCATAGAGGTAATTTCTTAAATTTTCCAAGGCCCATATGATTTCTCGCTCATTAGTGGCATAATTCTCTTCAGGTTTTCTCAGAATCCTAGAAATATAAGCTATTGGACAGTCCTCCTGTGACAGTACCGCACCCAACGCGAAGTTCGATGCGTCGGTAGTGAGCTGAAATTCCTTCTTGAAATCGGGGTATGCCAATACAACGTCCTGGCCAACCAAGGCGTTCTTAAGCTTATTAAAGGCTTCCACTGCTCTTCTATTAAGAGAAATTAATTTTTTACCTGATTGAGTTTTTGGCAGGTTGCCTTCCTCCCCCCTTAAAAGGGCTGTCAGGGGTTTCGCTATTTTTGCGTAGTCTCTAATGAACCGGCGGTAATAACCGGACAGACCTAAAAAGGATCTAAGTTCTTTTACCGTCCCAGGTTGTGGGAACTCTTTTACGGCCTTCAATTTTTTCGGATTTATTTTGATTCCATCACTCGAGACAATGAACCCCAGGAATTCGACTTCGTTTTTTATAAACTCGCTCTTATCGAGTTGTACCTTCATATTTGCGTTCTGTAGTGTTCGGAAGATCGTCTCGACGTTTTCGAGATGTTATTTTTCGGTTTCGCTGAAAATTAAGATGTCATCTACATACACGAAACACACTTTTCCAATATGCTGGCGCAATATGTCGTCCAGTGTTATTTGGAAAATTGCGGGTGCATTCTTTAATCCAAAGGGGGGTCTCGTGAGTTCATATTTGCCATTGTTCACCGCAAATGCCGTCTTTTCGATATCCTGCTGTCTCAATGGGATCTGGTGAAATCCGCTTTTGAGATCTATTTTTTATTACCCAACTGCATCAAGATCTCAGATATTTCCGGGATGGGATATCTATCTGCTATTGTTATTTGGTTAAGTTTGCGATAATCCACTACCATCCGAAATTTTTTCTTTCCAGAAGCATCTTGTTGTTTTGGCACTATCCATACAGGTGCGTTGTATGGGGATCTGGATGGCCTGATTATACCGTTTGAGAGCAGTTCATTAATCTGTTTTTCTACTTCTTCCTTTAGTGAAGCAGGATAAGGGTAAGTTCTTGAATAAACCGGTTTGTCCGAAGTTGTTCTGATTTCGCCTTCCACCATTGTTGTGTAAGTCAATTTTTCGTCTGGGTCCAGAAATAGTTTGGGGTATTTGGCTGTTAATTTTTTGATGGCGTCTTTCTGATCTGTGGTCATTTGTTGGGTTCTAACTCCTATTGTGTTAACGTCACTAGATAATTCTTGTTTTATTTTTATTTTCCGTCCGCCTCTTATAATCATCAAACTGCGTTCCATGTATATTATTGCTGAGAGCTGCTTTAAACTATCATTCCCCAATATGGCATGGAAAGATTTGAGAGTCGGGAGTATGAAAAATTTTATAGGAATTTCGTTATTTCCAAAAAGATGTGCAAAGACATGGTCGGTTACTTTGATAGGACCTCCTATTGAATTAGCATAAAATGGATTTTCATTCTCAATAGTGTTTTTTGCCAAATTGGGTTGGATGTAGTTTTAATTTGAACCTGTATCTAACAGAATTTTTAGAAATTTTCCATCGCTAGTCGTATAACTAATATAGGGTAACGAGGATTGATTTAATCTAAAAAATGGATATCTGTAAAACTTTCTTCGGTGTTTTCAAGGCTTTCTTCTTGATGTTCCGAGAATCCGTTCATATATTCTTGTAAGGTTTCAGGGTGATTTTTATCTTCTTCCATTTTAGCAAGGTCATATTTTTCATGTTCTGCCAGAGTATGGAAATTCCGCTGTACTTTTGGTGGTGGTCTTGCTTGAAGTGAAGATTCTGGTGGTCTCTTTCCTTGGAACTGATGCATAGGTCTTGGCCTGTTCATGTAGTTTACGTTATGAGTTCTTATACTTTCATCAATTTCCATTGGTTCCGGAGGTTGAGTTGGTTTGGGAGCGAATGGTCTCGGTGGCGGTTGTTGACTATTTTGGAATGGGCTAGATTGTAGTTGACTGTGTCTCGGTTGGAAAAAATGATTCCGTTGGTCAAACCTAGGCTGGTACGGTGGAGGGGTAGAGAAAAAATTTGGCTGTGGTTGGTATGCAAGGTGTGGATAATTTGTCGTTGGTCTATTCGAATGAGTGTTGGACCTTGGTGTAAGTTGTGGTGGAGTCACATATTTTTTTGCACTTGGACGCGCATTTTGAACATAATTGGTTCTAAACGCTTGGTTATCCAATTTTTGACATAAAGCAAGTGCCTGTGGCAGATCTCTCGTTTCTTTAATAGCTACGAGTCTCGGCATATCCCCATTCAATCCTCTGATGAATGTATCGAGTGCTTTCTCGCAGTAGGTTTTGTTAAGAATGTTGATAGCTTCATTTCCCATTTCTAACGATGACAATTTGTTAAGGATCAGTGAAAGAAATCCATAGAATTCGTGGTAGAATTCCTGGATACTTTGTCTTCCTTGTACGAGTGACGCTAGTTGGTATTCCAGTGATGAAACATCTCTTTTGTCTGCGTAGTGGGTAACGAGGCAGCGTGACATACAATCCCAGTTTAATGGTGTATTGTATGATTCCAGAACATTGTCCGCTTGTCCTACAAGTTTATTCCGTACGACGCTGATAATCCCGTAATATTTGGCAGTACCTTTAATTGGTTCGTAAATTTGGAGAATTCTCTCCACACTTTTTTTCCACGAGATGAATTCCATATTATTTCCTGAAAACTCTCTCAAGATTTTAACTATTTCTGGTATATTATCCAGATCACTTATGTTTGCCCTATGTTCCTGATTTATTACTTGATCTATACCGGAAAATTCATCAGAATTAGTCTTTAAAATTGAATTAAAAATCTGAACCCCCTCTGCCCTAAGAGCTTGTGTAACTATACCTGATACTGCGTTTCTAAGTTCTACTGACATGGCTACCTCTTGCCGTTCTTGTCTATTTTCAGGCATGTTTATTACAGCTGGACGAATTAGGTTATTTGGATTGGACATGATGGATTTTAAAGGATTTTTGGGAAAAAGGATTTTAATTATGCACCTAATGTTTTAATTCGTTTTTGATTAAATTTTTAACGGATGCAAATTTTAATTTTACTAAAAGTTTAATAGTGATTTTCGTTGATTGGATTTTGATGAATTCTTTATAATAAAAATTATTATACATATATCTCTACACTTTCTTTTCCTTCTATATTTAATTGGTAGAAAAAGGATAAAAATTATTTTTAGTTCACTTTTCAATCTCAAATTATTATATATATTTAATATATTTTCACGTTTTATTCTTTGCTTTTTCTTATAACTTTTTAATCTTTTCTTTTTTCATTGCTTATTTGTATTTTTTTAGATTTCTTTTAACTTTTTAATTTGTTTCCTTAATTTTAACACTTTTCTCTTAAATATATAACTTACAAAATAAATATGATGTGCCTCATCTCACCGCTGGTTTGGAATTTTTCCTTTTTGCTTAAGTTTCCGCTACTGGGGATCCTTTCCAGACGTATTCGTGTAGATGTCCTGGGTTGAGTAACTCCAGGAAACGGGTTCAGGGCTGCAGCAATGTCACACTATTTTCACGTTTTTTTTTCGCGATACGACACTGAACAAACCCTCGAACGTTGGGCGCCAGTTAATTAAACTTTTGTTTCAGTATATAAAAAAATAAATTTTTTATTTAGGAGTATCCCTCCTTCTTTATTGAGTAATAATTACAAACTGAACTTAAAAACTAAAAGATACATTATTTATTTAATTATTGTTTTTTTATGTTTACCTAATTACTGAGAAATCACCTGTTTAGTTATTATTACTGACATACATAGTGTCAGCAGTTTTTATGGGAACGGAAACCAACATGCAAAATTATATGGAAATCTAAATATTGCAGTTTATACATACAAAGAGTTAACGTTTTATTGTTTTTAATACATGATTTATATTTATTGTATCTTCATATATGAATTAACAATAATTATTCAAATCTTAAATATAAAAATATAATTAGGCCCGACCAGTGTCGGACATAAGCTTAGTAATAGTTATATATAATACATAAGTAGTGATAATCAAAAGGAAAAAAAAATATAAAAAAATAAAAGTATTTTCAGGAAGTCCCATTTGGAGTGCTGTGAATAAGAGCCATTGTATCCCTCTTTTTTAGGCGGATGTGTCCAGTAAAGTTCAAAATATTACGGGCAAGCGGATTAGGATGTGACTCGAGTTTTGTTAAATATTTGCCAGCGTTTTTTGCAATTTCTTCAGTCACTAGTGGCATATTTAAGTCACGATGTATATTTGAATTTTTTATATACCATGGAGCCGATGTTATTAACCGTAAAATTTTGTTTTGCCTTCGTTGGATTCTCTCGACATTAGAAGCTGAAGCAGTACCCCATAGCTGAATTCCGTAGCACCATATAGGTTTTAAGAGCGACTTGTATATTAAAAGTTTACAATCTAGGGTGAGGGTTGAATTTCTACCAACCAGCCAATGTATCTGAGTTAGTTTAAGTTTCATTTGCGTTAGCTTAGAGTTAATGTGGTATTTCCATGTGAGCCTTCGATCAAGATGTATACCAATGTATTTCACATGTAAGTTTTGAGGAACAATTTGATTATTGATTGTAACGTGGGAACAAGTGTCTTTTCTTAAGGTAAATGTTACCTGAGCACATTTCTGTTCGTTTTAGCAGATTTAGAATGTTTATTGGTAGGTAAGTCTTTAATTTTAAAATTAGGCCTTCATGCCACACTTTATCAAATGCCTGAGAAACGTCAATGAACAGCACAGAGCAATACTTTTTTTCTTCAAAAGTTTTTCTTATAAATTGAACCAATCTATGAGTTTGTTCAATGGTGCTATGCTGACTTCTAAATCCAAATTGATGATCCGGTATGCACTCATTATCAGTTAGAATTGGGGACAATTTTATCATGAGTAACTTTTCAAAGAGCTTTGACATTGTTGACAGTAAACTTATTGACCTATATGACTCAGCTTTGGTAAGATCTTTGCCCGGCTTTGGAATCATTTTAACCTTGGCAAGCTTCCAGCTGTTTGGATAATACTCCAGTCGTAAAATAGCGTTAAAAATGAATAACAGGATTCTAATAGCTATACGAGGCAACTTCATCAACATCTGGTTACTAATTCCATCAATACCCGGAGCTTTTTTCGGGTTGAGTTCTGCAATTATTTTTTGTACATCACGCGTCTTAAATTTTATTGGTCGAGGGGGTAGCGCATCTACATTTGGCAAATCAACAGCACCAGAACACGTGTTTGGGGTGAATACGGATTTTAAATGCTCACCAAATATTTTACCTTTTTCAGTATCGCTTCTTGCCCAACCTTCTGTAGATGTGCGCAGAGGTGGTTTAAACTCAACTGGTGTTTTAAGCTTTCTAGCAGCGCACCACAAAGAGTAATTAGATGCTGTTGTGACATCAAGACCTTCCAAATAATTTTTAAGAGATGCAGTTTTTTCAAATGCAAGCAACTCTTGGAGTCGTTTAGTACACTCTTTAAATCTGATTTTAAGTTGGGGTGATCTGTGCTGTTGCCCTTCCATTCTAGCTCTTTTTTTTCACTTACGAGACGTTCAATATCCGTAGAATAAATTCTATTTAACCTAATCTGCGGATGGGCGGTAGTGGCATGTTCAGCAGCCTGTTTAATATTTTCAATAAGGTTGGCAATGTTAGATTCAATATCATCATGTGTTGTTAGCGTAATATTTTCCGTGCAATGACTACTAAGATATTTTTTAAATCGCAGCCAATTAACACGATTTATCAAATTCGCATATGGGTGAGGTAAATCACTTCCTAATGGGCTACAAATTGTAACGATCGTGGGAGAGTGATCGGACGAGAGATCTAGAGAAGCTTCAATTTGAATTAAATCTCTAGAGATATTTTTCATAACGCCAAAATCTATTACATCCGGAATTTTATGTATGTCAGTAGGCCAATAAGTGGGCTCCCCACTCGAAATGACATCCAAGCCCATTTTGGAAATTGTATTGAACAACGCTCGACCTCTGGGTGTAATAAGACGCGAACCCCAGAACGTGTGTTTAGCATTATAGTCGCCAGCTGCTACGAAACAAGGGCCCAGAGATTTGTAAAAATCCTCGTATTGATCCTCAGTAATTGCGAATCTAGGAGGAGAGTAAATTGATGATATGACAAAATTAGTGCAAAAATTTTCGACACAAATATTCGTTGCTTGTAAATGTTCTTAACAAATGTTGTCAATAATATAATGCTTGAGTCTTGACCTTATTAAAATTGCTGATCCACCGCACGCTCTTCCTCTCGGGTCCTTTGAATCATATAAGATGTAGCCATAAATTTTAAAAAGGCTTCTCGTAGTCAAATGAGTCTCAGAGACCAACATTATGTCAATATTTTTTTCCGTGAGGAAGTGCTCAAGTTCATTTTTATGTTGGCGAATGCCGTTTGCGATCCAGAAACATATTTTAACGTGTTCATGGTTTGTGAACTAAAGCTTGAAGCAATGTATTCTGCATTCGCAGCATTTCTTGCATCATGGTAGTCATATTTGTTGTAAAATTATTCATAGTTTGCACCAGATTAGCTTCAAGGCGATTGAAATTAAAGTTCGAGTTTGTATTTGTTGAATTATTTGGTGGTGAAACATTTTGTGTATGAGTAGAATTTGTCTTAGCAGCATCGGCATACGATACACGGGAACTAACTGGTAGGCTCACTTGCGCAAAAGTGGCTGATAAAGCGTTTGCTGATTGAGCTGGGGCCAATTTAGGTGTTCGCCTCATAGTCTGTTTGACGAAAGAGTACACAGGACAACCTCTGTAGTTAGCGAAGTGATTACCTCCACAAGTACTGCATTTTTTGTCACTTTGATCTTTTGGTTTATTGCAACTAGCAGTGCCATGTAATTCGCCGCACACAACACAAACAGTAGGTAATTTGCAGTAAGTCTTAGTATGTCCATATTCTTGACAATTATGGCACTGTACGGGTCCTGAACGCTTGTGTGGTTCTTCAACGGTTATTTTTCGATATAAGAGATATCTTAAATTATATATTGGATGGGTCTCATTTTTTTTCAATTTTATATCATTCGGCTCAAGTTCAACGCGAAACAGAGGCTGGGGGATCTTCTCCCTATTTATTATATTTGAAACATTTTTTACCTTGAATCCCTGGAGGACGAGACCATCTTTTACTTCTTCAGGAGCAACATAGGAATCTATGCCCTTCAACACAATCTGCAGACCTTTAGCACTCTTGAGCTGATATGTGTAGAAATTTGTTTTACTTTTTCAAATTCAGAAACCATTTTTCGAAAATCTTTTTCTTCATAAATTTGAATTTTCGTTTCATCAATATTACCACGTTCTATTGGAACAATGTGAAATTTATTCTCACCAATGACCGAAATTAATTTTTTAATAAGAGCGTTGGAGTTTTTTTCTCTTAAATAGATTAGTGGCGGCTTGGAGGTTTTGTTCGCAGATTCAGCGGGTTTGTCGTTGTCATCTTGCAATATTTTAAAACGGTTTTGCCGATTAGTAGAGGATGCGCTGTTATCCCTAGACATCTTTGGAGCAGATGCAATTTTAGTAGAATTTGGGCTTCGCCCGCGCTTTAAAATTGTAATGTATCTGTCCATTCCGACTTGGACCTTGGGTTTTGGGCTACTCTTATTTTCAGTGACAACTTGGTTAAGTGATGACCCCGAGCCCGAGGCGGGTGATATCGCTGAGTTAAATGTGGAAGTACTAGGCAATATTGTCAACGATTCACTAGTTGGCATTGGACAAAGCGAAGTTGATCGCTGACGAAACTGTGGTTTTGCCGTTAGAAAAAGTCTATTATCAGATTTTTGATTTTTATTAAGAGCTTCAGAACTCACAGCAATTCTATTATCAGATATTTTATTTTTATTGTTATCATTATGAGCATCAAAACTCACAGTAAAATAGGCATTTCTGCCGTTAGAACTCACTTCACTATTTTTTTCCTTTGGGGTACTCATATAGAGTATTCCTCAAGGGTACTTTGTATGTTTTTTTGTTTACGGTTTTTTTTTTGTTTTTGTTATTTCTATATGTAAAAATATTAGCAAAGCAAAAAACATAGCTTATTTATCAAAGTTATTATGTACTACGCATATTTTTTTGTATGATTTTTTTTGTTTAGTATGTATGTAAGAAAAATGCCGCTATTACGTCTGTTCACTATGAAGGTACCACGAGAACTCTCGAGTTTGTTTAGCTTAACACTTAATAAAAAATTTATCATTTATTAGAAAATAATGTGTTTTTGTGTGTCAGTTAAAAAATTTAAAAGTTACAATTGAATAAAGAAGAAATTAATATCGCCTCTACAGCGCCTTCTATTTACTTTTGAGTTTGCATAAAATACGCATAGTATTTTAGTGTTTTTAATTTTTTTCTTTTAACATGTCATTTAGAGTACCGTTATAAGCATACTAACTGAAAAATATACTAGAATCATATAGGTTTAAGCTAGTCTGTGTCTTCGCTTGCAAACAGTGTGGTCAATTTAAATTTTTAATTAATTGAGACATTTTTAGATTTTAATTGAACTGTAGTGAATTTTAATTAGAAATAATTTCTTAATCAGGCTTGAGTTCAGTAATTTCAATTCTTATTGAATGAAATATTTTTATTAATTAATGTGAGTATCTAAAGAAGAGAAGAAAAATTAAACTAGACTTTATTAGCTGGGGGAAATACCGATATTTTTCTGTGCAGCCACGCACTTCATCAGCACCCATGTCTATCTACTGGGGTAGAGATTATTATTAACATCAGCTATTTAACTTAAATTTCTATGAAAGTGGAATATGAGAATTGATTGTGTATACAATTATTGATTTACCTTTGGCAAACACATTTGTAAGTATCACTATTCATTTTCTGTTTTTTCCATTTTCTATTTAGGTTAGCACGAAGTTATATCACTCTACCTATGTATGTTTTAACTATTCTTACTTATCTTTTACGATCATCACATTAATTATTTTTACTTATTCGATGCACCATCGGTACATACATATAAGTATTATTGTAGTGTCTTTATGTTACTTTGTTTTTGCTTTCTACAGTTGACTTCGCTTACCAGCATTCTGAAGCAGTGATAGCCAAGTGAACAGTGATCGCTAAGTGAACATATTTTTGTCACGTGCCCATGATGAATTAAATGAGACATTTTTAGATTTTAATTGAACTGTAGTGAATTTTAATCAGAAATAATTTCTTTATCAGGCTTGAGTTCAGTAATTTCAATTCTTATTGAATGAAATATTTTTATTAATTAATGTGAGTATCTAAAGAAGAGAAGAAAAGTTAAACTATACTTTATTAGCTGGGGGAAATATCGATATTTTTCTGTGCAGCCACGCACTTCATCAGCACCCATGTCTATCTACTGGGGTAGAGATTATTATTAACATCAGCTATTTAACTTAAATTTCTTTAAATATTAACTTTATTTTTTTTATTTTATTCGTTCTGAAATCGAACACTGTGCGTTGGGAGCTACGGCGTCAAAGACACACAGATTCAACAGAATATATCTAAAACCGATGTGATATATTTTAAAAGGATGGACCGATTTTCTTCAAACATAGCTAAACTAGGGTTGTTATAAGGGTGATCGGCTCGGTTTTTCAAACCGGTTTTAAGCGGGCTTAGAACTGTGTGTCATGTGCACAAAAAAGCGTAACCACTAATTGATTCTGAAAAACTTAAAATTTTAAACTTGAAAAACTGTTTAATTCAGACATTTATTTAGTGATTCTATAAAATTGTCTATTAGTTATGTCTGACACTGTTTAACTTAGTGGTTACGCCCTTTTTGGCACATGGCACACATGAAATGCCATATGTGAACTCAGCCTTACTTTATTCATAACATTTTTTAGATCATTTAATAAAACGTTATCAGTACTTCAGAAATGTCATCTAATACTTCATCGCACTTGAGATTATTTGCGATATTTTGATTACAAAAAAAAGTTAGTATTGGATAGAAAAGTTGAAGAATACTATTAAGGCATTTAATGCTTTTTTACGTCGTTCAATAATTCGCTTCTTAAGGCTTTTGATTAGAGAAAAGTAGTTTTAGTTAATTATTATTTTTCGAACTGTATTTGTTTCTTAAATTCTTATGAATTTAATTAGGCTACTGTTCGTAACGCTTTTTAAGCCAAATTACATGTGATAATTATTAATGAACAAATAACATCAAGTTAGTTGTAAAACTACAACTCAAGTTAGTTCTAAACTACAACTAACTTGATGTTATTTGTTCATTAATAATTATCACATGTAATTTGGCTTAAAAAGCGTTACGAACAGTAGCCTAATTCAATTCATAAGAATTTAAGAAAAGTAGTTATTTTTTTCTAAACTCTTTATAAGGAATTGTATGACAACTTCTAATTCCATTAAAGAAGCATTATTTTTTCCTAGCAAGAAAACAAGATGCGTTTCATACAATAGCAAAGAAAATTGTTCGAATACTCGACAAAAATTATTCGAATAATTTTTTATTCTAAACTGAACATTTTTGTTCGTTCGAATTCACATATTTCACAATTAAGATCCTTTGTTCAAGAGTGTAGAGTTCCATTGTTAAAATTTCCCAACTTTTTACTAAGTAATTGTCAAAATATGACAGTTTAATTGTTGACATTTCATAATTTGACAGGTAATTTACTTGCGAAACCTCAATTTCGCCCACCATCTATAACATATCTCTTGCTATGTATTAATGACATTTTTATAACGGACATAATGTCCGGTCGCTCTACCGCAACTCTTTTGAATTTTTGATATTTTATGGTTCTAAAAACTTAAATGGTTCATTTCATAAATAAGTTTGAATGAAATGTGTATAATTTTTTTCTCTTTAACTAAATAACAATTACTTAGAAATTTTTTTGTTTGCACTCATAAAGACATTCAGCCTAATAAAACAATTTCATTAAGACTCATTGAATTCACAAAATGTTATGAGAGTATTCCTCAAGGGTACTTTGTATGTTTTTTTGTTTACGGTTTTTTTTTTGTTTTTGTTATTTCTATATGTAAAAATATTAGCAAAGCAAAAAACATAGCTTATTTATCAAAGTTATTATGTACTACGCATATTTTTTTGTATGATTTTTTTTGTTTAGTATGTATGTAAGAAAAATTCCGCTATTACGTCTGTTCACTATGAAGGTACAACGAGAACCCGAGAGTTAACGTTAAAATTTTTTTTGTTAACTGGCACTTTATAAAAATTGTAGAAACAAATTTTAGTAATCAGTAAAAATTTACTGGTTAAAAAATTATTTTTACTAAATTTTTAGTAGTACTGCAAAGTGCCCATCTATGGTAAATGCCTTTACTTTTACCTTATAATTTTTAATTCCTGTTGTTCATCGTTTAGTTGTTGCTGTTCTTGTTGTTGAGTACTCATTGCAATTAAAATAAAGCAATTATCCAGTTAAATAAAACAAACATAAACCAGCAAATTCCTATGTATTTAGAATATTTTAAATAAGTTTGTGTTGCTTCTTTCAAACACTAATACAATCATACTTCATAATGCGGTGTGACTACCCACTTGACCTGAGATTCGATAAAAACGAATGCTCACTAAAGCGAAGAAATTTCGAAACAAAATTGTTCGATATTTGTTCGTAAATCTAAAAAAATGTTCGCTAAAGCTCCGAACTTCGCACTTCTCTCGATACTATTTCGAATGTGTGACGGTAGCTGCGTAGAAGTGCGTCAGCCTGTTAGTCTAGAAGTACCAAGTTCGATGCATAACAGCACTTTAAATAAAAGAAAAAATAAGAACACATACCTACATATGTATGTGCAATAATTCAACAGAAACAAATTTGCCACGATAGCCTAGCGGATGTGTGCGAGTCTGTGAGAATGGAGGTACCATGTTCAAAGCCTGCAGCGTAAGTACGGAATTAATCAAATAAATAAAATAAGTAAGTTGAAATAAATAAACAAAAACAAATTACTTTTTACTTTTTCTGCTGCATTTTTGCGGTATCGAAATTAATTCGATAATCTCTCACTTTTGATATTGCTAACGAAATCCGAAATCGAATGTTTTTTGGGACAAAACTGAGCGACACGTGAACATATTTCGATTCATTTTTGATTTTCACTCTCGATAGTTTTACACGATAAATGTTCGAGATATATTCGAAATCGATATCATTAACGAAAGACGTGGTCAACTGTGTAAGATCTTACTCAAAATTTGTGATTGTATTTTAAAAAAGATTTTTACCCCCTAGCGTATAGATGTTTACACATCAAAAACAAATAATTAAAAACTGTTGTTTGTAGCAGTTAGGACAGTTTGATTTGCAGTTTGTTTTTCCAAGGAACTCAATTCCAAAACAAAAACATCACAAATTTAGAATAGAAAATAGAGCAATTCTATCAGAACGAACGAAGCAGCAGTTTTTAAGTTTACTACAACTGGTTTTCTCAGATTGTTTTGCACGATGATGAGGTAACTACTATACCATCGAGAAATTTCAAACGTGTTGGATAAAACCAGGATTTTGTTTTGTGTTTTCAGTATAAATTCCCAATCGAAGATTTCCCTTCGAACTCTTAAGGGCCAGGCCCTTATTACTTAGTATCTGCTCCAATTACATGCACATACTAGAGGTGGCACTTTTGATGCTATCGATAACTAATTTTTTTTTGGCTATCGATTTTTCCATTCTGCCATCGATTAATACTTGAAAACAATCGATATCATACGAGTATATGGTGCTTTTCATAAACACAAATAACTGGATGACTTAAAGTCTCTTACACTGATCTCACTTATTATTTAAACAATTAGTTTAGTTTTATTATTTATTGAACTGAAAAATAAAGTTCTGTTTTGTTCCGTTTAAAAAATATTTTATTTTCAATTTTTAGTGTAAATATTATACGAGAACCATACAACTTTGGTTTTCTAACTGTTGGATAGTATTGAATCGATATATCGACAAAGTTGTTTAACCTATCGAAAACTTTCAATAGTGACAATATTTGATAAAAACTGAAAATAATAAGACTTGGAAAAGGCATGCGAAACAAATTGCATGTGATACACCTCTAAAGGAAATCATTGCAATTCCAACAACCGTGGCAGATACTTTGCAAAAAATACCTATAAATGTTCAACAAAGTATTGCAGGTAGGATTTTGCCAATAATATTGAAAATCACGAAAGAGAAAATATTGAACTGTTGAAGGAATGCAAAATTAAAGTATTGTCCCTCCGGACGTAATTCAAAAAGAAAATATACATAGTTGCTAAATATAATTTAAGGGAAAGAAAAGCTAAAAAATAATCATCAGTAAATAATTAGATAGAAGAACATATTTTCTTTTTCTTTCTAATGATGTACGTACTATGTTTAAATTACATATAACGAAGTTTATTAAAAAATTTATAGGTAGAGTGATATTACTTCGTGCTAACCAAATAGAAAATGAATAGTGATACTTATAAATGTATTTACCAATGGTAAATCAATAATTGTATACACAATAATCATTTCTTATATTCCATTTCATACTAAATTTGCGTTAAATAGCTGATGTTAATAACAAAACTCTACCCCAGTAGATAGACGTGGGTGCTGATGAAGTGCGTGGTTGCACAGAAAAATATCGGTATTTCACTCAGCTAATAAAGTCTAATGGCCGGTTTCACAATAACGAAACGAAACTTTCGACTGCAAATTTATATTGAAAACAACAATAAAATATGAAAATTTGTTTTTGTTTTCAATATAAATTTTCAGTCGAAAGTTTCGTTTCGTTATTGTGAAACAGGCCATAAGTTTAATTTTTCTTCTCTTCTTTAGAAACTCACATTAATTAGTAAAATATTTCATTCAATAAGAATTCAAATTACTGAACTTAAGCCTGACTAGAAATTATTTCTGATTAAAAAATTTATCTTACTTTAACAAATATTCTACTGTACACTTAATTTGTATAATTTATATTTTAACTTACATACTTACAAGTGTGAAAGGAACAAAAAATTAAAAAAATGCATATACGAAAAGAAAATTAATATAATAAATACATATTTCTAATATAATAAACTCATTGTGTTATTTTTAAAAGCTGAGTTTATTACAGTTTAATAAGCGCACACTAAATCAAAAGGAAGAATTTTTTCCAGCGCCAGTTCACAGAACAAATCAACTTTATATATTTGTAATTTATAATGACCAGGGCAAGTTTTTTGTGGCACGAAAAATTGTTAAAAATGGCTGGCAAAGTGGCACGAACAAGTATAATAATTGGCACGAAACGGGCACAAAATGGCAAAACTGGCAAAAAAAAATATGTTATTTAAGGACAATTTATTTTATTAAATTTTAATTGCACAGGACAATAATATGTTTCTTCAAGTTGTCAAAAATAGATGATCTCCTTTTTTCGGATAGAACAGTTGAATTAATGGAAAACACTCGTACAACATCGGCAAGATATAATTGGAGCAAACTTAAATGCCAATACTTCAGATGGAGAGAGGTTTTCAATATATTCATTCATCTGCTTCACTTTCATTAAAAAATATATTATTTCTTAGTTAATTTAATTATTATTTTTCGAACTGTATTTGTTTCTATATTCTTATGAATTGAATAGGCTAAAGTTCGTAACGCTTTTTAAGCCAAATTACATGTGATAATTATTAATGAACAAATAACATCAAAGTTAGTTGTAAATATTCTGACAACAACACATAGTTGAACGGAACAGCCAGCCGTTTTCGAAGGCCACTAAACCTTCCTCATCAGCGTTCTTCTGTGTTTTTTGGTCCACTGTGTGTGGTGTCAGTTGATGTAGATGTCTGCCTTATATACGTAACTTTATTGCAAATGGAATATGTGAATTTGTTTGATTCATTGCATTTCAATTTGCCAATGTGTTTCGTAATGTATACGCAAGTTACCATCTATATATATATACCATCTTCTATATATATTACCATCTTCTATATATATTACAACAGTCTTACCATTGTCGTTTTGTTCCTTACTAACTATACACATGTTTGTTAATTTGCTTATTTTTGTTCTACTTAAGACAAACTTTTTTGGTTTGTTACTACTAAGTATATTTTTATTTTTAATTTTTGCCACAAGCCAATGACTATTAATTAGTTAATTTAATTATTATTTTTCGAACTGTATTTGTTTCTATATTCTTATTCTTATTCCACTGTGTGTGGTGGACCAAAAAACACAGAATACCGCTGATGAGGAAGGTTTAGTGGCCTTCGAAAACGGCTGGCTGTTCCGTTCAACTATGTGTTGTTGTCAGAATATTTACAACTAACTTTGATGTTATTTGTTCATTAATAATTATCACATGTAATTTGGCTTAAAAAGCGTTACGAACTTTAGCCTATTCAATTCATAAGAATATATTATTTCTTATTTTAATTAATGCATGTAATCCGGTATTTCGATCTAAAACTTTTTTCAATTTATCTGATATTTTTTAAAATTTCGAGACTTCCTTAAAATTGTCGCAATAACATATTGTAGCTTTAACCCATGTTGTCCATCGAGTGACACAAGGGGATGGAGGTTTTTTAAGATCGGAAACATTGATTTGAAAATATTGTTTCGAGAAGGGACCTGCAAAATACAAAATCACATAATGCTGTGATCTTGTACCTTAAGAAATGCAGCTTTAAAGTTTCATTAGTTTTTACTTTCGGCTGCTGTTTAGTGCTGTGCCGTTCTGCTTCTAAATTTGAGAACTTACTTTTTCTGTAGTAACGTATCAGTTATTTCTCACCAGAAGAGTTGCAGTTATCCACTAAAGAGATGACTGTCACTAACAATTACTTAAAAATCTTTTGATTGTCACAGGTTGCACCGAAACAAAACTGAAAGAAACAGAAAAACTAATGACTTCTATTATATTTCTATAAACAAACTAGAGTCAGCTGATTCGAAAATAAAAACTAATGTTGACTTTACAGCTTGATTCTAACATGTTTACATTTTCAAAATCTAAAAAATCAGCTAGTCTGTGTAACATTTTTGGAAATAATGTTTTAACGCCTGTTAAAAACATAAGATAGTCAAATAAATACATAGAAAAAAAAATTTAAATTTACAAATAGCCCACAATAATTACAAAAGAAATTGCAAAGAAAAGCTGCCATTGTGCTGGAATTAGCTTTTTCTATGTGAACAATGTTTTAGATATGACGTCCCCTTTCCTCCTTCTTCCAACAAACCAAATACGAAATTCGCGAAATCCGCTGCTCGCTATCGGTAGTTTCATCCATTTCATTTCATTCATTCGGCTCTGTTTTATATTTTGTACAGCGGTATGTTGGCAGCTAAAAAAGTGTTACTCAAATCCAAAATGTATTGGTTCAATTCTGTTGTGGTATCTATCAGCAGGGATTGTGTCGAACGAGACTTAAATTTTTCGACAAGCACTGTATGCTTCAGGGAAGGAAAATGACTTCTTGGATTTTGTACCAACTGTGAAAACAAAATGTACTTTTTGGACCATGACGGTACCATTTTTTTAATATTTATTAATAAGAGCGGAAACGTAAAAAAAATGTGTAAAAATTCAGAAGTAAACAATAAAAAACAGAAACTTAAAAAATGTGTATAAAAATTCAGTAAAAAAATTAAAAGTTACATAAAAAATAATAAATATTACATTCATAGAGATCGGTTATCTTAAATAAAACACACACAAGAAAATTAAAGACAACATGGGCAAAATTAATGTTACCATATCATCGGTTTGCTGCAGACATAATGTATTTTGTATATAATGTGCCGCAAACCAGAAACAAACCGACGATATAGTAAAACATTGGCATTTTTAAATTGTACCAAGTAACTCGCGGTGGTACCACGGTACCAACGATGTCAAAAATGTACCATAAAAAGTACAATTGTACCATGATTTGCATCCGTGGTATGCTTCAAAGAAGAGAAATGCTTTACAACATTATACAATTTTGGTTTATTAAGCTTTGCAGTCGCACACTATAGTATATTGTGTATACAGAATACAGCACTCATGAATCTCCTTTTAATATATTCGTTCGTGAATTAAATTCCTTTACCGCCTCTTTAGGAATTTTGTTTATATTTTAAATACATATACATACATAGTACATAAATGTGAATTAAAGGAAACGAACAAAACTTTAACTTACATATATGTACATATGTATGTATGTACATATGTCCATTCCTTTTTCTAATATAACGTTACTTTTATGCAATTTGATTGTAGATTTTATGTATAACATAGTATATGTATTTCGAAAATAAATGATCAAATATAAAAAGTGTACTGGAAAAAAAGGACGTATATGTATATTGTTAATACAACAGATTGATCAAAAATTTTATGATTTATTAATTTCAGCAGGGCGATTCCGGTCAAAGAAAAACTCTGACAAATGAAAATTTCTTCAAGTTTGCCAAAAAATGGCATTTTATGGCAAGGTGGACTAAAAATGGCTTTTTATGTCAAAAATTTAAGAAATGGCAAGAATTGCAAAAAGTGGCATATGCCAAAAAAAAAACTTGCGCTGATAATGACAGTAAAGAACACCTAAACAGAAAGTTCGTTATTATAAGCTTGAGTTTAAAAAAGTGACAATTCGCCTCTTTTGTCATTCCGTGTGTAATTTGCACAATATTCAATATTTGCGGCCCCATAAAGTATACCGTTGCCTTAATATGGAATATAATACATTTCGAAAAAAGAGATCTAATGTATCGAAAAATGCAAAAACCTTGATTTAAAAAAAATTAACCAGTTAAGGCCTTAAAGGTAAAGATATGTGATCCTGCAAAAGGCACCTAGCTAGTAGGTAAAATTTCATGATATCACTTTATTTTGGACTTGAATGAAAAATCTCCAATTTTCACTTGCAAACGGTTGCAAGTCTAAAAGTAAAAAGTAATGCAAAAATGGAATTATATAAAACGGCAAAAAACCCACTTAGTCTGTGAATTTTTTTTAGTGCGATACATTCAACAATGATATGAGAACGCGCACAGTATGAAATTAAATTTTAGTAGTTAGTTTTACTTCTAAAGAAAGTTGCTATAGCTATTTATATAAAAAAATTGCTGATCCGTCTAATATGATAAATTTTTGTTTGTTAATTTATTCTCAAGGCACTATGCTGTTAAAATTTGGATGAACAGACTTTTTTTTAAGATTAATGCAATTAATTTTCTTTATTACTGTTTAAGTAACCAATTTAAGTTGTTAATGTATTTTTAAGATATTTTTTTCATTCGAAGTAATGCAGTAAAACTGTTAGCATTTCAATAGTAAATTTTCACGACTAAGATTCAATGTATTCGAGTGTTGCGTTTCATGGTAAAAATTTCCCATGTCTGTAGTAAATAAACGCCCTTGATTTTTATACAATTGAAAATACAGAATCTTCATGGAATATTTCGATATAAATCACAAAGGCTAAGTTTAGCTCAAAAGAATCTCAGCTCACTCTGATGGATAAATTGAAAATAGCTAAACTATTAGATATCCCTTGTAGTAGGGTTTGTACAGAGATTATAATCGTAATCGAAATCGCGATTAATCGCACCCTTTATTCGTAATCGTAATCGAACCCATTAATCGCTCTATTACGGTTAAAACTGTTACACTTTTTCAAGCAAAGAATTTATGTCAAATTTGTATTCAGCCCAAGTTGGACTCCAAATATATTAAATTTGAAGTTTCAATATAAAATATATACATTTTGCCTAGACCGTTTTTTTGATTTTTTGAATGTAAAGGTTACTTGAGATCAAAGACTTTTGAATTACACTTGAGGTCAATGGACTTCAAAACAAAAATATTGGCCTACCTGAGACAAAAAAATTCGCTATATCAAACTTTAAGATCGGACTGTAAATATGGAAGATATAACTAAAAATCTAAAAGGGCGACCCCTACGTTCGGCAAAAAAAAAATTTTTTTTGAAATGTCCTTGGATACTTTATATTCGCTGGTGTACGGAGAACTTTTTTTTGTGATACGGTCTAGTATGCATGTATATATGTTTGTATGTATGTTTGTATTAGGAATTATGCTATAAGTTTCGTACAAGTAGAACGAGTCATCATTCTTCTGTCGCCCCATACAAAAATATATACGTACATATGTATGTATATTGTTCTGCTTTTCACATGCAACATCAGCAAATATCATACTTGAAATTCTTTAAGCTTCATTACAAGAAAAAAATAAATGTATAATATACCATTCTTTTAATTATGAAATTAATTTCTTCAGATATTCATATTTGACTTGATATAGATAATTTTCGTATAAATATATGTTTTTAAACTATAGATAGTAGTAGTGAAATGGCGATACGGGCGTAAAACTTATTAATATCTGCTGTCGTGAAATCGGGAAAAGGCTAAAAATTAAAAATTTTAAACAGTCGTTAAGCAGCTCTGGGTCGGAGAACATCTCCCGCGTCGTCGTAATTATTGCTTAAGTGCGGTCAGTCTTGTGTGTGTTGTTTGGCCTTCGAGAGTTTTTCGTCTCGCTAACACTGGTTGACTGATCTGCCACGGATAACCGTATAATCTTGCGGTTTTTGTGGAATTTCTTTAACAACCACGTTGCTGTTGACATATGTCACAAAAATTTTTTTAAATAACAGCATCTTGGGCATATAGTCCTAGTTACTCCGCCCATATTTGTGCAACATCATATTATGCAAATTTACTTTGTATAATATGTTAAAGTTTTAAAATTTTGCTGAAAAAGGCATGTTTTTTTAAGAAAAAGTGTCTTCATTGTTATCAATTTTGTGAAAAACTTTGTTTAACACATGCACTTTTAAACTGCATAGCGCTAAAAACAATCTATTCAGAATGTGATAAAAGCCAATTATTTTGTATTTTGGAATGCACCCTACATTCAGCAGTGTCCGAAAATCGCCAATCTTAAAACTATTTTTTGTGTTTAAATGCTTATAAAAGTTGTAGGTAGAAAGTTTCAACTGTAACATTTCAGTATGTAAATAGTTTTCAACATATTCAAGAAAAAATTTTAGAGAGCCCTTTCATAAATGCGGACATACGCGCAGATGTTTTGAAAAAAGTCAAAATTTGGTAAAAATATATATTAAAATAATTTTCTTTTCTCATATTGGCATTTTTGACTTCTATATGAGTCTTTGTACTTCGCCTGAAAAAATAATTTCCAAAATATATAACTGATCTCGATATGATATGAGTCTTTGTACTTCGCCTGAAAAAATAATTCCAAAATATATAACTGATCTCGAAATGTAGTGTGCTAATGTCCTGGACAAGATCATTTATAAGACCTTTTAAGACATGAGAGATTTATCAACTGCTTTACTACAGCGAAATATTCTAAAACAAACGCTAAACAACAATGTTGGCAAGGCATTTGTTTCAATTGTTTGTTTTGCCAATAGTGTTGTTTAGGGTTTGTTTTAGAATATTTCGCTGTAGTAAAGCAGTTGAAAAATCTCTCACGTGTTGAAAGGTCTTATAAATGGTATTGTGCATGACTTTATAGGGTGTGCAATTAAAAAAATATATAGAATGCGCTTAACTTCCCAGCAAAAAAGTACACATTACCATCAGTACTACTTGCCATATAATGAATTACTTTTCTGATTACCAAATTTCATTACTCGCTAACAAATCACATTACATAAAATATAAAAAAATTATGTAGAACTTGATTGATGAAAAGAATGATTCTTTTGGTTTTTATAGATTACTTGAACATGTTGCCAAATAAAAAAAGTAAGTAATTCTCAAGAATCGATTATTTTAGTGTCACGCCTTGTTCAAATCATTACGTTGGTAATCCAAAAATTCCATAATTCCATAAAAATAATTCCAAACCCGATTACCTTTTTTGAAATTTGTTGCTGGGTTTTTTCCCTTTATTCACACATCAGCTTTTTAAAACTTTTATGAATTCTGAAATTCAACCTAAATAGAGAAACAAATATAAATTTGGAATGTTAAGAATAAGTCTATGTACATTTTTCGTAATAAAAAATATTTATCGTAATTATACGATATGTTTTATCATGTAAGTTTATTTAGTGCTAATAACATAGTAAATAATAAAACACATTTTGTGTTTTTGTGCATTACTTTCAGCAGTATCTATTTATTTATTTATCTATTTCATCTACAGAACAATATTCTTACAGATTACTTGAAAATTAATTATATTTAAATAACCAAAGTTTGAAAATATTAAAGCTAACATTAAAATTTAAATAAGGGGTTAAACTATTACACAAACTAGTGTTCACCCAGTGGTTGAAAATCAACCATTAACGCACAAAGGTGGAGAAGAGAATGAAAATATTTAAAGTTTGATGAATTTAAAACACAATTTAAAACCTATATTCAAATATACATATGTATAGACTCCAAGGTAAACCACTCTCTTAAACCACTTTCTTAACTACTAAATACGAATTTAAAATTTCATTTATCGGCATAAATAAGAATAGGTTTTAAGCAAACTATTTAAAAAAAGTTTTTCACTTTTTGAACTAAATGTAATTAGATATTTGCTCCTAGTGTTTTCACTTCATATTCATTATTATTGCCCAAAAAAAAAATATTCGTTTATTTCTTCATTGAACGCTTTTTCTCTAAAGTTTTAGACTCCCCATTAAAACGTTTGTTACAAATAATGTTTCTATTCCCTATTCTTTGAGAAAGACCCCATATGTCTGTACGAATATGCTAGCCTAATAATATAAACATTCCATCATATTCCAAGATTCCATCATTCCATCATATTCCAACATTCCAGTATGTTCAGTAATTTAAAGCACAGAAAAATAATGAAAACAATGAACAAAAACAAAACGCACACAAAATAAACCAAAAATAAAAAACTTACTTTGTGCTGTAGGTGAATTTAACTTTAATCAAAGTTATTAATAATTAAAAAAATATATTATTTTTAAGTATCTAAAGAAAAATAATACAGTACCACTCGTTATTTAAATATCCAAATTTTATTAGTTTCAGCAATAATCGTTTAAGTACATAGAAAGATGGAAATAAGAATAGAATGAACAAATAAAATACGTTTTTCCTTCTGAGTGTTTGCGGAGTTGCCAAGCCAAATTGTTGTAATTTTTTTTTAGCAAATTAAGAGAGAAAGAGAGATCATGGCTTTATGATTGGCTAATATTCTTAACTGTTTTTAACTATCTTAGACACAAAAATGTAGAAGAAAAAATACATTCTGCACTGCTCCTATTGACAATCTATCTAACAAAAAAAAAAAAAATCAAGCGAATACGTTGAGTTTAAGTCAGTTAAAATGGTTCTTAACTTTTTTCACTTGCCTATTTATATATAGATGTAAGCATCTTGCAATAGGCTCGGGAGGTGCTATCTGGTTATGCTACTGTTTAAAATAAGTAACCTTTCACAGCACCAGATATTTAGATAAAATTCGCAAAGGTGCTCATAAAGTATGCTGTATTGTATACAAAATTGGAAAAGTTTTGTTTGTATGTATTGTTTTTTTTTTTATTATTTACCAATAGATAATCTATTTAATATTAGGCTATAACTAAGAAAAATTTTGTACTACTAACTTAAGTATTAATTTTTAAATTACATTTTTTAGCTTTGTTTATTGCACTAAATTTTACAATTTATTTATTTCACTTATTTTTACAATAACAATGGGAAATATCAAGGCTTATTTATTTGAGTTGATTCAATGTCGTCTTTTTCTATTTCTTCAGTCATATTTGGAAACCATTCTTATTGCTTAATCCCATAAAAATCCGATAATTTTTCTAAAAGTTACATTCTTCAGAAGTTTTTTTAGTACCATGTGGTCAACTCAGGTCCACTGTAACTCCTGCCCAGAAGGCTGCCAAGACATTTGTTATAAGGCGTAAGTTTTCTTTTATGGATGTTAGAAGTTTCATATAAATGCAATCAGTAGTTTAGAAGTTCCAGATTTATTACCATTTATTTTGCAAAAGTCCCACTGTGCACTGTTACCACGTCTCCACACGCAATATTTATTTCCGAACATAAGCAATAACGTCGGCAGCGTGATATGTTCATGTACAAGCTTATTAAAAACACAAGAAGAACATAAGAGAACATTCACTGCATATTGAACCTAAATCCAAAAATTTCACTGTGCATAAATATGGTATGGCGTAGTTAACGATTTTTCGATTTCGACTTGCAAGAACCCCTCATTTTGTGAAGTTCGGAAAAAAAATACTCGAGCCAAAAAATGGTGGCGGTCAGATGGGGGCAAAGGGCTCCGCATCGTGCTCAAAGTTGAGGTTAAAAGAAAAAAAAAATACAAAAAATCATATTACTTTCCCGGGGTCACCGCTACCAGCGTCAAATGTATGACGAGCACCAATTAATTTTCTCCGCCCAACATCTTTTTTAAACACACTGACCGCCTAACTCCTCTCCTAACCCCACAAAATGAGGGGTTCTTGCAAGTCGAAATCTGCTTACTCCCAGTAAAAAAAATTGGAAGTCATTCTAAAGTACATTTTCATTGCTTCCAAAAAATCGATATTTTTAATTTGCCAATAGTTAGCAGAAAACCAAGTAGAAGTTTATTTTAGTCATACAAAACCTTGTAATTCCTCTCTAGTTTTAGAAATTACTCACCAGAATTTTTAAAAAATCGATTTTTTTGAAGAAACTTATGAACTAATTTTGGTCTAAAATTTTAAAGTAATTTGCTTAAATTTACATTAAATTACTGTTTCGCGATTAAATTGCTACAAAAAGAAACTAATTGTTAAAATAGGTAACTATTAGCAATTTTTCCTAGATGAAAATATTATCATAGAACACAAAAAAGGAAATTTTTCTTAAAATAGCTTCCAATTCGGTGACCAGGCATCGAAAAAGAGAACTTTTTGCAATGACAACCCCATTTAAAAATCATTAGAACGGATCGAAATTTGCACTACTTCCAGCTCGCAAACTCTACATTTTCATGACTTTTTTGGAGTGTCTTTTTTTACTGGGCTAAGAATTCCCATATAAACTATGCCATAGCTAATGTTACCATCCGTCCCGCTTTTGGCGGGACAGTCCCGATTTTTGGTTCACACTACCGGTCTCCCGGAAGGAAAATGGGAAATGGGAATTTGTCCCATAATATAATAGCATAATATACATGTTTGAAAATGTAAAAAAGTTAAAAATGTCCGTTCCGTAAGTTATTATTGCGGTAAACCGGTCTGTGTCCCGCTTTGAGTTACTAAAAAAATGGTCACGTTAGCCATAGCTAATATACATATACACCTATCCCTCGACTTACACTATAGATACGTTCCTGAGAAAGTCGTGTAATTCAAAATTTTTAATTTTTGTATGAAAAATCGTGTAAATCGAAAATAAAGGCAGAATTGCGTAAAAATTTATTTTATTAAGAAATTATATATATGTATTATTAGTTTTTAAAATATCAGAAGGGTTTACTCAAAACACATAAAAATAAATATTTATTCATTAAACAAAATAAATGATATTCATAAAAACAAAAACAAAATGAATGTTATTTATAAAATATTAAGAAATATTCAATAAAACACATAAAAAATTGTGTAAATCGAGGTATTTCATAAATCTGTTAATTTGTGCGAAAACCAAAATAATCGTGTAAAAGTGAAATCATGTAAAAAAAAAGTATCGTGCAAATCGAGGGATTAGTGTATTGTGTAAATACCTTGTATTCGTTATCAATTTTTAAGAAATTCGTTCCTTACCTGCAAAGAAATAAAATTTATGATTAAGTAAACATGTATGTATGGATTTGATATTGTAAACATTTTAAAATATTTGCTTGGTTTTATCTTTACACTACCATTTTTTATTATTAATGACAGCAGTTTATTGTTTTTATTAAAAAGGAAAAGTGTAGTACCAATACGGATATATAAGAAATAAAATTTAAGATGAAAATAATGCATCTTTCAACAAATTGTCAAAATAAAATTTTTGTCAGAAATAATTTTGAATCAGGCTTAATTTCAGTAATTTCAATTCATATTGAATGAAATATTTTCAAGAAAAATTAAACTAGACTTTATTAGCTGGGGAAAATACCGATATTTTTCTGTGAAGCCACGCACTTCATCAGCACCCATGTCTATCTATTGTGGTAGGGATTATTATTAACATCAGCTATTTAACGTAAATTTTCAATGAAATGGAATAAGCAAGTACACGTAAGTGTGAACGTATATGTTTAACGCATGGTGTAATACAGGTGACTGCGTAAGGATTTTTTATACAAAAATACGGCAACCATAGCTCTCTAAAGCAAGCCACAGACCTTGCGACCGTTGGTACAACAAGAGCAGGGGCCCGTTTCTCAAAACTACAAATTACAAATCTACAAGTAAAATACACACAAAACAACAATAAAATTTTGTAAAAGTGTTGTTGTTTTGTGTGTATTTTACTTGTAGATTTGTAATTTGTATTTTTGAGAAACGGGCCCCAGGTTGTATATTAGATTGTAAAGTGTGTGGGGTCGTCGGAAGAAGTTGTGTCTCGGTTGTACGAAAGATTAAAAAGATTTGATTTTTGGGCAAGTTGTATAGACATGTTATAAAATTTAGGAGTTGGTTGTACAACTTCATTTCATTTTGTTCGTATTTTTGTTGTGGTCATATAAAATACGTTGAGCACGAATTCAAACTTGCTTTTGTGTATGCACCGGAACCTTTGATAAAGGTCATTAAATACTTCGTCTAACCAGGGTTGTCAGATTTTTTATGGCCTATTTCGCCACATTGATTTTAAAAATTGCCAAAAGTCGACAAAATCAATTTTATGTAGTTTTTCATAATAAATATTTGATAATAAATATGATTCTATATAAAACTTTTTTTAATATAAATTTTTACAAAATAATCGTATAAAAATTTAGCAGAAAATCGCCAAAAGTAGAAATAAAGTCACCAAAAATTATTTTTTTACAACTTTTTCTCATCCAAATTCAAATTAATTAATTAATATAAGAAAAATCATCAAAATCCAGCCGATTTTATTTCTTGCAAACGAGTTTTGTGGGATATATTTTTTAAACTACTCCTTCAACAAACTAATTTCGCTGAATTACAAAAATTTTGAGTTTCAATTTTGTTCAAAAAATAGCCACAAAAATCGCCAACAAATTTATTTATCGCCAGAAAAATCGCCATGTCGCCAAACCAAAAATTTAGACGCCAAACAAGTATAAAAATCGTCACGTTTGGCGAGAAATCGCCAAATCTGACAGCCCTGCGTCTAACATCCACGTGTAATTTTTGTTCTCACTTTCTTTTAATATTTTCAAAAGTTTGTTGTTAGCATACATTTCTTTTTACATAAACCACTTCTTTAATAAAACTCTTTTTTTCTGTCCTTTTTTAAATTCTTCTTCTTATTAAAAAAAAAATATTTTCCACTACAATAAGCGACATGGTACCCGATGTCATGTTTACTCAAAAAAAAAATTAAGAAATGAAGTTGTGCTCTAATGTTGTACACGTTGTTATAAAGTTTGTTGGCAGAATACAATACTTGTTAATCCAACATGTTGTACCAAAAGTCGCAAGGTGTATGGCTTGCATAAAGAACCGAAGAATGTCAACAGCACAAAAATAATTGTACCAAAACGAAAACAAAATCGAAGTTTTTGACATTATTCAGCTACAAAGCACATAGAGCAAAAAATTATCAGCTGAAGTAACGCTGCCACCTGTTTAAATACACCTTGGTTTAAACAGGTGGCAGGCCTCATTCGTCTTTAAGAGCTTAAACGTGATGATTTTTAAACGTTTTGCATTCCATTTACTTGTTTTGTTTAACGTTTCAAATTAGGTGTTTTAGATTTAAACACTTCAATAAACTCTCAAATGGAGTATGTTCAGTGCGTTTTTGCTAACTCTGGCAAGTTTGTTTTGTTATTAAATGGCGGCACGTGAAAAAATTATGTGATACAAAACAATTGCTTGAAAAATATTAAATTATTTACAAAAACATTTGTCGTTTAAAAATAATAAATCAAATAAAAAACACAATTCTTCAAAATTTCTTAACAACACAATCATTCCATTTGTCGACATCGACGTCACTTTAACACAATACTAAAAAATTGTATACCCGTTCTGGAAAACAACTGACTCCTTTTGGCAGGCTAATGCCATTTTCTAGAATTAAGGGAACGGAAATATATTGTCATTAGCACAAAATTGTTCTCGAGAGCGAGTAAACAAGCCTCAATTTTTTGGAATAAGAGTGAATAATTTATTGACATAACGTCAACCTTAAACATCTCAAATGTAATGAAAACGGTTGTGTTTAGTTTTTAGAAAACTCGTCTTAAACATGTTTACAAACATAAGTGTGAATATAGTATTAGATAACAAATTTAAGTAAAAACTATATATATTTAATTTAATTAATGAAAAAAAAGTAATGTGAGTCCGATCACAGGGGAGATGTGTAAACATCTAGTAATGAAAATTTTTTTTTAAAGTTGGAAGTACTTATGCTATTAGTATTAATCAATTAAAAGTATCAAAACTTTCAATATTGTAAATACATAGGAATTTGCTGTTTTTTGTTTGCTTTATTTACCCTATTTGGTTAGTAAATGGGCACACTGCAGTATATATGTATGTACTGCATTAAAAATTGCAGTAAGCAGTAAATTTACTGATTACTGAAAAAATTCAGTAAATTTTTACTGATAATGAAATTTTATTTGCATTACCAGTAAAATCGTAGGGCCGTATTTTTTTATTAAAATTTTTTAATTTTTGTATGAAAAAAATTTAGCCACTTGGTAGAATTTCATTATGTATATGGGCAGTACTAATTACTGAAAATTCAATGCAGCTCATCATATAATAAATAATTCAGGCACTTTATAAAAATTGTAGAAACAAATTTTAGTAATCAGTAAAAATTTACTGGTTAAAACATTATTTTTACTGAAATTTTAGTAGTACTGCAAAGTGCCAATCTATGGTAAATGCCTTTACTTTTACTTTTTAATTCCTGTTGTTCATCGTTTAGTTGTTGCTGTTCTAGTTGCTGTGTACGCATTGCAATTAAAATAAAGCAATTATCCAGTTAAATAAAACAAACATAAACCAGCAAATTCCTATGTATTTACAATATTTTAAAATAAGTTTGTGTTGCTTCTTTCAAACACTAATGCACTCATTCTTCATAATGCGGTGCGATGACGATCTTACTCAAGATTTGTGATTGTATTGTGAAAAAGATTTTGAACCCCTAGCGTATATATGTTTACATATCAAAAAATAAGAAAACGTTTCGTTATTAATTTGACTTTAGCCCTTTTCGGTTAAAAAAAAACAGATCCTCGAAGGCGTAAGTTTCTCATCTGTGCTACACAGAAAGAAAAACCCCGTACTAAATTTAAGTTTTTTCTACTTACTTTTAGTACGAATCATGCTTAAAAATTTAAGTACGAATAGTACTAACTAGGGATGGGCAAATGAAAAAAATGTATCGATATATATCGTATCGATATTTTTGAACAGTATCGATATATATTTTTTGAAAACATCGATATTTCGATATATCGATATTTTTTGCTGCATTAATTTCGAATGCACAATCAGTCACTTTAAGAAATTTAATACAAAAGAACTATTTATGTTAAGTTATACGTAACCTACTGTAGCTCCTTAAGACTTCATTAGTTTTTACTTTCTGTTGCTGCTCTGTGCTGTGAAGTTCTGTTTCTAAATTTTAATAGTTACTTTTTCTGTAATAAATTATCAGCTGTTTCGGACCAGAACGGTCACAGTTTTCCACTAAAGTGATGAGGTTTGCATCGTCCTTTGTAGTTAGAGTTTTTCTTTTCCCGGACTTTTTTATTTCCCGGGAAAGCGAAAACGACTTTTCGGCTTCCCGGGAATTCTCGCCCGGTGCAAAACAATACAAAATATTTTTTTATTTAATTTTAATTTGTTTATTTCAACAAAAAACAAATTATAATTCATGATTAAATAATAATAATAATAATAATAATAATAATTATAATAATAATAATAATAATAATAATAATAATAACGTTTTATAAACACATTAGTCAAAAAAATAACACAATTTCAGTTCCCGGCCATAATTGTTGTAAAGTTTTAGCTATAGTTCTACTGTCATCACCTTACTCATCGAGGAATGTGTACAAACTAAAGTTGCCCGCACAGATTTCCCGCGATTTCTTTCCCGGAAAATGTGCGAGATCCCAGGAAATCCCATATGAAAAACACTAATTGTTGTGTTTCAATATAGTTTTATGTTTTTCTGGTAAAAATTAATTTTTTTTTAATTCTTAAAGCACAATCACAGTTTATTTCGAAATGTTTTTATTTTATTTATGCTGCCACTTACAATTAGTTAACAGTTTTTTATTTTCACAAGTTGAACCGAAACAGAACAGAATTAAGGAGAGAAAATCTAACGGTTTGCATATGATTTCTATAAACCAAAAAAGTCAGCTGATTCCTAACAGAACAGAAAGTAAAAACAAATTCTGCCTTTAGGCTTATACCCACACAATCCAAAAAGTT